>WEKY01022916.1:173865-204864 GCA_013390045.1 Picathartes gymnocephalus | reverse complement strand
CTAAGGGGTCATGGGAGAGGCGGTGCCGGAGAGCCCGGGAGGGGCGGGGCCGGCTGTGGGAGGCGAGGGTTCGAGTCCCGGTGTGCCCGGGTGCTGCCCCCGCGCACTCCTGCCCTGTCCCGCAGAGCACAAGCTGCTGAGCGCCGGCCCCACCGAGCCCTGGTCCATCCGCGAGAAGCTCTGCCTGGCCTCCTCCGTCATGCGCAGCGGCGACCAGAACTGGTACGGGAGCGGGGAAGGCGGGCGGCATGTGCAGAGCACCGGGGCAAGGCACGGGGCTGTCACCCCGCTGCCTCTGTTCAGAACAGAGATGGGGTGTAAGAGGTGTTCAGGGTGTACCTGGACAGGCGTTTTGTTGCCTTCATAACTGCTCTGTAAAAGTAGAGGTGTGTTAATCAGAATAAAGAGTGATGAGAGCTGGAGAGGGACTTTGGACAAGGCGATGGAGTGTCAGGACAAGGGGGAATGGCTTCAGACTGACAGAGGGAGGTTTGAGATTAGATTGGAGATTTGGATAAAAATTCTTTGCTATGAGGGTGTTGAGGCACTGGAAAGTGTTGCCCAGAGAACGTGTGGCTCCCCATCCCTGTAAGTGTCCATGGGCAGGTTGGAAGAGGCTTGCAGCAACCTGGGATAGTGGAAGGTGTCCCTGCCCATGGCAAGGGATTGGAGATGATCTTTAAGGTCTTTCCCAACCCATTCTCTGATTCTGTGTTCACAGTTAAATGAGATGAGTTCTGAACAACAAGGATATCTGGTAACAAATTCCTGTGCACTGAACCTATAGATCTGATTTTCTGTATTTTTCTCCTCACTAAAGTAAGGGTTTTGTCAAAATGTAATCATGTAACCATATGCAAGAAACTTACTTTTCAAAGCAAAGGAGTGAAGTTATTGTTTATTAGAAGCAGGCAGATATTTTTGAGACTTGTACAAGATAACAACTCCTTGGTGAGTTTATCGTGTTTGGGGGGTTATTCAATGATGTCAGGAGAGGTTTTCATCTTTTCTGTGCATGTTGGTTGGAGAAGATAATTTGATGGTGACTTGCCATTTCCCTCCCACAGGGTCTCAGTCAGCAGAGCCATCAAACCTTTTGCAGAGCCAGGACGCCCACCTGACTGGTTTTCCCAAAAGGTAAGACAGTGATTCTTGAATCTTGGGCACCAAACCTCTGCTCAATCAAAAACGCCATATTGAGGATAAATTAAGGATTAATTGTTCTGTGCTTAGGTCCAGTACATAATTACTAAGTAAGACTAACTAAAGAGATTCTTCACCAGGCATGTGGTTAAGCTGTGGAATACTTTGCCTCAGGAATTTGTGGATGTCCATGTATTTTGGTGTGTCCTGCTATTTGGGCAAGCAGACTGTCCTCTGACTTCCTTTGTTTCTTCTCAGCACTGCGCATCTCAGTACTCAGAGCTCTTGGAGACCACGGAGACCCCTAAGTGAGTACGAAGTCTGACCCTAGCACAGCCTGCAACAGCTTAGGGGGAACTCGTGGGTTCTTACTGCAAAATCCTTGTCACCATTAAATTACTTTCTCCCCCAGCTAGCTCCTCCCAAAAGGATCATTCTAGAATGAGAAAATTTAGGTGGAATAGCTGTTGTGGGACAGTGGGATCAGGGTTTGTCAGATGGGAAAGATAATGTGTATTTGGCTGGAATAAAACACTATATGTTAGTCTTACTGATCAGCAGCTTTACACATAAACGTATCATTCAGAATAGGGCTAGAAAAGAGCAGGAGTGAGAAGGGAGGTGTTTTGTATTTGTCTCTATTTTCCAGTGATTTCTTACACTTTTCTCACCAATGCTTTGTGGTCTCAGATATTTGCTGCTCTTAATTCCAGGCATTTTGTTTAGAGATTTAACATCCTGTTAACTTAAAGATGGGATGTTTAAAAGTAATATTTGTGTCTGATTTGTTTGTGAATGATCTTCAACACTAGAGTTGCAAAATCGAAGGACTTAGTAGAGTTAGTGAAGAAAAAAATAGGTGTTTCTTGTTGGATAGAAAAGAACTTTCTCTTGAACTGGAATGATTTTTTCAGGTTGAGAATTTTTAGTGGACTTGCATCTTTGATCTGTTCCTGAAGACTTTAACACTGCATGAATTAGAAAAAAATTCCTGAAGAGATTGTTTGAACATTGTGCTGTCCAGTATGATTTAAGGGAATGGGAAGAAGTTGATTTTTTTGCATGAGCATGTCATGAATGACAGAGAACAGCCATTTATGAAAGAAGAACTGGGTTTTCTTGTGTTTTGTGTCTGACTTTTATTTTTTCTCTTATTCTGTAGGAGAAAACGTGGTGAGAAGGGAGAAGTTGTGGAAACCGTGGAAGATGTTATTGTGCGGAAACTGACTGCAGAGAGGGTTGAGGAGTTGAAGAAAATTATTAAAGAAACACAGGAAAAATACAGGTGCATGACAGACGTGTTCAAATGTTGCACACCTGAGAGTCCTGTCCTGAAAAAGTAGTCCAAGTGGGATGGTGGTTGGGGTGAAAATGCTGCTTAGGGTGTCTAGTTCAGTGATCAGAAAGTAAAAATGTTTTATGATTACAGGCAACTCAAGAAGGATGCAGAGCTGATCCAGGCCGGGCACATGGATAACAGACTGGAGGAGCTGTGCAATGAGATTATGATGTGGGTTATTTAATTATTTCTTCTGAGACTGTAGTTTCCTGACACTCTGTTTGTCCAGTATCTCTTGCTCCACATACTTTGGGTTAAGAGAAATGGGGCAGCTGGGCAGGTGCTTTGGCCTCTGAGGGGGGACTTAGCTTGGACTGGGGGATACCAGCTGGTGGGGAACATCCTTTGGAGTTGCTCAGTAAAGAGCATGGCCATGGCTTACAGCACCATGCTTGCTGCCTCTGTTTTAACAATCATCTGGAAGTGAAATTTCCTGCACAGTGTGTCTTTCTGTGGCTCTGCTTCTCTCCTTGGAGGATTTGAGCTCAAGTCCACAGGGATGGTTTGGTGTTGTGTGGAGATAACAGGGTGGGGGTCAGTAAAACTCATTTTGAAGGGGAAATTAAGGGGAACTGAGACACTCTGTGACAGCAGGTTTTTTGTTCTTTATACAGAAAGAAAAAAATGGAAGAGGAGGAGGCAGAAGTCAAGAGGAAGGCTACAGATGCTGCTTATCAGGGTAAGCTGGAAATAGCTGCCTTCATTTTCCACAGATGTGTTTATTCATAAGAACATTTAGAAAATACTGAAGTCTTGTTAAGACCTGCAGGAGGCATTCCTTGACCCTGGAGTTGGAGAGAGAGGTTACATTCTCTTTCCAGCACTATATTTATAGCAGGGTAAAAAGCAGAGGGTTCTGAAAAAAGAACAAAATCTGTAGGAAAGGTGTATCCAATGGGAAGCAGGATTAGTAAGGAGCTCTGTGTTAGAATTTCAGGCTTTGCACCCCTTTAGTTTTCCCTGGTCACTGAAGATAAAAGGAGGTGACTTTTATTCTGAATGTTTAGCTCTTTAGAAGTCTTGAGGTATTTAATTTGGTGGTGGGAAGTGGTGAATACCCAACTGCTAGAGAAGCCTGCAGTTGAAGTGCATTACTCAAAGTTAGTATTATTTGGAAACTGAGCCTGGTGGAGGGCAAGAAATTCCTAGAACATAAATTGTTTTCTTAAAGTTCTTCAGGATAAAATCAGAGGTAACTCTCAGGGACTGTCCAGGATAGAGCCGTGCAGTCTCACTTTAGTTTCTGTTCTCTTCCAGCTCGCCAGGCTATTAAGAACCCACCTCGAAGACTCACGGGGGTGATGGTTCGTTCTCCTGCTGGCTCCACCTCCCCGGGCGGGGATTATTCCCTCGGAGATCTGTCCCAGCCCGCTGGGGATGAGGCCAGTCCAGGGGTAAGGATCCCTCTCCGGGTAGGAGGGAAAGCCCAGCTTGGGACATGTGGCTCTGCACCCATCACAGAGAAGGAAGGGGCCCGGGGAGAATCCCTTGCCTTGCTTTGTAGACTTCTGGTGCTGTAGTGTGGTTGGTGACAGTGCTGCTGGAGATCCATGTCCTCTTCCCTGTCTGGTGGTCCGGTGCCTGGATCAAAGGCTGTGTAGGGGCATCAGTGGGTTGGCCAGGCAGTCTGTGAGTGCCTGGGAAGTGGCTCTGCAGGGCAGGGAAAGGGTGAAAGCACATGCCTGGAGTAGGGGCAGTGAGTGAATGGAGTAGGTGTCTGTGGTGTGCTGGATCAATGCTCTTGGGGGAAGCAGCAAGTGGGGCTGGTCCGTGTGGTGGAGTGTGGCTTTGAACAGTGTGGTTTTTCTCTTTCTCAGGTCACGCCAGGGACATTGCCCAGCACCCCAGTTGCCTCCTTCATTGGAATCCCTGACACCCCTCCAGGCTCTGCTCCCCTGGATGCCCCCATGACCCCAGTCACTGATGATTCACCCCAGAAAAAGATGCTAGGACAAAAAGCAACTCCGCCTCCTTCCCCTCTGCTCTCAGAGCTGCTGAAGAAGGGCAGTCTCCTGCCCACAAGCCCCAGGCTGGTATGGAGCTCTCTGCTCATATATGCAAGCACACAAACAGTTTGCTCCAGGCTCTCCCACTGAAAAAGGGGGATCTGGAAAGAATTTTTAAAAATGCACAGTTTTGTGAGAATCCCAGCAGAAGTGAAATCTGAGAGGTATAAACACCCCTGTGAGCTGCAGAGGTGGGCCCCTTTCCCAGCAGGACTGCAGGGCTCGTGCAGCACGTAGGGCTGGCTGTCCCCTCAGTCATAAGGAGTTGGAGTTGCAGGGTTTGCCAGAGGAAATTGTTCTCCTCAGGGGAGGGAACTTGTTAGTCAGTATCATCCCCATCAGCCTCCATGGAGCTGTTCCTGGTGATTCCTACACTGGGCTCACAGTTCTTTACATCTTGTCAGGAGGTTGTGTTTCAGTATTTTTAATCTGTCTTAGTACAAGAGTAGGGAATCTTTGAATGGCGTTTATGACCTATACTGAAGTGCTTCAGTTTTCTCCTAATTGTAGATGGTTACACCACTGTGATGAGAACCCACTTGTGATGTTAGTGACTGAAAGTCTTAGGAGATGCTGACACTGTTCAGAGCCCAGTCTGAAAACAGCAGCCACCAGCCTGCTCGTGACACAGATTCCCTGGGTTAGTGCTTGTGTGATGGAGTAGGTGTGTTGCTGTTGACTTTTTCCTTCATAGTAGTCAGATTTAGGGTTTTTTCTGTTTGTTAGCTTGGGTAGATGTTCTACAGGTTCTGTGTTTGCAGGATTTAACAGAGTGGAGCAAGGAAAGGTAATGGCTGTGGAAGGCCAAGTTTTCTTTATAGGAACAGGCCTGGTTTACATCTGTTTCAAGGTCCATCATAGGTTCACTGTGTGACCTTGATCAAGTTACTTTCCATCTTTGTACTTCTGTTGCTCTCAACTCAAAACAGCAGATATTTCTGTGCCGTCTCAGGGTCTAGAAAGACTCGTATGTGTCAAGGATTGTGAGGTCCTTGAACAAAAGAGCTGTGATAGAGCAAATGATGCACTTGGCCTCACCTCAAAGGACCCTGGCACTGCAGCTGAAGAACAGCAACAGAGTTTCAGACTCTCGTGTTCTGCACTTGTATGAGGGGCCTCAGGCAGGGACTAACCTGAATAAAAAGTGCAGAAGAAATGCTGGGACAGCAGATGCTGGTCCTGTTCATGGAGGTCCACATCTGGCAGAGAATCACTGGTATGGTGGTATCTCTGGGAACTTCAGTCTGGTCCTCCTTTGACAGGTTGGTGAAAACGAAATGGCAGTGGCTTCTGGTCACATGAACAGCTCAGGAGTGCTGCTGGAGGTAGGAAGTGTCCTTCCAGTGCTGCACAGTGGGGAAATGCAGTCGGCACCTGGTGCTGTCCCTGCATCTCCGGCGGCTTCAGGTAACTCGGGCCTCTCCCTGTACAATTCTTCCTTAAGATGTACTTTCAGACTGTTCTGTGATTTCTCTTGGGAGAAAGGTGATATCTACCTGGCTGGTTTGGGGATTTCTCTTGTCAGTTGTATTCCTGTTTTTGCAGCCCTGTCCATCTCACCCCTACTTTTTAAGAAGATCCTAATCCTTAAAGGAAAAAGAGTGACTGAAGCAATTAGACTTAATGCAGTCCTGATCCATGCAGTCTGTTTTTCTGGGTTTGTCTCTGGCTAATACCAGGCATTTGAGTGTGGAAAGAAAGGGTTTGTTGACAGGGAGTTGGGAAAAAAGTGGTCTAGATCTGATTGCCAATGTATCAAACTCAGTTCCCTGTGGATCTGAAGAACTCATGTGCCTTCCCTGTGCTGTATCTTAGAGATCTGTTGAGGGTTAGACCCCTGAGTTCCAGAGGAAGTTCCACAGTCGGGGTGAGGGGGACAGTGCAAGACTCTGCTTTGGGCTTTTTCAGAACAACCTGCCTAAGGAAGTTTTTTGTCTCAGCTCCTGCTGACCAGTGGTTAAATCACATTGTCTGCAACTGAGTATTTATGTCATTCAATCATATAGAATTCCATACAAGTAATCTTGCTTTCCTTATCCACATCTAGTTTTTAAAGACTTGTTAATTTGGTCCAGACAGTTCAGTAAATTCAGACTGGAAGTTACAACTAAGATGAATGGCAACCTTTGATATAAGAAGAATTCTCCAGGAAAAACCTGTAAAGAGATCCCCTCTGCTCCCTCCAAGCTCCTGTGATGACTGTTTGTCTTGGCTTACCTTGTATGGCTCTCTCAGCACTGTTTTTCAGATTTCCCGTAATTGTTTTGGGATGAGCCTTTGGAAGGGCATCTCTGTGCATGTGTGGCTTAGTCTGTCAAGCCCTTAAAGTGAGCACAGTGTTCTGTTAGCTGCATGACTCCAGACTGCGCACACAGCAGGACTCGTGCATTTTTTGGTGCAGGTTCTCTGTACAGCTTTTGGGACTCTTTATAGGTGTCTCTCCGTGTCTTTTCCGAGAAGAAGCCACCAGGCAGTGAAGAGCCCAGTGGTGGCTTTGTGGACTTCAGTGGTGGCTGCTTCTTGCTCATGTGCTTTTCCCTTCTACTCTCTATTAGGTGCTCCTACGCTTTCCCGGCTTTTAGAAGCTGGTCCTGCACAGTTCACCTCACCTCTTGCTTCCTTCTCCGCTGTTGCCAGCGAGCCTCCAGCTAAGCTCCTGCCACCCCCCGTAGAGCCTGTGTCCCAGGCCACTATTGTCATGATGCCCACGCTGTCAGCACCAGCCGTTGTGCCACCAGCTGCAGCTCCAGAAAGCGTAGCCACAGGTGCGTTCTGAACTACGCACGCAGAGCTGTCGTCCTGCTGGAAGGCAGAACTTCCTGTGGGATCAGCACCCAGCGAGCTCTCAGCTGGGCTTTATCACCTCAGACTCGCCATCCTGGCCAAAAAGGATGGTTATGGCTGGGTTCTGAAGTAAATAAATGGTTTTAAACAGGGGTTGCTGGGTAGGGGTGGGGGTGCTCGTGATTTGCTGGACTGTGGTTCAAGGGTTGGAATGTCACTTTGTCTCTCCTGTGGAAAAGCAAACCCATATTTGTCTTTTATTGATGGAAGCTCTGGTGGGGTGGGTGGGCCTGGGATACTTGTGGTTGGTGCTTGGTCTTACCCAAGTGTTTGTTTATGTGAGGACTTCTCCAGCTTGGTCTCTGACTGTCCCTCTCATCCCTGTGCAGTGAGCCAGCCAGAAGCCTGTGTTTCCATGGAGGCAGTGTCTGATTCCCATACTGTGACAGTGTCCATGGACAGCAGTGAAATATCCATGATCATTGATTCCATCAAGAAAGAGTGCCTGGGTTCTGGGGCTGGCAGCACTGCAGGATCTTCCAAAGATCACTGCATGGATGGGAAAGAAGATCTGGATTTGGCTGAGAAAATGGACATTGCAGTGTCCTACACGGGGGAAGAGCTGGACTTCGATACGGTTGGAAATATTATAGCCATCATTGAGGACAAGGTAAACAGGGAAAGCAGAGTGGAGCCAGTGCCTTTTGCTCCACGTTCAGTTGGGTTAATCTCAAATTATTGCTGTTCACCAATTTAGTTAAACAAGCAAGAAATAACCGTTCCAAAATACTTATTCTCGTGATCCAGATCAATAGGAAAGGACACCACTGCTGTCTGTTTGACACTGGTGTTCCTTTTCAGAGTACAAAAAGAAATGTCTTTCGTCCTTGGAGGGCAGGGTTGCAGTCATGTCTCTGGCAGACAGATGAGCACTGCTCACAGAATCCTTTCCAGGAGTGCCATATTTCTGAAACTGAAGCTCCTGAAGGAGAGACTTCTGTAGGGAGAGATACAAATCTGGCTGCAGAAGGCAACTTTGTAATTTGAGTAGACTGGGATTTCCACAATTGTCTCAGAAAGAAAATAACATGAACTTTTCTTTAATCCCTCTTTCTGACCTTGGCCTGCACTGCTGTGTGTTTGTTTTGACAATAAAGGTAGACGACCACCCTGAAGTCCTAGATGCAGCAGTTGTTGAAGCTGCTCTGTCTTCGTTCTGTGAAGATACTGATGACCCTCAGACCCTTCCTGGCCCGTGGGAACATTCAATTCGTCAGGAGCACGAGAAACAGGCCCAGATGCCCCAAGTGTCTGTGACTGTGAAGCAGGAGAGACTGGAGTGTGAGGAGCCAGAGGCGAAGGGAATTCGAGACTTAATGGGCATCAGCGAGCTGGAGTCAGAAATAAAGACCGAACTTGCAGAGCAGGACCAGAGTCATCTGGGCCCTGAAGAAACCATACCAGCAACTGCAAGAGTGACAGGAACACCAGAGCTTAGAAACCAAGAGATAGAAGAAGATCAAAGAGCAGCTGTAATACCAGCAGAGACTTCTGAAATCAAGATAGAGTCGTCCCAGGGAGAGGATGCAGTGCTCAATCCAGTGAAGACAGAGGTATGTGGTCAGAGACGCTGTCTGGAACTGGTGTGGGGAAGGAGAGGAGCAGTTGTGGCAGGTAGGAGAGAAGTTTAGAGGAAGGATGAGTGCTGGGTTGAAGTGACCCTTCAATGAATGTGACTGACTGTTTTCCTGGGAGTCAGGCTGCTGATGTGCAGAGCAGCTCTGCTTTAGGCAGTACCTTTGTGTATCTCCCCCCACCCATGTGCAGAGTTGCTGCTGGGAAAGTGCTCAGTGAACCTCATTGCCTGGAGTTAGGTTAGGGTGAGTGAGATGTGCCCACACCTTCACCGAAGTAAGCTGACACAAACATCTAGATTTGTGCATTTCTCTTCCCTCCAGACCCCACCTGATGATGATTCATCCCCTCCACAAGTCCCAAATGTGAGTGAAGACTCCTCACAGGCTGATGTTCAGCACAAATTTGAGCTGTCAGGTAACTTAATTCAGCTAGGAAATCTTTTACATGCAACATTATTAGCTGGATAGTTGTTAGTTATCTGGTCCAGGTTTTTTGGGGAGGAGGGAGAAAAGATACCTGTAGGAACAGTGGTAATTACTGCAGGACAGTAGGCATTGGTGCAGGAGCTTTTGTAGGAAAAGGCTACTTGGGGGAGTCAATCTTTCTGCATTTCTTTCTTTCACAGAGTCAATGAAGGAGGAGGCCCAAGCCCTGTTTAGGAGTCAGATGAAGGTAATTCTCAGTTGGTTTTAGTCATCTTGAGTTTATTAGCAATGTCTTGCTGCTGCTGCTATCTCCTGAAAGGCAAACCTTGTGTTGAGCTTTCTGCACTGGAAGTGAGCAGTCTGCAGCTGAATGGGAGATTTGCTTCAGAATGTTAAAGGTGTTTGCGTATGTGCTTCTGGGTCTGTGGGGGAGAAGCAGGGCAGGCTGGAGAGACTGGAATTTTGTGGAAGTGCCTGTACAGTTGTCAGCAGCCTCACAAGAAAATCACTTTGCTCATAGTGATTTTGGAGGCGCTGAGTGTCTGCTGTAGCTGGCTGTGCCAGCTCATGGACTCTGTGTTTCAGGATGGGCAGGGTGAGGAGGATGATGAGGATGGTGCCAGTGAGGCTGCCAGCTTGGAGGAACCCAAAGAAGAAGACCAGGGTGAGGGCTATCTCTCAGAGATGGATAATGAGCCCCCTGTGAGCGAGAGCGACGACGGCTTCAGCGTCCACAACGCACCCCTGCAGTCCCACGCGCTCGCCGACTCCATCCCCAGCAGCCCGGCCTCCTCGCAGTTGTGAGTCTCAGGGCTCTCAGGGATTGCAGGATTCCCATTTCTGGTTTGCTGACTGGGTCCTAAGGGAGAATTTGTTGATGATTTGTCTGGTTCTCCTTGCTTAAAAGGGCAAGTGGGCAGACAGCACTCCAGTACCAGCTCCCACTTTGTCTTTGGTGTGGATTAGCGTGGGCGTGTCAAGGACAAAACAAACCATGAGTTTTCTGCTCTGAGGCAGTGGGCAGACTCCTGAAGGAATTACGTTCTTCTCTTCCCAGCTCAGTGTGCAGTGAGGACCAGGAAGCGATACAGGCTCAGAAGATCTGGAAGAAAGCCATCATGCTGGTTTGGAGAGCAGCAGCTAATCACAGGTGAGTTTGATGTCTTGGCAGAAAGAAGTGACTAATCCTAGACAAGTCTCCACTCTCCCATCTCAGAGGCTTATCTCTCTTGGAAGATGATGACTCATATTGTTACAGACAAATAAACAGGAGAATGTGAAACAAATATTTACCAGCAAGGACAGGCACTGAGTGGACTTTTTCTCTCTGCAGGTATGCCAATGTCTTCCTACAGCCTGTAACTGATGACATAGCACCAGGCTACCACAGCATCGTGCAGAGGTGAGTCTCAGCAGTCTTCTGTCATTAGAACTCTGTGTCTTTGCATATTTGTAGGGATTTCTGGCAGGAACAAAGTCATTTTTGCGTGCTGTGCAGACTTGGAAAAGTATTCTTTTTCTGATCTGAGTCAGTCAGAAGCAGGTTTCCCTAAGAAAAAAATCATCATCAGTAACAGGCAAATGTCTGTACACAGTCCTGACTTTGAGTGAAGTACACTGACTTACACAGAACATTTTATCAGTAAGGTAAAACTGATCTTTTTCTCCCAGTTTCCATCCAAGAGTAGGATTTAACCTTTGGAATTCCTAAAAGCTGTTCTTTAGTCAGCATTTTTTACTGTCCCAGATGGTGGACTTTTCTAATAGAATTACCAGAATCCCTTGCTAGCTGCTGAAATTTCTCCTAAACAGTTCAATCTCAGTGGCTGCAGCTCTAGCTCCTTAGTTGCTCTGTCAGTGGTGCCTGGAGAAGGCAGATGCCTCTCCTGACAGGTCTCTGAGGCTGTTGTTACCATTCCAGGTAACTGCTGGACACCTTGTGTCTTCTGACCCAGGCCTTGGTGCTGGGGAGCACAGCCCATGGGGGAGAACCTGTGCAGCTAAATAAAATAGACACTGTAACTAAACACGTTACAGACCCGGGGCTGTTTCCAAAGGAGAGGGAAAGGCATTTCTGTTGCAATTTTGCCTGCATTTCTTTCACAGGCCAATGGATTTATCTACCATCAAAAAGAACATTGAGAACGGGCTGATCCGAACCACGGCCGAGTTCCAGCGGGATATTATGCTGATGTTTCAGAATGCAGTGATGTACAACAGCTCTGACCATGATGTGTACCACATGGCTGTGGAGATGCAGAGAGATGTCCTAGAGCAGATCCAGGTAAAGTGCAGGACAGAGCATCTGCCTTGGCCCATAGGTCTGGCTGTAGGACCACAGTTTCATTCCCAGTATGTTTGAATGCAGTGGGTCCTGTCCTTCCCTGCTTCTCTCTCTCGTGGTAGCTCAGGTGTTTATGTTGAACTAGATTGTGGGCGAGTTAAAAGTAACACAGCAAAATTTTTATAGGTTTATCCCAGACCAATTTCAAATGTAATTTCCTTTAGGGAAATGCTTAGGCCAGCAAGAACCGGGGTGTGGTTCAGGAACAGAAACAAGCAACAAGAACAGTGAATGACAGGGGACGCGGGTTCGGGTGGCTGTGCTGCTTTATGTTGATGTGAAGTGTACATGAAACTGCCCTGTGAATTTATGCTATTTAAAATATCCTTTGAAGCAGAGTGTCCCAACTGGCAGGGCTAACAGAGTTTGAATTGGGGTTTTATAGTTCCTCAGGACTTGTGGCTTCTGAGGTAAATTAGGGAACTTATTCTGAGCAGCACACAAGGAACTGAAACTGCCTCTGACCCAGTCATTCCCAGCCTGTGGTCTGTGATAGTTAACTGACACGCACTTACTGAGCTTGTTTTGCCTGACAATCTTAACAGAGTGTGGTTTCCTTGCAGCAATTTCTGGCCACACAACTGATGATGCAAACATCAGAGTCAGGGATCAGTGCAAAGAGCCTGCGGGGGCGAGACTCCACTCGCAAGCAGGATGCTTCGGAGAAGGTGAGAATGCTGCACCCTGTGCAAGGGCACTTGGGATCTTCGGAAGAATCCCAGGATACTGCATGAAGTTCCCACACCAAGAAGGCAAAATGTTCTTAGAGATTGCAGTGGCTCCAAGTGTCTTCATGTAAACAAATTTTCTTTAAATGTGTCTGTTGATTAGATTTCAGGTCTGGAACTGTACAGCATTCCAGAGGCAGGTCTCATGAGTTTTTTTCTGTAATCCAAATACTTCTACTACCTGTTTTTAAAAACGGGTGAAAAAAAACTGTAGGGAAGTGAACAGAGTATTGGAAGAGGTGTGAATACTCTCAGGCACATGGTGTGACTCTTGGGGATGGGCCTGCAGGGCAGGGAGTTGGACTCAGTGATCCTTGTGGTTCCCCTCCAACTCCTCAGATACTGTGGTATGGCACAAAGGTGAAGGGAATTGCCATATTCACTTTCTAGTCAAGTTTTTAGAGCTAGAGAATCAGTCAACTCTGGTTTACTGTGTAAAATACACCAGGGAACCTTTGAATCCCACCCTGATCAATGAAGGTTTGTTTGGGGTTTTTTAATTCTGTAAAGACACATGTAAACTTGATGATCTCAGGTACTCTCAACTGGTGCACACAACACTGACAGCAGGGACTGCCTGCTTAGTTCTAGTGACAGCTGCACTGAGCAGAAATTGTTTGGTAGACCAGGCAAACTTGCTGTGGCTGTGGAGGGAATATCCCTTTCCTGGCATTCTGGCTCTTGCAGTATCCCTCTTTTTGTCTGTTTTTATGTTCCTGCTGCACAAGACTGACGCCCTGCAGGAAGGGGAGTGGGGCACATGTTCCTCTATGCTCGTGTGTGGGCTCAGTGCTTCTGTGTGGTGTGTGCATTTCCGTAGCTGATGCCTGATAAGTCCTTCTGTTTGGCCTTTTAACAGGACAGTGTCCCAATGGGCTCTCCTGCCTTCCTTCTCTCTCTCTTTGTAAGTATTGAAAGGCTCCAGCAGGTTCTGCAGTACTGCTGCCAGGTGCTCTGCTCCTTGTCTGGGTGATCACTGCACTGTCACAGCATCCTTAGCACTGCAGCAGGGTGTGTTTGACTTGGGGGCTGCACCACTGTGATCTGAGAAGAGACATCTCAGTCCCTTATTCTCAAAATGGGTGAGCGGGTGGGGCTTCAGTCTTGTCTTCTGGTTCCAAGTGTTTTTGTTTTGTCATCTGCTTTTGCTTTTTTCCATGACTTCTCTCCTGCTTTCTTTCCATGTAAGTGGGAAGACAAACCAAGTGGTGCAGTTCTGTGGTTCCTACATGGCTCATGTTTATACAGCTGCCCCTTCCACATGTCTGAGGCAGTACAAAAGGTCTTGGGAGAGTGAGGAGTCAGCTGTGTGTCCTTTATCCATTCCTGGTTCAGAAAGCAAATAAGACTCTGCAGAAATATCTTGCTCTGTGCCCGTGGTGATCTGAAAGTGTTTGGAAAAATATTCCCTCTGGGAAACCCCAAGTCTCTGAGTTACTGTGAGGAGAGAGAGAAGGAAGATGGAGAGCTGTTGCTATCTCTCAGTGTATCTAAAGACAGAGGAGTACTCCAGGAGAGGCAGCAGATCAACCAGAGAGAGAGGGCAGCGGACCAGAGGAGCTCACCTTCTGCTCATGGAAAGGAGCTGTGTGGAGGAACTAGGGAACTAGTGCCAGGGTCACTCAACTGGAGGAGCACTTCCCATAGGGATCAGCAGCTGATAAGGTAGGTTAGTCGGCAGCTTTCCTTTCCCACCTTAAGCTAGAATTTGCTGCTTAGGAGAAAGCCTGCACTGTCCAGGCTCCAAAAGCATCTGTCTAGGCCAGAGGTGTTGCCTCTGTCTGCCCTGGCTCCAGCAGTGCAGAGATGCTGCCAAGCCCAGCACCCTGCTGTGTCCAGATCCAGCTTTAGGTAGGTCTGCAGGCAGGCCTTGGCAGGGATAGCTTCCTTTTCTCCTGATGAGAAGGCATGAAAAGTTGTTGCCAGATGCAGAATTCCCTCCCTCCCTCCTTCCTTCCCTCCCTCCCGCAGTGCCAGAGGGACGCAGTGCCAGAGGGACGTTCCTGTGGCGTTGTGTAACTGTGTTTGTTTGCCTTGTGAGCAGGATGGAGGCACCAGAGGGCGGCGCTGCGCCATCGAGGCAGACATGAAGATGAAGAAGTGATGCTGCAGACACAAAATCCCAGCAGAATCCCAGGCATCCGGAGCTGGAGTGCAAGCAAGCAACTCTTAACAGCTGCTGGAGGAGGAAGAAAAGCTGCCGGTCCATTTCTGGGACCTGGTTCACCACCTTCGCTTGCCCTTCTGGAAAGCAGTGTCTTGTCAGAATGTGTAACCCAAAGAAACTTCCCCAGAGGGGAAGAGCAGCCCCCCCTGCCTGTTTTAGGGCAGCTGTCTTGGGCTTCATCAGTGTTCTGGTGTTAGCTAGCAACTGGTGGCTCGTATGTACTGTAATGTGAAGTGTACAGATTTTTACTAGTGATGTGTAAATGTGATGTATATTAAAATCTGGGAACAAACCCGTGTGCAGTGTACTGAGCATCACAGCTCTGCAGGGAGGAACCCTGTGGTACAAGCCTGGATCCCCACCTGGAATATCTGCAAATATAATTCTCTTCCAGTTATCCCTATAGCACGCTGCATGGCAGAGCTCTGATGTTCGAGACAATCCATTAATCACAGGATTGTTGCACAGTGCTTGGATGGAGAGGAAGATTCCCTGCTTGAGTGAGTGAGGATACAGCACCACTGTAGTGACACTGGAGATCAAACCTTAAGAAGTTAAATACTGCAGGCTTCTTGGAGCTTTCCGTAGGAGAAAATGCATTGAAAAGGACTTGACGTTCTTTGCCCAGAGATCTGTGGAGGCTACACTAGTCTGAGTAAAATCCGTGATCCCAGCACCTGTAAGCAGGATTGCCAGTACCTGGTTTCACATCTGAGCTTGTGCACTGTTCCTACTGGGAATTACAGTCCTTTTCCTCAGCAACATGAAGTTTTCTGTGAGAATTTCCAAGTCACTTTTTCTGCTCATATGACCTGAGATGAAACTTGCGTGTTTTCTGCCCACACAACTTTTCATAGGGGGAAAAAAAAACAACAAAATGACACCATCCTTGATTGTTGCAGCAGCTGGGAGTGCTCTGCACTCCAGGGTGCAGCTTTCTGGTTGACAGGTTTCAGGAAACTGAGTCACTGGGATTAAGACCAGAGGCATTGTTGCCTTATCCAGTAAGAGCTCTCAATTTTCACAGGTTCAGTGTTGAAGTTGGCTATGCCTGCTGTGTCAAGTCTCATGTATTGCTGAGGTGAATTTTCACCAAGAGTCACCTTACTGATGTGGAAATGCTGAAACTCCCTTGGATTGGTGATTGGTTAATTGTCCTTTGCTGCTAAACCTGGGAGCAAATTTCTGGTTTGAAATTTTATTGTTCTCAGTTCATAGCACAAAAAGTTACAGGGGTCTTTGTCTTTCACGTATTTTATGGAATGATTTCAGAGACAAACATTTTAGCATTGCTTGTTGTGACAGGACAAGGTAATGGTTCTGAACTATATGAGAGTTGATTTAGACTGGATGATTTTTTTTACATTGAGGGTGGTGAGGCCCTGGCACAGGCTGTCCAGAGGAGGTATGAATGCCCCATCCCTGGAAGTGTTGGAAGGCCAAATTGGATGAATGTCTGAGAACCTGGGATAGTGGAAGGTGTCCCTGCCCAGAGCAGGGGGGCTGGACCCAGACAGCCTTTAAAGGTCCCTCCCAACCCAACCTGTTCCATGATTCTAATTTGGAAAGAACCTCTGCATTCCTTTACTTGATTCATCTGCTCAAAGCAGGGCCAGCTTCAAATATTTACCTTACACCCTGTCAGAATTTCCTGTGGTGCAACTTTTCATCCCTGTCTCCTTTCCCTCTTGGGCAGTAAGAAGTCTGGCTCCATCTCTCTGTGACACCTCTGCCCTGCCATTGACTCTGCTGAAAAATTGAAGGTACAGCACAGGAGAAGACCTTTATCAGGCCCTCTGGTTGCTTGCTTTCATCATGGCAAGCATTGCTGTTTCTTCCTACCCTTGGTTTCTTCTCTTACCCAGGTATTTTTCTCTCAGCCTTTTCTCTTGTCCCATGACATTTTAATGTCTTTAATGATGTTTAAGAGCTTTAAAATCCAAGATACGATTTTCTGTACAGAGCCTCATTCCTTCTTACCCAATTCATCATCTGCTCTGACTACTTACTAATTCTGTTCTTCCTAATACTTTGTTCTAATCTGTCTAGTACAGAACTGATGTTTTACTGTGCTGCATCTCCCAGCACCCACCCTTTTACAGACAGATAAAACTGTCACCCCTTTCTGGTTTTCTTCTTAAATGACAAGTTACACAGCATAGGCTCAGTCACGTTATATTTAAGCTTCTTTAGGGCTCACAGATGAGTCCCAATGGGTTCTAAGGTTTATTTGCTCCCTCAAATTGTTCTAAAACCTCCCCTGTTGACATTTTAATTAGAAATCGTCTCTCAGACCCATCCCAAGAGAAGGTCTCATATGAGCTCCTCTGTGGCAACTGCTGATAATGATGATTAATTTGGTTTTTCCAACTGGCCCTATTTTCCACTGAGATGTTTGGCACTGATTGTGTGTCATCCCCACTGATCATCTGGCAGCTCTCTGCTTCTGATGTTTTTGATGAGGTTTTTTATTTTTATTTGCCTTTATGTCTTTAGCAAATTGTTCTCTTTTTCATTTTTTTCCTTTTTTTTTTTTTTTTTTGCCTACTTTATGTGGATTCTACATTTCATTTATTAGAGTTCAGCCTTTTATCATTTTTCTTGTTTTGACGTGTAAGTTCTTTTTAAAGGATGTCTTTTTCATTTCTAACAGCTTCTTCCCAGAACAGCAAGGGTTGTGCAGTGTCTGATCTCTGCAAAGTGAACTAAAACTTTCCAATTTGAGAGATGTTCCTTGCTAGTGACTTATGTAGCCAACATAATTAAGAATTGTCAGGCAATTCTTAATTAAAAGTTCGAGTCTGTGTCGTTTTGTCCGGAACTGGTGTAGAGCTGAGCTGTCTGTGATTATTTCACTCATCATGTCTTGCACTAACGCTGCTGTTCTGCTCTCTGGCATCTTGAGTCTTCCAAGATTTGGTAAAACTGAACATAAGGCTGAAGATCTCTTTAATCTTAGGCCCAAGTTCCCAGGACTTCCTGATTTTCAGCGTTTATCCCTCTGGAGTACAGAAAGATGATCACAAGTGATCAGATTACCCCAGGCTGAGGCTTTTCTGTGCCTCTGCGTGTGGCAGCTCTGCTGAGGCTGCAGGAGAGAGCTCCAGGCACAGGGTTTCTCTTCAGATGAAATCTCAGTTTGCCCAACTCCCTCACCTGGAAGCTGAGAGCAGGTAATGTTATCTCTTACCTCATCAAATTTCGTCTGGTTCCACTGAAGTGAACTTTGAAAGAGGTTTTGGAAGGACAGGCTTTCAGATCCCAGCTCTGCTTGCAAGTTCACAAAATAAGCAAAGCAGTTTTCTCATCTCAGACTCAGTGGATTCTGTATTTCTCTCAGTTGTGCACCATAAGCTGAATTTGGAGCTGTGCTAGCAGTCCTGAGAATGGAAAAGCCAATCAGTGAGAAATGTGCTTGTTCAAAACTCAGAAAAAAATAGGTTGTACATAATTAACTGAAGACTCTAAAGACAGTGTTAATTAATGCATAGAATTCTCCATAGGTGCAGCATCCAGGCAGCTCCATTCAGTGGCAAGATGCAGATTTTGGGGCATCCTTTAGTGTTGTATTGTGACTCTGCAAGAAATTCCCCAGCCTTAGAGTAATCAGAGTGCACTCATGCAATACAACACACTTAGGCATGGACTAATGAACAGAGATTAAATGAGTGGTTACTTCCTTTTTAAGAGAATGCTAACTTTTGTTTTCTGCAATGTATGGAACTGTGCCTGTCAGTGTGTGATTGTGTGGTTATAATTCTGGCTCAGGTAAGTGAGATATCACCATCCAGCTAAGTCACACCTGTCACTTTGAAAACTGTGTCTTTAAGTTTTGTAGTAAGTTATCTCCAGTATAAAAAGTTTCCAGGAGGCAGCAAGTGGAATTTCAGTGAGTTGTTCTGGGGAGTCACCAGTTGTTCCCAGCACTCAGCAGCCAAGGAGCCCCAGCAGGACTTGGTCTGAGCTTGCTGGACGCCTTCAGCACCTTAAATATGGAGCATCAGCAAAGCCACATCCTCCCATACAGCTCAGCATACCCTGAGCAGAGTGACCCACTGAGCAGGGCAGGGAGAGAGCACAGCAAAAGCACCAGAAAAGCTGAAATTCAGTTGCTCTGAAGCAGCAGTCTGTGTTGCAGAGCTGCAGCCCTGCCATGTGCTGTGTGGTGAGCTCAGGTGTAGGCTGCTCACCTCAGAGTCCTTCCCATGCTATGGTCCCCCAAGTGTGTCAAGAAATGAGATGGGCTTGACAGTTCTGGATCAGGGTACAAAGAATTTGCTCTCTTTTCATTGTTTCCAGATGGGCCATGCCTGGGAGTCTGAGTTGGAATCTCCCATCAAGTCAGAGAGTAGTGATTTCCAGTCTCTTCCTGACTGGGATTCAAGCTTGGATCTGGATGTGAGGAGCTGGAGAAATACTGAAGAGGTGGCCATGGGGAGGCTGGAGGGGAGCAGCCAAGAGGCAGACCAAGAGATGGAGCTGAGTGAGCCTCTCTGGAAGGATGACAGTGAAGATTACCACGAGGCAGAGAAGCCATGTGAAAGTGACAGTCTTTTCCAGTTCCTCTTGGAGGTAAGGGCTGTTTGGATGACAGGAAGGTGGGCAGGGGGTTCAGGCCCTCCTGAAACATTGGGCTTTTCAGGGCCTGCACCATCCATATAAACAGAAGCAGTCTGGGGGCACAGTAGATGCTCTGGGTTCACTTTCTCCCCAGCCCAAGTCCAGCCATTCCTCTCATTTGGAGCTCCCACTGCAGCCAAGCAGAGCAAAACACAGCTCACCCTAAAGCACAGAAATGTCAGTGAACTGACACTGTAATAATAACACAGGGCTTCATCAGATTTTGCAAGGATTCCTAAAAATGGAAAGGCATTCGTGAGTGATTGCAAAAATAGCATCTCTGCTGTTTATTTCTTCTCCCTTTTGCCTTCACAATTTGAAGTAATAAATCACTGTCTTGCAGGTAACCCAGATGTTGGAATCTTTCTGCATTAGCAGCACAGAGTCATCACAGACTCCGTGGGATGATTGTGGCTCAGGGAAGCAGAGTGATGGGGAAGATGTGAGGTGCCAGGAAAAGACCACAGGAACAGCAGTCTTGGAAGCAGAGGAAAGTCAACTACACATCGTGGCAAAAGATGAGAGAGAATACTTCCTGGGAAGAGAGGTAGGAGAGTGGTGGTCCTAAAAGAGCCTCTGGCCCGTGATGAGAGGTGAGACAGTGAAGAAAACCAGCTGTAGAAGAGATGCCCAGGTTCTGAAAGGGGAGACAAAACACACAGGAGGAGACAGCAGGGAGGGGAACACAGAAGAAGTGTATGAGGGAAGGGTGTTTTTTATGTATGGCAGTGTATCTTTATAAACAGGAAGCTTGTTACAGATGAAACCCTTAGATGTGAGTTGGAGGAATTGCTCCTTGGCAGTGTAAAGGTGACTCATGAGAGCTGGCAGGCTGCTCTCAGGTTTAAGGCAAGGTTGGAATACTTGCCTGCTCCTAATTGCTGTGTTTTGCAGCACAGCTTGGCTGGTTTCAGGCCCACGTGGCTGTGCCAGCAATAACCATCTGCCCCTGGGGACTGTCATGTCTTGGAAGCAGGCTCTGTCTAGCCTGGGTTTGCATCAGTCCTGTGTTTGGGGGGCTGTGGGCTCCCACCCACCTCACGGGTATTCCTGGGAAGGTGACACAGCAGTGGAGGAACATTTTTCCACACTTGTTCTCTTGCAAACTCGGGACACTGGAGACAAAAAACCTCCAGGTTTCACCTGTTCAGCCAGCACAGCGTTATTCCCAGCAGTTACTCTGCTCTTAACTGCTGTTACTCCCACCAGCTCCCTCGCAGTTCTCCCAGTGGTCACAGCCAAACACAGCACAGTGTCCAGTTTCTTTCTGAGAAATCTGCTCGTGCTTCAGATCTGTTGAGGATTCTGAGGTGCCCCTGCATGTAATTCAACTGTGCATTTTACTGGCAAACCACTACAACAACTGCACCACTCTCCTTCCTGGCTGAGTCTGTTCCCTGTCATTTTCATGTGGGAGTTTGTGAGGAAACCACCTTGTTGAACTCTAGGGGTTCCTGTTATCTGTATCTGGAGCTTTAACAAGCCTGAGGCAGTCTTACCTCAGCTCCTGATTGCCCTCTCTACATCCATGACTCTTCCCAAAGAGGAGACAGACACAACACTGGGCACCACTCAGCTCCACAGGGTTTGTGTCAGCCAGGGGTGGATGTCATCCAAGAGATCAGACACAGCTCTTGCTGGGAAGGTCTGAGTGAGGTCACACATCATCTTCTGAATAACAGACAGCAAGCAAGCTCCCAGCTGAGCCTGGATGCAGGAAAGGGATATGCAGCAGGCTGGCTTCTAGATAAAGGATTCAGGTAATGTGCTGCCATTTTAGATGTATCCTCTGTGCTCTTCAGGGCAATACTCAAGAGACACCTGGAGAACCACCTTTAGGTGAGCTGCATCCACCAGAGATGAGTGCTCAGGCCCTGGATCAAGATGACAGTGACAGCAGCTCTGCAGCCCCAGTGCTGGACTCCACAGGCTCTCCCAACATGCACCCGTAAGGAGCTGGTTCTGCCTTCTTGCAAATGCAGCAGAACAGAGTCATTTCCCTTGTCACACATGGGAACAAGTGCATGGCACAGGCCGCATCCAGGAAGGTGAGATAGCCAAGCAGAGCTGGAGAGAAGGAGGTAACTTGTGCTATCTCTGGATTTGCTGGTATTTTAGGGCATTGATAAAGTGAGAAGAGGAGAGATAAAATAAGAGATTAAATGGTTTTAAAATACATGTTTTCTCGAGGTAAATAGGCCTGGTGTGAGCTGGACATCAGGCTTTATCAGGCAGTGCACAGCCCAGCATTACCAACCCCTCTGAGCAGCTGCAGGTGTGTCAGTCTGCCATATGTGTGATCACTTGGACTGCCCTTCAGAGGAAAAATGGGGGGTTTTGGAAAGAGAAACTTCTTAAAAACCATCTCAGTGAGGTTCTGAACTGCAGTAGCTTGAGGTTTTCTATCCAGTTTTGTCATGCTCTTTATCTCAGCTTTGCTTTTACCTCTTGTCCTGCATCTTGCTGCACTCTGGATGTTCAGTTGTGCATTCTGATGCAGAGCATTCCCACCATCACACTTTTTGTAGCTTCATCCACCTGGATGTGGTGGGTGCCAGCAGAATTGTCACCTCCTACTTCGTCTCGAGTGTGATGATCTGGCAGTGTCTTCACTCCACAGGCTGCAGCCGAGCTGGAATAACCCTCACCAGCACCTGATCCTCAAAAAAAGGCTCCTGTCCATCTGGAGGATGATAGCTGGTCACAGGTACGTGGGAGCAGAGGGATCAGCATGTCCTGAACACACTGCCCTGAGTCCCAGCTCCTGTGTCACCAGGCCTAGTCCTCCCCTCCCAGGGGCTGGCCTGTCTCTCCATGATTTTGCTTTGGGAACAGCTGCCTGCTGCAGAGCTGGAGAGAACACTGCATATTGATTGCCTCTGCTTAATGTGGCAGAGCCCAAATGCTGCTTCCTACACAGCTGGCACAACGCTGGCTATGGCCCTCACGGCCAGCAGGGAGAGGCAAGCCCTGCTCCATGTCCCAGTGCTGTCTTTGGTGCAGAGGCAGGCAGAGAACATTCTTTGTCCTTGTCCCTGTAGGTTCAGCAGCCCATTCCTGAAGCCAGTGTCAGAAAGACAAGCCCCTGGGTACAAGGATGTGGTAAAGAGGTGAGTTGGTGGAGGAAGTGCTCACTGCCTGGTTTCTCTCTGGTTGTTTTCTGTCTTCTCTGGTTTCCAAAGGGCCAGTGGGATGGTTTCCTTCCTCCTTTTCCAGAGTTTGGCTGTCACCAGCATCTCCCACTGATTTCTTTCAGTAAAACTCCCTCTTGGGTAATTAGAACCTGGAAGCTTGCACTGACTGGAGCTGGTGGGAATTGTGCCTGCCCTGTGCAGGCATTGCATGGCTGGCTTATCCCAGGCACAGTCCCTGGGCAGGGGACCCAGGCACTGCAGCTCAGCAGTCCCTTCTCCCCACGCCTGGAATGTGCCTCGGGAGGTGCCCCCTCCTCACCCACTGCCAGCGCCCCAGATGTTTCACTCTCAGCACAGAAGTGGGTCATAACAATATTTCCCAGAGAGATTAATGGCATTTTTCAGAGCTGAATCATGTTCTATTTTGGTCACAGTTGTCCTCTCTGCAGCCATTCATTTTCCCATTCTGTCAAAATAAGGGAAGTCATATTTATTCCCTATCATGTTCCCCTTACCAGCACTGCTATTTTTGCCGGTGGCACCATTCGATCTTCAGGGGGTTTAATAGGTACCTATTTTAGTAGCTTTTCTTTCTCCACTAAGACCTGGACTGACTGCCTGAAGACTAATTACTGCTTGCCTTCTCTGGAGCTCAGCATCCCATTTTTTCCAGAGGTGACTGCTAATGACCTGCCAAGTTGATTGGATAGCAAGTGTAACATTGGCTGAACTTACTTTTGTCTGGCTTGGAAGAAAAGCCTTTCTCACTCCCCCCTGTGTGTCTTGAGCAATAAAATTGATTAAAAATAGCTGTGCTTTCAGGGCCATCCTGAAACGAGAACAAGCACATTCATGCAGATCCCAAAGGATGCCTGCCCCTGGGTTGCAATTTAATTATTCTTCTCTCTGTGTTTGGTAGACCCATAGATTTAACCAGTATAAAGAGGAGGCTGTCAAAGGGACACATTCAGTCCGTGATGCAGTTCCAGTGTGACCTGATGCTCATGTTCCAGAACGCTGTGATGTACAACAGCTCCGACCACCACGTGTTCCACGTGGCTGTGGAGATGCAGCGAGAGGTCTTGGAGCAGCTGCAGATCTTGGCTGAAGCCTTCCTGCTGTCCAGGGACAGGCTGGAGTGAGGCACGAGGTAACCAGTCCTGTCTGAAGCCTCTCTCAGTTGGAGCAGTTTTGTCTCTCTGGTTCAGGGCATCTCCTGGGCTTGGGGGATGTGCTGCCATAACCTCGTTATCCCCAGTGCTGACTGCTGGGCTGATGGGTTGGTTCAAAGCAGTTTTTGGGAGGGTACCATGTTGGAAGCCTCCATTCTTTTTGGGAAAACCAGCAACGTAGCCCCGCATGGAGAAGGGGGGGACAAGGGGGACAATGCCGTGTATGGCAGGTGAATGAGGCACAGCCCGTGAGGGTGGCAGGCTGCACACCGGGCACGGCAGCGTTCCGTGTTGAGGTTGTGTTGTTGTGTTGGGTCGGGTGGGCCCGGCGTTACCGGCACTGACCACACCCAATAAAGACCCGTGTTGAAGCTCGTCCCGGCCTGCCTGATACTGGGACTCGCACTGGGACTGGAAGGGGTCCAGAAGTGGAACTGGGACTGGGACCGCGACTGGGGCTGGGGGTGGGACCGGGATTGGAACTGGGTGCAGAACTGGAACTGGGGATGAGACCGGGACCGGGATTGGAACTGAGACTTGGTCCAGAACTGGAACTGGGGGTGGGACCGGGACCGGGGCTGGGCCGGGGAAAGAGGGACGCCTCCCCGGGGATGGTACGAACGCCGCTTGCCATTGGCCGTCTCGGCTGTCAGTCAGTGCCAGAGCGGTTATCGATTGGCTGTCGGTGGGCTCGGGGGTGTTTGTCCCGCCCCCGGCGCAGCGCGCGCCCCGGAAGCGGAAGCGGCCTGGTGCGGCCATGGCGCGGGAGAAGGCGGAGGCGGCGGCCGAGGCGGAGGCGACGCCGGAGCTCTCGTACCGGGAGCAACTCGACTTCCTGAACCCCATCGCCAAGCCGCTCGCGTCCCGCAAGCTCACGCGGAAGCTCCTCAAGTGCATCAGGAAAGGTCTGGCGGCGCCGGGACGTGGCGGGGGTGGGGAGGAGCCGGGACATGGCGGCGGCGCGGTTCGGTTCCCCTCGCTGCGGTTCTCACTCAGCCCCTCACGCCGTGGTTCTCTTGCAGCGACCAAGCACAAGCAGATCCGCCGCGGTGTGAAGGAGGTGCAGAAGTTCATCAACAAGGGCGAGAAGGGGTAAGTGCTGCCCTGGCCCCGCGGCGCTGCACGGCCCCGCCGGCCCGGCCCCGCCGGCCCGGCCCCTGACACGGCCGTCCCTGCAGGATCACGGTGCTGGCCGGAGACACGCTGCCCATCGATGTCTACTGCCACATCCCCATCATGTGCGAGGACATGAGCCTTCCGTATGCGTACGTTCCTTCCAAAACGGTGAGTGCTTGGGCTGGGGAGGAACCAGTCCCGGTGACGGTGACTTGGGTGAGGAGCCCAGGCTGTGACCGGAGTGTTCCCGGGGAGGTGCAGGTCCGGTGCCTGAGGAAAGAACTCGGTGCTTGTCCCTGACCAAGGCACAGAAAGGACACGGGGGAGGTGTAGAAATGTTTCACTGTGGGATCCCAGAACTGTTTGCCACGATCGAGTTCCTGCAACAGAGCCAGGATGTATTTTCCAGGCTTCTGTGAGGTGGGGACAGCTCTTTTGTAGACAAGGAGTTGGCGGGGCAGTCGGTGTCTTTGGAGCTTCAGCTCTGGTACAGGCAGTTCTGCAGATCCACTCTGGGCAAGAATTATGGCATGTGAGCCAGGTGCGAGTCCCCTGTGTCAGCCCAGCTTGCAGCTTGCAGGGGACAGGCTGGGGAAAAGGTTTATGAACCCAGCACGAGTCTGCAGGCCTTGGACAGGCAGAGCTTCCGTGCATTAACCCAGGGCCTGCAGTGAGCTGGTCCCGAGCTCTCGCCTCGGGAAGGGACCTGGCACCCCGCAACCTCCCTCTGCTCCCACAGGACCTGGGAATTGCCGTCGGCTCCAAGCGCCCGACCTGTGTCATCCTGCTCAAGCCCCACGAGGAGTACCAGGAGGCCTATGACGAGTGTCTGGAGGAGGTGTCGGCCCTTCCCCTGCCGCTGTGAAGAGCCAGGGATGGACGGGCTGTGCCCTGCGGGACTGTGGCAGGTCCTTGTCCCCCTGCCCGGGGACTGCACGGCTGTGTCTGGGGACTCTGCCGAGAGGACTGATGGGGGGATGCTGAGCACTGTGGGGTGAATAAAGTTGTCTTTGGGTTTGTACAACGTGGTTCTGGTGCTTGGGGCAAGGGCTGGGGGCAGGGGGGGTCTACGGGTGAGTTAAACCACGGCGGGAGTGAGGCTGCCCTGGGAGCCCGCCCGGCCCACCGTGACTCACGGCGATGCCCTGCCCGCTTATACCGTCCAGCCCGACAGCCCAGCCAGGGCAGCCCCAGGCTGCCCCACACCATCCCCCCTACCCCCACCCTCATGGCCCGGAGCCCCCCGACCGAGGGAAGGAGAGCAGAGGCCGGGAGAGAGAAATGTGGGTTTATTGCAGGAGCAGGGTGCGGAGCCGGGCCCGGCCTTCACGTGGTTCTGTTACACGCACGGAGCAGGGCTCTTCCCGTCCAGTGCCTCTAGGCTCCCCCAGCTCCCCCTCACCCACCCTAGGAGGAGCGACCTCGGCCTCTCCCCCAGCTCAGGCACATGCCCCAGTTCTCTCTCCCACCCCAGTTCCTCCCAGTGTGGCAGAGCACCAGTTCCCATCCCTCCTTGCACAAGGCACTCCCCCATCTCAGCCCGAAGAAAGCTGCACCAGCCACCTCCACTGCAGAGCAGCTCCACACTGGGGACACAGGAAGCCCCAAAAGAGGTGCTGGGACAGCTGCCCCCTCCCAGCAGCACCAGAACTCCTCGGGGTTTCCTCCTCTACCTCCCCAGTGGCACCACCAGCTCCGGGGCCCTGCTGACAAGGCAGCCACTGTAAACAGTAGCTGCAACCCCCACAGCAAAGCAGTGGGGTGGGGGACAGAGCTTAAGCTTCTCCTCACAAGACATTAAGTTACTGGGTTGTAGGAACAGGAGCAGCAGAGCAGGAGGGACAAGGAACATCTCACAGGGCGCTTGGTTTCTGCCTCCATGGCAGAAGAAATCACAGGACAAACGCTCCTGGAGACAGAGCACGGGGCACATGCAAGACCCCCGTCCTGGCAGAGATGACCCCCCCGCCCTCCAGAGACCCCCACCAGAAGGGCCTGAAGTGCTGCAAGAAGGAAAAGCTCCCCTGTGGCAATCGGTCCTTGAGCCCAGGGCAGCGCCGAGCAGGGCCAGTCCTTGTGCACACCCTGAGATCGTCCCGCTGCAGCAGCAAGAGACCTTCCCCCTTCAGTGCCACTGGCATCCCACCCCTCAGATCTTGGAGGACTCCACCCGCTCGATCCAGGGCGAATCGATGCCGACATCCCTAGGCTCCGCCCGCAGCTGCCGCAGCTCCCGCTCCAGCGCCTGGCTCCGGTGGTACATCTCCATGTAGCTGGCCTGGAGCTCCCGCTGGTACCGCAGCACCTTCTCCTTCTCCTCCTGCCAGGTTTTCCTCTCCAGCTCAAAGTTCACAGCCTGCAGCTGGCCCTGACGCCGCTCCCGCAGCAGCTCTGCCCACAGCCACTCCACCTGCCGCTCCAGGGGCTCGGCCGAGTCGCTCTGGAGGCCCCTGCACTTGGAGTCATCAGTTTCGCAGCCAGGGAAGTCCTGGCACGACGGCATGGGGTCATCACCCAGAGGCAGCGAGCTGCTGGGCTCCGGGGGGCTCTGGAAGGAGTCTGCCAGCTGTGCCAGCTGCGAGTCCCTGGCCTGGACCTCCGCCTTGGCCTCCCGCAGCTGCGTCTTCAGGCTGAAGATCTCCCCCAGCTTCTGAGCCATCTCCTCCTGGGTGTCCCGGAGCTGCTGCTTCAGCAGGGAGATCTCTGCTGCTTTCTGGCACACCTACAGGGCATGGGCAAGCAGTGAGGAAGGGTTGGGGGAGCAGGACCCCAGAGGTGGCAGCACCCCAATTGTCCTCGTGGCAGCCCATAAGCACCACACCCATCTCATCTCTCCTGTCCTGTGGCCCCGAGTGACACCAGAGCAGGAAACTGCTGCCCTCATGCTGGCTCCACAGCCAGGAGGGTGGCAACAGGGAGAGAAGGAAGGGGACTCACCTCCCACTTGGTCTCCTCCAGCTTGGGGCTGCCATGCTCGCCCTGGGGCTGCCGGAGCTTGGCTTCCTCACACTGGCACTGCTGCAGGCTCAGCTCCTCCTGCAGCCGCTTCTTCTCCTGCTGCGCCTTGTAGAGCTGCAGCTGCAGCGCCCGCTGACCGCGCTGCGCCTGCTGCATCACTTGCTGCAGCCGGGCCATGTACATCTGCTTCAGGTCCTCCAGCTCGTCCAGCCACAGCCGCTGCTTGTCTTCAAACGCCTGCCAGCACAGGTGGACACTGGTGAGAGGCTGCAGCCCCAGCAGGGACCCCAGGAGGTCCCGTAATATTCGGTCCTCCCACACTAGGGCATTCCAAGCCCATCACCCATCACGGCAGCTCCTTCACTGCTTCTTCCACCCCCACATCCCCACCCAGGGCACCCAGAGCTGCCCCAGCCCCACGGCTCACCTGTGTGAAGGGGTCTTCAGTCTCACTGAGGCTCCTCTTGAGCTGCCGCAGTTCCCCTCCCGTCTCCTGCAGCCGGTCCTCCAGCTGCTTCACTGCATCCTCCAGCGAGTAGGAGAACTCATAGGGCAGCGGGGGCTCGCCAGGGCTCTGCAGCCTGCTCAGGGTGGCCATGCTTTTGCAGGACAGGGGCATCTTCTCGGGGGCCAGGGTGTCCCTGGGGCTCCGGGAGACCCTGTCCAAGGAGCCCCCAATGTGGTTGATGTGGCCCATGGAGGCGCTGAACTGGCTCTGGGCAGGCTTGAGGCGGGAGCCATAGGATGGGAAGCTCTGGATGGAGTTGTGGCTGGAGTCAGAGGCCTCATCCAGGCTGATGGCGTGGAGCAGGTGGGTGCGGAGCGGGCCATGCTGCGGGGCCGCTGTGCTGCTCTGCGACAGCAGCGTGTGTAGGCTCCCATTGCTCTTGGACAACTTCTGCCCCTTGGACGAGGACAGGCCCTGCATGGAGACCAGCCCCTTCCCGGCCACCGCCTTAAAGGCCGAGGGCCTGATACGGCACTGAAAAACAAGAGCAAGGTCAAGCATGAGCCTCTACAGCCAGGGAGAACACCCACACTTCCAGCTTCGTATCCCTGAACATCCTCAAATCCCCACATCCCATCCAGGGCAGTGCAGATCACCCTGCTCCATGCCCATCCCCTCGCAGAGCAGGCCGCATTTCAGGACCCCACAGCCTCACCTTGTCGAAGCGGCCCCGCTCCGGCAGGGAGCTCTTGGAGAAGTCGGCCCCACGGTGATGCTCGCGGGAGCAGCGCTCGGGGGACCGGTTCTCGCGGTCACTCTCGTAGTCCCGCTTGTAGCAGGCGCCTGAGGTCTGGTGCTTCCGCTCCGCCCGCATCTCCTTCTTGGCCCCGTGCAGGTACCCAAAGAGCTCCCGCTGGCTCGGCCCCTTCCGCAGCAACCCGTCCGGCTGCCGGAGCCCCCGCGAGCCGCCCAGCGGGGCCCGCAGCTCCAGAGGGGACAGATCCTGCTTCTCCACCAGGCTGCCCACGCTGCCCATGCTGCCAACGACGCCGACGGGCTCCGAGGAGAGGTAGGTGCCGAGGACGCGGGTGTCGGGCTCACAGGTCACAGGACCCTGTGCTGCTGCCATGGAGAATTAGAGAAAAGCCCAGAACCAGCACTGCCGGGGGAGAGACAGAGTCAGCGATGCCGGGCAGCCGGGACACACCCTCGGCACCCCCTTTCCCAGCCAGCCCCGAGGGCCCACATGGGCTCCTGGCACTGGGATGGATGGGTCTGCCATCTCCCGTGCAGCTTCCCGGGGGACAGGGCACAGCACGCACCGGGGCGGGGGCTCCCCGCCGCTGCCTCCACCATGGTGCAGCGCCTCCTCCCACACCCAGCCCCACCTCCCGCCCGCGGCCGGGGCCGGGGCCGCCACCAGAACAGGCACCTGCCGCCCAGCCAGGCGGGCGAGTTCGGGAGCCGGCAGCACCTGCCCGGGCCTGGCGCCAGCCCCGGCCCGCCGGCACCCAGCCTCCCCGCCGGGACCTCCGGCTCCGGACACCGTCTAGAGACCTCCCCAAAATACCCCTGGGGATGCCCATCAGTTTGGCCTTCCCGGGGCGTGCACGGGACGGGCACCTCTCCGGCACCACGGGGACACTTCCAGCACGGCACGGGCAGCACGGGCAGCTCGCAGGGCGAGCTCCACACGGCCCTATCCATCCACAGGCGTTCCCACCCCAGCACCGGGCAGAGACCAGGCGGCCACAGCCCAGCTGCTGCGTGCGTGCCGGGGACCCCGTGGCCGGACATGGCGTGAGGGCGGTGGGAAGGGGCAGGATGCTGACGGGACAATGCAGCTTCCTGCGCAGGTGGCCGCGGGAGGAAGGATGAGAGGATGCCTTCGGCCTCGGCTCTAGCTCTGGCTCCCCAGTGCGAGGGAGGGGACGATGGCTTCACACCAGTGCAGAGGACATAGCGAGAGTGGCAGGGGCGAGGCAGAGCCCCCACCACCGCTCCCAGCCTCGCCGAGGGCTCCGGGGCCGGGTTACACCCAGGAAGCTGCCCTGGTTCTCAGCACCACGCGCCGGGTAAACAAACACCCCGCTTTTAATTGCTGCCACGCACAAACCTGTCTGACAGCTCCCGGCCTGCGCTGTCACCTCCCTCTGCGAGCCCAACACCTGCTCCGGGCACCGGCACCCCATGAAGGGCACCAGGGACGGACCCTCTGCAAGGATCCGGGCAGCCCGCGGTGCCGCCGGGCGTGCACGGGGATAGGGGACACGGATGCTCCCATGGTGGTCGTGAGGGGGGGGGCGTGGATGCACATCCAACCCCCGGCATTGGGGAGCAGCTCGGCCGAGCCCCGCAGCGGCTCCTCCCGGCACAGGCGGCCGAGGAAGTAGGTCAGGTTGTGGGAGGTTTGGGAAACGCCGGGGGAGCCCGAAGGTGTCCTGCCTGCGGCAGGGAGGGGATCACCCTCCAGGCGGCAAAACACCGGTCCGGCCAGCCTGGCTCCTTTGCGATCTGCTCCCAACCCCAGCCATGCCCGGGCAGGATACCGCCACAAACCTATTCCCATTCCCATTCCCATTCCACCCAGGAGGGAACGGCGGGGTTGGAGAGAGGCGGGCGCGGGTCCCCGCGCAGCGCCCTCCGCGCCTCCCCGCAGCCCCGCCGGAATTTCCGGCACGGAGAAGGCGGAGGGGGCAGTCGGTGCCCGGGGCCGAGCCCGGGACAAAGCCCCGCTGGCCGGAGCGCAGCGGGGGAGGGGGATGGGGCGCGGCGGGGGCCGCCCGGCCCCGCACTCACCATGCCGGCGGCGCTGCGGTCCCGCACGGTTCCGCTCCGCGCTCCTTCCCTCGCCGCGTTTGAACGCGCCCCTCGGCCGCGGCCGCGCGGGGCGGCGGGCGGAGCCGGCACCGGCAAATCGCGGCGCGGGGGCGGGGGGACGGGAGGGGCGGGAAGCAGCAGCAGCAGCCGGGGGGGG
>WEKY01022916.1:139999-168194 GCA_013390045.1 Picathartes gymnocephalus | reverse complement strand
GGGACCCTCTGCCGGGGACATCCCCCCCCACCCCGCCACCCGCCCCCGGGGCTGCTCCGGAACCCGCGGGGACAGCCCACCACATCCACTGCTGGTGCCTGTGAGCACAGATCCCCGCCCGCAGTTCCTTCGGGATGCTGCCAGGATTACCTCCCAAGCTGAGACCCCCCCAGTCTCAGTTCTTTCAGCCTCCCACACCCGCACTTCCCATCCTCCCTCCCAGCAGAGTCCCCTTTCTGTCCCCATCAGACAGAGCCAGAGCCGCGGGTGGTGTCAGTCCTTTAATGCCCCACTCGCAGCCCCCTCTCCACAGCCCCTCATGTTCACACCTGCCCCAGGCAGCACAGCAAGTCCCAGCAAGGCGGGGGCAGCGCTGGAAAAACTGGCTCCCTCCAGACTCCCACTCCACAGCTCTGGGGAGCCAGCGGGCATCACCCCCTCAGTCCAACCCGCGGGACGCCCAGGGCCAGGCGGGGGTTACAGCCAAACAGACAGGTAAGAAAATACTTCTGGTATTTCTCAGAAACAGCATTTAGAAACCACAGTTTTTTTACAGCGCCCCATAAAAAAAGATGGGTTTGGGCACAGGTGCTCCACTAGTAGAAACGCTTGTTCCGCTCCTGGCGTTTCTGGAAGACCACGGCTCCCACCACGGCGCAGACAATGATGCCCAGCAGTGCACAGAGCAGGAGCAGGAACACCTTCCAGCCCGTCAGTGGCCCGCTCCGGAAATTCCCCGTCGGGTCATCCACGTTGTCTGCAAGGGAAAGAACATCTCAGAAACCGACCCAACCTCGGCTCCTGTGGAGTTTTGCCAGGTGTCACACCTTCGATGCCTTCCAGAGTCCAGCCCCAACATCCCAATCCCCCACAGAAGGTTTGCAAAGCTCACAGGCTCACCTTTGGGGGATTTAAGGAGGCTGACACTCGGCTCGATCTTGGTCCAGTCAACTGTCTCATCTTCTACAGGGTGCTCCACCATGAGCTGGAACAGCTTCATCGAGATAATGTCGTGATTGTCTGGGGAACAACCGTGAGCACCAAACGCCATCAGAAGCTTTGAGATGTCCACACACTCAGAGCACTCCTCAGATCCTCCTCTGCCAGGTCCAGTCTACTTCCCTCTCAAGCCACCCTCATCCCCAGGTATCAAACTGCAATCCAAAGATGTTTCTTAGCTCTCAGGTGCCTCCTTTACCCAGCCATGGATCCCAACAGGGTTTCAAGAGCCCAGTGAACAATTCAGGGAAGGAAGCCATGGAAACTATCCAGTGCATCCAGTGTTACAATCACAGAATCACAGACTTTTTGGGGTTGGAAGGGACGTCTAGAGATCCAACTTCCCTGCCAAGACAGGGTCACCTAATCCAGGCTCCAACCACCACATGTTCCCCTGAGCAAAGCCCCCTCTCACCAGACAGATCTCCAGTGCCAGCAGAAGCACCAAAGAAGTACCCAGTTGGCAGCTGCACCCCTGCGATGTCGATGCAGTTCTTCCACTCATTCTTGTCTTCCACATCAGTCATCACCTGCAAAACCAGGAGAGGGTCACACCAGCAATGTTCAGAACAGGTTGGAAGAGACCACAATGGGTCATCTGGTCCAACCTCCCAGCTCAAGCAGGGCCGTCCCAGATCACATGGATTGTGTCCATACGATTCAGTAATATCTCCAGTGAGGGACACTCCACACCCTCTCCAGGGAATTGCTTTTGGCACACCACTATCCTGCCTGCCTGCACCTCTTCTGGAGCTGGAAGTGCCGGAGAGGCAGCGACAGAGCCTGGAAAACCATCTCCAGCTTCCAGCTCCTGGTGCAGCCAGCCCTGCCCCAGCTGAAGCGCGGGATCCCCGCCGGGTCTCACCGTGAGCCGGCCCCGGGAGTAGCGGATGGCCAGGAAGGTGTCGTGGTTCTGGTTGCGCAGGTCAGCGGAGCACCCGGCCAGCTCCGTCCCGCGCCCGTCCTTGCTGTGGTCGTAGGTCAGGGAGCCGTTGTTGACCATGGCCGAGATGTAGGGGAACACACGCTGTGGGCACAGAGAGCAGCTGCCAGGGCTCCCCGGGGCACGGCTGGAGCCTCCGAGCCCGGGGCGGGAGCAAGACACGGCAGCAGGGCCATGGTCAGGCACGGAGCACAGGACCATGACACCACAGCTGCTTCTCCACCTAAAGCTGCTTCTGGACTGAGCCAGAGCTGCCTAAAGGAAAGCCACCCTTTCTGACCTCCCCATCCTGTGATTCTGTGAATAAACCCACCCTGTACTGCATGGCCAGGGCAACCAGACTGCCCCACATTCGCAGGGTGGCTGGATAAAAACCCCAGAATCGTTTAGGTTGGAAAAGAGCTCTGACAGCGTTCAGTCTAACCTGCGACCAATCCCCACCTTGTCAGCTAGCCCTGACTGCCATGTCCAGTTGTTCCTTGAACACAAGAAGTGTAAGAACAGAGCACAAGACCCAGAACAGAAAGAAATCTCACGTAAGCAGCAAAGCCACACACAGGGGTTTGTGAACACATTACCTACACCAGGAGTGGACAACTGGAGGCAGGAGTTCACCCCCCATGAACATCAAGACAACAGGGAAATAGGTCATTTCCAGGTGCTTTATGACTAAAGTATCATGGTTTTGGTGGTACAGACCCCAAAGCACAGTTTCGTTTTCTGACTGTGCCATAATGAGATCCACAAACACAGAGCAGGACAGATGAAAAGAATCCCCAGCCCTCACGGGACTTATCTGTGCTGTGGCCATGGGGAATTCTGGAGCAAAAAGGCAGCCCAGGAGTTTCTTTCAGACACACACAGGTTGCAAAGAGAAAATACGGGCAGAAACATCATGGAATGAGCATTCAAAGCACAGAGGTCAAGGAATTGCACTCAGGATGAATATTAGCAGGTGGTGCTGGGTTTACACCAGCTCTGCGCCTGCTCTCTTGTGCAGAAAAAATGCCTTGGAAACATCTGTGTAGCCAAGAGCAGCACAAGAAGGAGAATGAGCTTCTTAGCTCCATTAAAGCACACGAAGTTTTCCCATTACTAACTCCCAGGACAGGAAGAGCAGACCATGCTCAGCTCAGGAGAAATCTTTCCTTGGATCAGGTGAGAAGCACTTGGAGCAGGAAGGGAACAGCCTGCTGGGCACTGCACAAGCTGCCTGGAGCACTCACCTCCGTGGCCTCATCATTGGGATAGGTATCAAGGAAAATAGCTAGCCCATGGAAGTTGTCCTTGCTGCCAAAGACAGGACCTGGAACAGGGCAGAGCAGTGGAGAGAAGAAGAGACAGAAGGAGGTCAGAATTTGTGCTCAGAGAGTTCTGAGCTGCACGAGCTGTTCACTGCCAAGCAGATGGCTGAGGGCACCTGCTGTCCAGGCAGAACACATGGGACACGTCACCCCAGTCGAGTGAAACCAGACAGGGGGAGCTCAGAGGCGCTCCCTGGCCAGCTGCCTTCCGGGACAGGGCCCGTGCGCTGCGGATCAGCCGGTCCCGGCTCTGACCTGGCGTCAGGCGCTCCTGCGTGTACCACAGCGCCAGACCATCCCCGTGCAGGTTCTTCTTGCCGGCTCCGTGGATCTTGAAGTGGACGTGGAGCTCCCAGTCCTTGAGGAAGCAGGGCTGTGGGAGCAACCCCAGCGGCGTCAGGACAAGAGGCGGCAGGGCCGTCCCGAGCCCCCGCCCGTCCTCCCCTGGGCTCTCACCACGCGGTTCCAGATGGAGCCCTCCCGACTGCGCTCGTCGGGGGTCAGGCGGACGTACTGGCTGGTGACGATGGTGCTGCCCTGGAAGTCCCACAGCGGCATCGCGGCAGAGCCCGCGCCTGCAAAGGGGCGACCAGAGCGCGGATCAGCCCGGGCCGCTCGCGGGGCGCCCTGCGCGTCCCCCCGGCCCCGCGCTCACCCTGGTACGGCTTCATTAGCGAGTGCTCCCGCTTCAGGTGTTCGCTGTTGCCATCCGTGAGCTCGGCGGGCACCGGGCGCGGCCCGGCCAGGGCCAACAGCAGCGCGGCCGCCGCCACCAGCCCGCCCGCACCCGCCGCCATGCTCCGCTTCCGCCTTCCGGCGCTCCGCCCTCAGCCCCGCTTCGCAGCCGCAGTAGCCAATCAGAAACCCGAGCTCACTGTGGTCCCGCCCCCAAGGGTGAGCGGCAGCTCTGTTTACCTATTGCGTGGCGGGAGGCGGGAGGAGGGTGCCCAACCGGCTCCCGGCGGGCGCTACGCCTGTGCGGCGGCGCAGGGCGTGCCGGGAGATGTAGTCCGGCCCGCCTTCCCCGGGGCACCTCACGTGCGCGGCTCGTGCCGCCCGAGCGACACGTGACCCGCCCCGAGGGGTCCGGGGAACGGGAATGGGGAATGGGAAGGGGAACAGCCCCGGGATGGGCCCGGGGAACGGGAATGGGAGCGGGCCCAGGGAATGGCCTCGGGAACGGGAACGGGAACGGGAATGGGAACAGCCCCGGGATGGACTCGGGGAACGGGAACGGGAATGGGAATAGGAATGGGAACAGCCCCGGGAAGAATGGCCTCAGGAATGGCCCTGCGGGCCTCAGACCAGCACCGCCGCAGCGCTGCGGGAAGGACAGGCCAAGGCAGCATGGAGGTCACAGCAGCTTTATTGAGGGTCGCAGGGCAGCCCCCGCCCCACTCCCTCAGGTCTCCCCCCATCCCTCCGCCGCGGCACCCCATGGTGGCCAGGGAGCAGAATCTCCCAGCCCTCCAGATGGGCACTTCCAGCCAGGCAACAGCAGCCCCGGCTGGGACACAACGCGTGCCCTCGGTGGCACCGGGCGAGGAGACCCCTCCGTTGGTGACAGGTCCTGTCTTCGTGCTTGTCCCGAGTCCTGTGCGCACGTGGGGACTCCTCTGGCCAGCGATGTGGGTCACAAGAGCCCCCATGGGGTGTGACAGCAGCGTGGATGAACAAGTCCTGGGCAGGTTCTTGTGCTGCAGGTGTGTGAGCCCTCAACACAGTGAGACATGCTTCCCTCCAAGTATGGGGGCTGCAGGGCAGTCAGGAAGAGGGAAAGCCAACTGATTAGTGGAAGACTGGGTGGGAAAATCATCCAAACGTGGCAGTCTGGGGCTCAGGGCCCAGCTGAGGCTCAGGGGAGCTGAGGGACCAGGGGGTTGGCCGTGGTGTAGGGACCTGCAGCTCAGTCCCATCTGGCACTTTGCAGCTGTCACTTCTTCCTGTTCATGATCTGGCTGGAAATCCAGTTCATCCCATCCTGGAGGGAAGAGGGATGTGAGTGCAGGCCCTTGGGCCCTGTCCCAGCTCTGCAGAGCCCACTGGCCCCCATCTCTACCTGCACACCTTCTCCAGACAGGGCCGAGCAGGCCTGGATCTGCCACTCCCGGTCCCGGTAGGTGTGGAGGCTCAGCCCTTCTGCGATTTCGGCTGCAGGTGCTGCAGTCACCAGGTCCTGCTTGTTGGCAAACACCAGCAGCGGGACCCCCGTGAGGGACTCATCCTCCGTGAGCTCTGCCAGCTCCTGCCAAGAGAGAAGCTTCTCCCAGGGCTGCTGCTTTCCTCCACGGAGCTGCCCAGCATGGGCTGGACACCTCAGCCCTCCAAATGCTTCATCCCTTCTGTCTGGTGCTCATTACAGATAAGGAAACTGTGAGGTCTTGACATGCCAAGGGAGAGAAGCTCCCAAAGGAGTTCCATCAGCCCAGGAGCCACATGCAGGGCTCCCTGAGCACTGAAGCCCTCCCAGCACTGAGAGCTCTGGGCAAAGGGCAGCTGCAGGAGGCTGCTGCCAGTCCTCAGCTGTCTGGCACACCCACACCGCCGTCTGGTGCCAGAACAGCCAGGGCTGGCACTCGGAGTCTCACCTTCCCCTCTCAGAGCTTCATTCCCAGGGTTTGTAACTGCATTTGCTACTCATAAACTTTTGTTTGGCCATATCACTAACCGGATGCTGGGGGGGTGGGTATTGAGGGGTCACTTTCACCAGGGAGTGTCACCCCTGTGCTGGAGCATCCCATCTCAGGGGGAGCTGCTGGGCCATGGAGTGGGATATCTCTGCCTGCTGAGACACTGATCTTGAGCCTTCCCCCAGAGCCCTGGGGACAGCGTGGCCCTCCCTGCAGCGCAGCCCCACGACTGAGAGCAGCTTCACTTCCTGCTCATACTCAAAGAGCTGGTGCCAGACAGATCCAAGCCCCAGGACCCCACAGCCACCCCTCACTGGACCCGTCATACCTGCCCTGTCTCCTCAAAACGCTTCTGGTCAGCACTGTCAATGACATAAATCTGCCGTGGGGACAAAAGGGACAGTCAGGGGGTCCTTCTTGCCCGGCTGCATGGCCCTTCTGTGGGGCCCACACAGCATGCACAGGGCTGGGGGTGCTGCCCCACTCACCAGCAGGTCTGTGCTGCCCAGATACTTCTTCCAGTATGGGCGGATGGAGCGCTGCCCCCCGATATCCCAAACATTCAGCTTCAAACCGTGGGAGTGGACGCTCTTGATGTTGAATCCCTGCACAGGGACAAAAACCCTGGCATCAGCCGAGGGCTGGGTGGGACCTGCCCCCTCCGCCGCCGCCCGTGGCCCCCAGCAGCACCTACCTGTGTGGGGGTGATGGTGCTGACCTCCTCGGACGCCAGGCGCTTCAGCAGCGTTGTCTTGCCTGCGTTGTCCAGCCCCAGCAGGATGATGCGGAGCTCCTGCTCTGGTGAACCCTTCAGCTTCTGGATGACAGAGAGCAGCCCCTGGGGGCGGGGGGTGTTGGGGGAGCCCTCTGGGGTGCTGGGTCTCTGCAGAGCACCCTTGTTTGGGAGGGGGGAACTGGGCACACTGTTGGCTTTGGGTACCCTGTGTCTGTGGCCTGAGCGAGCAGCAAGGCCCAGCTCCCAAGGTGTTCAGCCTTGGGGTGGCCCCACAGCAGATCTGCCCAGCCCCAATTCCCCCTTTCCCTCCCAGCTCCTGGGCAGGCTGAGGGGACACGCCCCGGTAGAGCCCTGCTCTGCCAGCACTCCCGGCACCACCGCTGGGAGCTGGTGCCGCACACCCTCCCTGGAGCCCGTGGGATGTCACCGGACCCCGCTTACCTTCTGCACATCCCCCATGGTCTGGGAGTCGCTCCGGCCCGCGGCACCGCCTGGGGAGCTGCCGGGGGCTCGTCCCCGGGGCCCGCCGGCGGGTGCGTGACTGGCACGCTCCCCGTCCCCGGGGGAGGAAGAGGATTACGGGCTCCGGAATTAGCTGCTGTTCCTCCATTTACCCACAGCATTTAATAATGCCCTCGGCAAATCCCCCAGCCAGCTGTCACCCCGCCGTCGCCTACCCTCGGGATAAACCAGGTCCCCCCGGGCTGGGGCACTGGGACACAGGGCATCCCTTTCCCCATGGGGCTGGGGTCCCGGCCTGGGAGGATGCCGTGCCCAGGCACAGGGCTGACACAGCCTCCCACACTGAGGCAACACCAGCACCCACAAGCTGTCCCCTCGCAGGGTGGCAGGAGAAATTGCTGAGCCTGCTTGAGGCCACGTCAGCGACTGCCACAGCTCCCCACTGCTGCCCAAGGGAAACCACCAGCCCCTGGAGCAGGTTGAGGGCTGCACTGTCAGCAGCTGGAGCTTGGGGATGACACAGGACACGGGTCCAGAGGGGCTCAGACACATTCCCCAGCAGCCCACCCCCAACCCAGGTGGGGTGAGGGGCTCATCTGGATTAAGTGCATTAATTAAGCAATGTCTTTGATTCCTGCATGCTGCAGTTCCATCCTCAGATCAGGTTTCCCAGCAGAGAGGTTATCCTTGCGGTGAGGACCATGAGTCACGCACTCTTGGAAAGATATTTTTATTTATAACTCCTGTGGCAAAGCCAAGCCAAACAACACAGCCACACTACGACAAAGGGAAGGGGAGCAGCACGATCACCGTTCATCCCACTGCTGCTCCATGCAGTGGCAGGGGGCAGAGGGGCAGCCAGAGGGGCCACCCTCTCTTCCCCGCTCCTAGAGACCCTGCCAGGGCTGTAGCTGCTTGTGCTGCTCTGCTTTTGTGCCTGCTTATGGTGGGAAAGCTTCATTTTTCTCTGCATAAATCTGCACCCAACTTAATATTAGGGTTCTGCTTTTGATAGGTTAATCACCCACCTTACGTCCCCGTTATTAGCATTTCCCTGAGCGGGTTGCCATGGTGCTCTGCGGTTTATCCTGCGCTGTTAGTTACTAAGATTTCCTAACAAATAACCTAAAATATCCTCCACTGGTTTGTGGTTGCTGATCAACATGGAACCCCAGCCTTAGGAGATGGGCAAAACTGCTTAGGCATCAGTTTGGTGACTCCAAGCTGCACGTCCACTGCTCCTCTCTGCCAGGTCCTGCTGGCACACACAGCACAGGCAGCTCTCCCCAAACGCTGGCCTTGGGGCCAGCCCCAGACCCTCTGTGACCAGGGCAAGTGTCACCAGGCTGGTGGCAGGGTGTGCTGGGCCTGTTGTTGTCCCCCTGCCCCTGCACCCCCTTCCTGGGTTGATGCAATGGCCGGGAGGAGCCTCCTCGGGCTGCCAAGGCTGCGGGGAGGGGGGACAATGGTGACCCCATGGCAGCACAGCCGTGCTGGGAATGGAGACTGGGATGGGTTTGGGAACAGGGATGCAGATGGGGATGTGGTCACGGATGTAGATGTGGATGAAGACAGGGACAGGGATGGGGATGGAAACAGGGATGCAGATCAGGATGGGATCACGGATGTGGATACAGATGGAGGTGGGGATGGGAATGGGGAATGAGTGGGATGGGGATGGGAACAGGGATGCAGATGGGAACGGGATAACGGATGTGGATGCAGACGGAGACAGGGACGGAGATGCAGCGGCGCCGCGGCGGCTCCTGGCCCGGAGCTGGAGCCGGTGCCCACCGGGGCGGTGCCGGCGGCGCGGGGCGGCCCCGCTCCCCCCGCTGCGGTCTCGGTTCCCATGGCGACACTTCCTGTGGGAGCCGAAAGCGGTAGTGTGGTANGCCGCCGGCCGGGGATGCTGCGGGGCCGCGGGCCGCGCCCGTAGCGCGCCGGGCCGGGCCGGGCCGAGCCAGGGATGCAGGGCAAGGGAAAACTGCTGGTGGTCCACAACGGGCGCATGGTGAGTGCTCGGGGCGCCGGTCCCCATCCCCCGGAGCGCCGGTCGCATCCCCCGGGGCTGCCCCGCCCGGCGGCGCGGCGTGGGGCTCGGTACCGGGCAGGCGGGGCATGTGCGGGATTGCGCACCGGGCGGGCAGGGGATGTGGAGGGGATAACGGGCACACAGAGGGATGTATGGAGTGAGGAAACAGGCAGGCGGGAGGGTGTGGGGCTTCTGGGCAGGCAAGGCAGGATGGGTATCCAAAACAGGCGGAGTTGTAGAGGGTTTTTAGAGCAGGCAGCAGGGGCTGGGTACAGGCAGGCAGGCACGTCTGGGGCTGGGGTAGTGAGCGGCAGGGGTTTATGAGGCTTGGGTAGCATTGTAAGCCGGGATGTGTGGCACTGGGTAATGGACAGGCGGTGACGGATTGGGACGGGGTCGCAGGAGTCAGCAGTGCTGATGTGTGTGAGGCTGGGCAGGCATGGCAGGGCTGTGTGGGTGTGGGGAGCAGGGATGGATGGGGAGGAGCAAGGAGCTGGCAAGATAGAGAGAGGGACATGGGACTGGGGTGAGAGACTTGGCAGAGAAATGTGGGGTGGGGTAGCAGGGAAAGGCAGGGGTGGGATAGTGGGCCTGGGATGGAGACAGGGGGTTGCAGGGCAGGCTGGGGTGTATGGGGCCGGCAGGGTGGGGGGCACGGGCCAGCTGGGTCAAGGGCATCACTCGAGTGTGGGCAGCACTTCAGTGTGGCCCCAAGCAGGTGAGGAGAGACAGCACCGTGCAGCGAGTACATGACTGGGCTTTGGCTACGGAGGTTCTGCCCATCTCCCTGCTTGCTGTGGGTCCATGGGTACTCCATCCCCAGGGCTGGTATCTGGAGTGGCCCAGCAGGTGCTGCAGGACACCCTGTCCTCCTGTGCCCTGGGCTGGAACCACCTGGTCCCAGCTTTTGGGCATCTGCCCTCCAGTAGCTCCAGGCTCCAAGGAAGAAGGGAACAGGCAGTTTGCCTGCCTGGGGCTGTGGTTGTCCTTCCTTCCCTCCCCTCCTCCCCTCCTCTTCCTGTGCCGTGGTGGCTGCTTCTCTCCTCCCTTCTTGCTTGGGGTGGCAGGGTTACATCTGATAGCATCTGCCCTTTCCCAATTGCTGGCCTGGCTCTAGGCCATGGAGAGGTAGGAGAAAAGCTGTACCCCCTTTGTAACTCTCTACTCGCTGTCCTGTGTCCTGCCTCTGCCACAGGGCAGGTAACACCAGAGCAGCATTTGCTGACAGTGTCTCTTGCTCGGGGTTCAGACTGGGCTGCCTGCCCAGCTACCACTCCACCAGGCCAGCAGATGCCATGTAGCCCCTCTCACCTCTCTCCTTTCCACTCCCACAGGGCCCAGCCGTGTCCGATGGAGGTAAGGCTGCTCTTTGCCCTGGGACGGGAGGCCAGCATCATCTTCAGGGGAGGGGGAAGCCCACAGGCAGCCTGGTGCCAGGGGCAGGGAGCCAGCAGACAGTGAGGTCCTGTGTCAGCACAGGCTGTGCCATGGGCGGGTGGCAGGGCCCCCGCAGTGCAGGGCTGAGCCCTCTGCCTGGGACTGGCCATGTCCCCCCATCCCTCCCACACGGCCCCTGGTGCCTGTCCCTCCTTTTGGCTATTCAGCTGCCACTTCGGGGTGTTGGGGGCTGGGGGCCTTCCTAGGGCAAGGAGAACCAGCCAGCCCCAGATTCTCTGAGGGAGTCTGTCTGTCTGTCTGTCAGTCTTACTGTGCACTGGATATCTCAGATGGTTCATTTAACTGTCTTGGCCCCAGTTACTCACGGGTTAGACCACCAGGAGGATAAGTATGGGGAGCCTAGCAAAGGAGCAGCCTGACACACCTCCTCTATTCCTGCCAGTTTTGCCAGGAGAGCACTGCTTCCTTACCCTTACCTCCTCTTGCAAATAAACCCCTGCTCTCAGCTGCACACCAGTCAGACCAGTTCCAAAGCTGGGGTTGCCCCCGGGAACTTCCATCTTTCTGAATACATGGTCACCCTGGGTTTTCCCGAAGCGGGGTTTCCTCAAGGTTGGGAGCTGGAAATGACACTTTTCTGTGCCCTCCACGTGCTGGGTTTGTCCCTTGTCATGGCCAGAGGAATGGAGAAGGTGGGTTCAGGCATGTCTTCCCATCTTCCAAGCTTCCCACACACTCTGTGTGCCCTCCATGTCCCCTTCCACTCCAGTTTCCCTGCTGGCTGGTTGCCTTCCCCATGGCTGTCTTACCCCGGGAGATGAGTCACAGATGGAGTCACGGTGACACCCAGGGTGGGCACAACTGCCAGCACTGGCAGGGAGAGCTGTCATGCCAGGAGTGCCAGCTGTGGCATCATGGTGCTCAGTCCTCCAATGATGTCACCGTGATGCTCCTCATGCTCCAGCACTCACCAGGTCCAATCCAGATGGCACAGATGGGGGGCTGCTGGTGCCGGGGGGTGACACTGGGGGCCAGGGGGACATCCAGAACTGACTCTTTTTCTCCCTCAGAGTTAAATGCCTCCCGGGCCCGTGGCAGCAACCACAGTGTGAACAGCCTGCCAGGCCCACCAGCCACGTGTGGATCAACACAGGGCTCTGTGGTCAGCTGGGCCGAATCCTTCGAGACGCTGCTGCAGGACCGTGTGGCCGTCACCTACTTCACTGTGAGTGTCACAGCCCAGAGCTCAGTCCCTGCTCCTGTCTGCTCTTGGACACCGACTGTCCTACAGCCACAGGGCCACCAGACCAGTTCTCTCTGCCCTGCAGGAGTTCCTCAAGAAGGAGTTCAGTGCTGAAAACGTCTACTTTTGGCAGGCATGTGAGCGCTTCCAGCAGATCCCCGCCAGTGACACACAGCAGGTACCAGCTCCCTGCAGCTTTGGTCACACTGCTGCTGGGAGGGATGTGGGCAGAGCTGTCCAGCCTGTGTGTCCAGGGGTCCTGGCAGACCCCTTTTCTGGGGGGCTGAGCAGGCTGGGGGCTCTTGCGGAAGGAATAAGGAGATGGATGTGATGTGCATCTGAAAAGCCACAGCTGGGACTGCCTGTCCCACAGAGCAGGATGTGCTTCCCCAGCTCAGGACAGCCAGAGGGTGGAGAGTGTTTCTGAGGGGACAAGGAAGACCAAGGGCAGAGCTGGAGAGGGGATCACGGGGACAGAGCCAGGTGGCTGCAGGGGATGGTTCCTCCCTCAGGTTGTACCTCTGTGGAGAGACTGGCGTGTTGTGCCCAGAGCTTGGTCCTGAAGTCCAGGTACTGAGCCGGTCCTGGGGCAGGCTGGGTCTTCAGGGCTCAGGTGTCTCTGTGGGGTGAGCAAGGGGCTCCCCTGGGGTGGCACAGAGGAGGGGGTTCCTGGTCTCAACCTGGCCTCCTGTCCCCCCAGCTGGCCCAGGAGGCACGGCGGATCTACGATGAGTTCCTCTCCAGCCACTCGGTCAGTCCCGTCAACATTGACAGGCAGGCCTGGATTGGGGAGGACATGCTGGCCACCCCCTCCCCAGACATGTTTCGCATCCAGCAGCTCCAGGTATGGGCAACACCTGAGCTCCACCTGCAGGATGGGGGGCTGTGGGACCACCCCACATGTCACCCAGCATCACTGCTGTCACCGTGGGGCTGTGCCATGGGGCAGTGGCCGGAGCCTGTAGATGGGCAGGGGTCTTAAGCACACAAATCCTCCCTATCCAGATCTTCAACCTGATGAAGTTCGACAGCTACACACGTTTTGTGAAATCCCCACTCTATCAGGCCTGCCTGCGGGCAGAGAGCCAGGGGCAGCCCCTGCCTGACCTGCGGCCCCACTCCCGCAGCAGCAGCCCCCCTCCTGACCTCAGCAAGGTGAGTGAGGGGGAAAGGGGAATGGGCACATGTCCCTGTGGTGCTGGGTCCCTTCCCTGCTGCTCAACCCCGGGCTGAGGACAGACAAGCAGGGAAAGGGAAGGGAAACCTCAGATGTCACCATGTTGAGATGCTGCTCAATTCACCCCAGAAGTCGAAGCTGAAGCTGGGCAAGTCCCTGCCACTGGGCGTGGAGACAGCAGGCAGTGGTGCCAACCGCAGCCCCCACCGGTCCTTCAGGAAGGGAGAGCGGCGGGAGCCCTCCTGGGCAGGTGGGTGCTGTGCTGAGCAGGACAGAGGGGCCACGCCACCCTGAGGGGTGTTGATGTCCCCAACACCGTCCCTCTGTCTGTCCTAGAGGGGGGAGAAGGTGGCAGGAGCGCCATGCTCTGGAGGGAGTCCCAGGGCTCACTCAACTCCTCAGCCAGCCTGGACCTGGGCTTCTTGTCCTCGGCCAGCACAGCCACCAGCCCCTGGACGGAGGTGAGTCAGCAGCACGCCAATCCCATGGCACCACGCTGCCACTGGCTGGGCTCATCCCACCACATCCCTCCCTCAGGGCCAACAGAAGAGCCCGGGGGGCAGCGAGGCAGAGCTGCCAGCCAAGCCCATGAAGTACTGCTGCGTGTACCTGCCCGATGGCACGGCCTCACTGGCCTCTGTCCGGCCTGGCCACTCCATCCGGGACATGCTGGCAGGGATATGTGAGAAACGCGGCTTCAGCCTCCCTGACATCAAGGTCTATCTGGTGGGGAATGAGCAGGTAGGGCAGGCAGTGGGGAGCAGGGTTTCTGCCAGCCAAACCATCCCTGTGCTGGGACCACATGCCACTCTGCTGGCTCTCTCCTGATGGTTTGTCTCTTGCAGAAAGCGTTGGTGCTGGACCAGGAGTGCTCTGTGTTGGCAGACCAGGAGGTGAAGCTGGAGAACAGGATAAGCTTTGAGTGAGTGGGAGCTTTGGGGCTGATGCTGTTGGCCATCCACAGTGCCCCAAACCCAGTCCCCCACACAATCCCGAGTGCCCTGGCTCTGCTCCTGCCTGCAACAACCTCTTCTCCCCCTCTGCAGCCTGGAAATCTCCTCCCTCAACAAGACCATCCGCATCACGGCCAAGTCAACCAAGCGCATCCGGGAAGCGCTGCAGCCCGTGCTGGGGAAGTACGGCGTGAGCGTGGAGCAGGCGCTGCTGCGGAGGGTGAGCCTCGGGCCTGGGCAGGCACGGCCAGCCCCTCTGCTTTGGGGGCAGCCCTGGGGTTGGGGGAGGGCCAGGGGTGCTGGCTGTGAGTAGGTGGTGGGGAGCAGCAGTGTGTGCCGGGGGCAGCCTGTGGGCTCGTAGAATCACTGGTTTTGGGATGGGCTGTGATGCCCCACTGTGTGCTGGGAGGGACTTGTGGGTGTTCCCTGCTGGCCCAGTGGGGTCTGGCCAAGCAGGTCCTCAGCCTGGCTGCCGCTGCCATGCCACAGCGAGTGTGACACTGGCTGCTGTTCTGCTTGCAGCAAGGTGAGCCAGCCACCCTGGACCTGGAGAAGCTGGTCAGCACAGTGTCTGCGCAGAAACTTGTCTTGGAAACACCAGCAGGTGAAGTGTTCTCCCTCCCTAACCATGTCCCTTCAAGCCACATCACCCTGAAGACCACTCACAGGGCCAGGCTGTTTTCTGCTGGCCATGGCTCACTGGCTGGGCCAGCACCAGGATGCTGGGACGGGGCACTGAGCCTCACTTCCCTTGCAGACGTGCGAGTGATGGGGAGCGCTGAGGCTGCGGCTGCCCCGTCTCTGCTCCGGAGTGAGGTGAGCATAAAATCCCACCGCCGTGGTCAGAGATGCCCTCACAGCTGCTGCCATGTGCCACAGGGAAGCTGGGCCTTGATGTGGCCCCAGCAGTTGCCACGGGGCTGGGCAGTGGGTGCCAAGGCAGGAGCCACGCTGTGGGAGGGTGATGGGGACACAGCCCAGGGGAGTGCTGCTTCCTTGCCCCGTGGCTGAGGCCTGGGCTGCTCATTGCAGGAGGGAAGCCCAACAGGAGCAGAGCCCGACACGCGGTGGGAGGTGCCCTCCTCCTTCTCCAGGCCACAGTCTTCAGCTGCCATGAACCTCAACCGCCGCACATATGACCTGGAAGGTGAGACCTGGCGTGTCTGAAACCTGAGGGGTTGGGGCAAAACACAGGCTGAGGGATGCAGAGCCCCTGGTGTGCTGGGCATGGGTGCAGGGTCCCATGACGCTGGGAATGGGCTATGGGGTCTTGGGGTCTGGTGTGGAGCAGAGGGAAGGCGCAGGTGCTGTGCCTGGGACGTGTTCAGGGTCACGTCAGGTGGAGAGGGCAGCCGAGGTGCTAGGACAAAGCCCCAGTGCCTGGCTCAGGTGCATGATCTGCATTTCCCCAGGGCTGGTGGAGCTGCTGAACCGTGCCCAGAGCTGCCGAGCCAACGACCAGCGTGGGCTTTTGTCCAAGGAGGACCTGGTCCTGCCTGACTTCCTCCAGCTCCCCGTGCGGGACGACAGTGCCTGCGAGGGGTCAGATCAGCCCAGTGCCCCTCAGCCTGGCTCTGAGGGAAGCAGCTGCCCTCAGGAAGAGCCTGCACAGGCTCAGCCTTTGTTCGACCACAAGCTCTGATGAGTCCTGCTGCACATCCACACCCGGCACGTGGCACCCCCAGGCCATGCTGGGGTTCAACAGGGGCCCTACAGCCCCTGCCCTGCACCGCTGACACTGCCCGGGCTGCAGATTCATCCACGTCCTGTCCCAAACTGTCGTGCCGTGTCGCTGTGAGTGGCTGAGCAGCTGCCATGCCCCTCTCTGGGGCCACATCCCGGTGCACATCAAGGGAGTCCTTGTACATAGTTTGAACCCTCGTTGCAAAGCACTTTGCAACGTCCCGTGCATGCCTGGCACTGTCCTGCCCAGTGCCTCTGCCTGCAGCAGAGCTGCCTGCCCAGCACATCCTGCCTGTGTCAGGCTGACACAGCCCCACTCACTGTTTGGGTGGGGAAAGCTCCCTTCCAGCTGAAGAGTGTGCAGGATAGACAGGGTGGGTGGGGAGGAAAGGCAGGCTCCAGTCCTGAACTGTGGTGCTGTGGGCAGGCAGGGTCAGGAGAACATATGCCCGGAGCTGAGAGCCAGATCCAGTCCCTGGCCTCGTGGGAACAGGGCTGCCCTGTTGTTGATTTGCAAGTCCACCCTTCCTGGGGAGGGTGAGCATGGCCCTGACGGGCTGTGCCCTGGGCAGGTTGTTACGTCTGCACTGTGTGAGCGTGGCCTGATCCTGCCACAGTAGCACTGCTTGGAGCAGGGCACATGGTTCCTGCCCCGGGCAGACAGAGGCAGAGCCAGCAGATTGTGCCAAAAATGCCTTCTTGCTCCTGCCAGAGATCCTGTGTGGGTGGCTGCTGAGGGACACGCAGGAGCAAATCCCCATATCCCCCCTGCCCCATCCCCAGTGGGGCTGAGGGTGCTCAGCCTTCAGGGACAGCTCTGCTTGGTGCCAGAAGAGTGCAGCACCCCTGGGTGCTGAGCACCTCAGCCTAGTGTGCGGGTCCCCAGTGTGTGCCCAGCCTGTCATTCCTGCCAGTGGCCGGGCTGGGCTGTAGCCTTGAGCCCTGATCTGCCAGTCCTGGCTGTGTGCTGCTGGTCCCCATGCCCAGCAGCCCGGTGACCCCAGAGGCCCCAGACAGAATCTGCGATGGAGACATTCCCCCAACAGCAGCCAGGAGATCCCTCCACAGCCCATACGTGCCAGAGCCCTTCCTGGCTGTGCCTTGGGTAACCACTCCGTCACCACTGCCTGGCCAGAGGCAGAGGGGTGACCCAGGGCCCCCAGGCTTGCCCAGAGATGGGGGCATGGCCACCCAGCCCTATGCTGCCACAGCCAGCTGCAGCCCTGTGGCCTTAGAGCCCCCCTGTGTCTCTGTGATGCTGCTCAGTTCTGTCTGTGGTGTGGAACCAGGGGAAATAAAGAGCATTGCCTGGATGTGCCTTTCTTTCCTTCCTCTGTCATCAAGGCTGGATGGTGCTTTCCCCAGCAGCCATGTCCCCTCAACCCCCCTCTCCCCCACAGAGCCCACCCAGGGCCGTGGCAGAGCTGGGGCCAGCCCTCAGTTCCAGTGCCACCCTGACTGGCAGCAAGGGGCAGTGCCAGGTGTTTGTTTTCCCGGCACTGCTGACTGAGTAGGGGAAGCTGCAGGGCCGGCATGGCCAAGGACTTCAGCCCCGACCCTGTCAATGAGTGACAGCCAGAGCTGCCAGGGCCTCACTGGGTTAATGATTGTGGGGGCAGCTGGCCAACAGCCCCTGGGCACGGGGCAAGTGCGGACACCAGCCTCCTGCAAGTGGGACAGGAGGGTCCCCAGGCCCTGCGGAGGCAGGACATGTCCCCTGCTGTGGCACTTTCCGGGCATTCAGCTCCATCAGTCTGTGACTCAGTGGAGGTGGCTCAGTGATGCTCCAGCAGTGGCACAGATGTCCCCAGGCTGTCCCTGAGTGCCCTGGAGTACCCAAGATCTTCTCTTGTTCCACCCATACATTTGCACCTGGCTTGTCCATGGCGATGGGTCCTGGAAGTGCCTGATCGTGGGGAAACTGGAATGTGGCAACTGAACACCTCTTTGTGCCCACTCCCACAGGCACAGGGCTGGAGGGGCCTTTGGCCACCGTCTCTTCCCTGGACAGTTGTGAACATAAGATCACTGGGTGTCCTGTGGGTGGATGGAAACTTGGCTGGAGGTGTGTGAGCAGCAGGTAATGATAAACAGGGCCGAGGAGGTGTTGACAGCAGTGCTGGCCTCGCTCCTCTCCTGCTCACCTATCGCACATGCCGAGGAGATGTGGTGCCAGGGAGATGTGGGCTCTGCCCCACACAGCCCTCACAGTACTGCTGGCACAGGCAGAGCCATGCTGCCACCATCACCACCAGTGGCAGGACACAGGGATCAAACTGGTGTTGGCATCACGCACCACCAATGCCCTCGGAGTGAGGACATAGTGCCCTGGGCAGAGCTGGGTCCCTCATGGCTGATGTTCTGATGGCGCCGAGGGTGCTGGATGTGTGCCTGGCCTCACCTCTGGTTTGTGATGCCCCAGCAGCACCAGCACCAAGCTCTCCTCCTCCTCCTCTCGTGCAGTGGATGAAACACCTGGCACCAAATGACGGAGAGCTGAGGCTGCTCTGGCATCACCTCTCGGACACTGGGCTCCAGCAGTGCCCCGGCTCTGCTCATCCCCACAGCTCACCCAGACCCCGGGCAGGCGAGGCGGGGAGTGCCGGGGGCACGGTACCCCGGGGGTTCGTGCCCCATCCTGCCCCGGGGCCGCGGCTGACGTGGGATGTGGTGGGGGTTACCCATTAACTGCAGGAATTTCTGGGGAGGAGGTGAGCAGGAGCGGAGGCGAGGGGCAACGCGGGGCTCCTTAGACTTTGCTCTTGGCTTGTGTATAAAGGGCCGTGGTGCCCCACGGGCCACTTCGCTGCAGGGACGCGTGGATGTGGCATGTGGAAGTGGCACTGCCCTGAGTGCCCGGCCAGCCCCAGGTGAGCTGGGCCCTGGGCAGGAGGAGTCCCCTTCCTGCCTGCCCTGCCTGCCCTTTGGGAGCTCGCTGGGGTGGTACAGCAGCAGCTGGTGGCCCAGGGGACCCACGGATGCTGGGATGGTGCTCCTCAGTGGTGCCAGCGCTGCAGGGATTCGAGGGGACGTGGCAGTTGGCGCAGCACAGCTGTGGTGACACGCGGCCACCTCTGCTCAGCCTCAGCAGGAGCGATGCTGCCCTACCGGACAGAGAGCCCGGTCCTGCCCGGCCGCTGCCCGGTGCGGGGAGGAAGGGTTGTGCACGGGCCACAGTTCGCCTACTGCCCCAGCCCCCAAGGTAGGTGCCCCCAGCCCTTCTCCTCCTCCTCCTCTTCCTCACCTGGCTCAGCTCTGTTTCTGGCCAGACCCTGGCCCAGGCAGTGCCAGGCTCTCCACTGCAGGGAGGACTCTGCGAGGACAAGGGTTTTAACATAGGTGCCCTCTCTCCCCAGCTCTGCACCGGCTGCCAGGTGCCCACACCTGCCCCTTCACCGTCAGCGCCGTGCCTTGCCCTGACCATGGCTTCCCCTGCCCCGGCTCCCCGGGGCGCCTGCGCGAGGGCCGCGAGCGCTACGAGCTGGACGCGCTGTCCTGGCAGGGACACCGACTGGGCCTGGACGAGCTGCAGAAACCAGGTGAGACCCCGCAGCACGTGGGCTGGGGAACACCCCAGAGACCTGACAGAGGCACCTGGGGTATCAGGACTGTGGGGTGCCGGGATGGGAGGGGAGTGCCCTCAGCATCCTGGGGTGACGTGGGAAGAGCGGAGGGACAATGGAGCAGCTGGCACAAGGCACTCCAGAGTGGGAGGAGATGGAGGCAGGAAGAGGTGGCATAGCTGGCGACATGAGCCCTGTGCTGCCAGGAGCCGTGAGAATGCCTTAGGGCTGTAGGAGCCTGGGGAGCCAGGGCCATGCCATAGCAGGAGTTTAACACTCTCTCTTGTCTTGCACAGAGCTCGGGTGCTGGGCCAGGGTCCAGTCCTTCTGTGTCTCCCTTCTAAAGGTGCCCCTGATGTTTGGGTTCCTGTACCTCTTCGTGTGCTCTCTGGACGTGCTCAGCTCTGCCTTCCAGCTGGCTGGAGGTAGTAGGGTGGCAGGGATGCCTGGGAACCTGGTGGCACTGGCAGTGCCAGCAGCCTGCGCTCACATCCTCTTACAGGCAAGGTGGCGGGGGACATCTTCAAGGACAATGCCATCCTCTCCAATCCAGTGGCTGGGTTGGTGGTGGGCATCCTGGTGACCGTGCTGGTGCAGAGCTCCTCCACCTCCACCTCCATCATCGTCAGCATGGTCTCCTCAGGGTGTGAGTGTGCCCATGAGGCTCCTGGGGACCTGAGGCTGGGGGAGAGGATGGCTGGATGGGGTCACCCGGGGCCAGGCCATGCAAGGCTAGCAGGTGTCTCTGTCCCCAGTGCTAGAGGTGCGCTCTGCCATCCCCATCATCATGGGCTCCAACATCGGCACCTCGGTCACCAACACCATCGTGGCCCTCATGCAGGCTGGTGACCGCAGTGAGTTCAAACGGTGAGAGCTGGATGGGTCAGAGGACACTTGTGGGGCTGGGGGCTGCTCCTGAGGACCACCCCATGCCAACAGGCTCCTTCACTCTGCACAGGGCTTTTGCTGGTGCTACAGTGCACGACTGCTTCAACTGGCTGTCAGTGCTGGTGCTGCTGCCACTGGAGGTGGTGAGTGGGTACCTGCACCACGTCACCCACCTGGTCGTGGCCACCTTCAACATCCGCAGTGGGAAGGATGCCCCAGACCTGCTGAAGATCATCACAGAGCCCTTCACCAAGCTCATCATCCAGGTCTCCTCAGCTGTTGTGTTCGCCAGCGTGGTGTGCCCCAAGCTGGCGGTGATGTCCCCAGCACTGGTGTCCCTTTGACGGTGATTGTATCCAAGTGTCCCCAGGCTGGCACTGCTGTCCCCATGCCAGTGAAGATGTCCCCAGCCTGTGGGTGCTGTTAGCCCCCAGGTGCCCTCTCCAACATGTGTGTTGTTGCAGCTGGACAAGTCTGTGATCACGGGCATCGCGACGGGGGACGAGAGCCTGCGCAACCGTAGCCTCATCCGTGTCTGGTGTGGCCCTGCATCCCCACAGGTGAGGGGCCTGTGGCCCAGCTGGGGTCACCAAGCAATCCCACAGAGGATGGGTGGTGGTGAAGGGGTGGCTGAGGACACTGTGGAGCCAGCTGTAGCCCACCTTCTCCCTGCAGATGGCCACTGTGGGGCCTGGGCCTCCCCCAAACTGCACATCCCCCGGCCACTGCAGCACCAAGGGCATCGAGGTCCTCCACAACATCACCAGGCAGAAGTGTGAGTGGGTGTGGAGGGCTTGGGCAGGGCTGGGGCACAGGGCATGGGGCTGGGGAGGTGCAGGTGGGGCTGGGGGTTGTGTGTGATGGAGAAGTGCTGGAGTCCTGATGTGGGGCAGCGCTGGGAGATGTTGGGCTGGGGTCCAGGTGTGGGGCTGTCTGTGGGGGCAGGTTTGTGAGCGGGGCCAGGCTGGCCCCAGCCCCTTGCCCAGCCGTGCTGTGGGGCAGGTGAGCACCTCTTCACCGACACACCACTGCCCGACCTGGCCGTGGGGCTGGTGCTGCTGGCCGGGTCCCTTGTCGTGCTCTGCACCTGCCTCATCCTCCTGGTCAAACTCCTCAACTCCCTGCTCAAGGGGCAGGTGGCCAAAGCCATCCAGAAGGTCATCAACACTGGTGAGTAGGACGGGGACCACGTGCCACACGGTCACCCACACCCATCTCCACCTGCCATCCTCAGACCTGTCCCTGGCTGCCCCTGACCCCCAACCCTGATGTGTCCATGCCCATGTCCGTGTTTGTGTCCATGCCCATGCCCACGGCCATGCCGTGGCAGACCTCCCACACCCGCTCAGCTGGCTCACCGGGTACTTCGCCATGGTGGTGGGTGCTGGGATGACCTTCGTGGTGCAGAGCAGCTCTGTCTTCACCTCAGCCATCACACCCCTGATCGGTGAGTCCCGGCCATTCCTGGTCCCCTGCCCTGGCCTGTGGGTGCTAAAGTGCTTGGAGGGACAAGAGGAGCTGTGCCTCCTTGGAAGAGCATGGGGATGGCACTGCCAGGAGCAGTGGGATGGATGGGGTGCCTCTCCCACAGGCCTGGGAGTGATCAGCATTGAGCGTGCCTACCCACTGACCCTGGGCTCAAACATTGGCACCACCACCACTGCTATCCTGGCTGCCCTGGCCAGCCCAGGGGACAAGCTGGCCAGCTCCTTCCAGGTACAGTCAGCCCTGTACTGGATGGGGTCACCAGGCAGGGCAGGAGCTGATGGAAGCCCAGGTGCCTGGCCTGATGGGGATGCATCCTTGCAGATCGCTCTGTGCCACTTCTTCTTCAACATCTCGGGCATCCTGCTGTGGTACCCGCTGCCCTTCACCCGCCTGCCCATCCGCATGGCCAAGGCACTGGGCGAGCGCACGGCCAAGTACCGCTGGTTTGCCGTGCTGTACCTCATCATCTGCTTCCTCCTGCTGCCCTCCCTCATCTTCGGCATCTCCATGGCGGGCTGGCGGGCGCTGGTGGGGGTGGGCGCGCCCTTCCTCGGCCTCCTCTTCTTCGTGGGGCTGGTGAACGCGCTGCAGGCGCACAGCCCCGGGCGCCTGCCCAAGTGGCTGCAGACCTGGGACTTCCTCCCCGCCTGGATGCACTCGCTGCAGCCCCTCGACCGCGTCATCACCCAGGCCACCCTCTGCTGCACCGACCGCTGCCGCAGCCCCGAGGGCTGGGAGGAGCACGAGGGCCCTCCCCGCGACAAGGCCAGGCTGGGGCTGGACAACCCCGCCCTCTCCTACCCCGAGGAGATGCCCAGCCCCACCATCCGGGTGGGCTCCCCTCGCCCGCTCCCGCACGGTGCCACACGCCTCTAGCTGGCAATGTACACCCGGGCTGCCGCTCCTGTGGCCGCTGGTGTCCCCTGTCCCTGCTCAGCTGGTGTCTAATAAAGGGAGAGCACCCACGCCCCAGGTGTGTGTCTCTTTGGGTCCTCCCTCTGCAAACCCTGTGGTCACAGGTACCCCACACCCAGCATCCTCCCCATTTCCCACACAGCACCACTGCTCAGCCCAGCTGCTGCTGGGCACACACCAAACACTCTGCTGGTGCCGTGGGGCACATGGCGATGATGCCACAGCTAAACCCCGAAGTCTGTAGCCAGCTGTACTGAGGTGTCACAGGCAGCATCTTCTTCCCCCTACCTCGTCCCTGAAGGGCTGAGCTGGCAGGGTCCGCGGTGCCCCACCGTGTGCCACAGCAGCATATCAGTGAGCGAGGCACAGCACGGGGCAGCCAGCAAGGTGCTGGGCTGCTGTGGTGCTGCTGGGCTGGGACCAGCAGGATGATGAGTCGGCATGGTTGGGCAGTGCCCCTGAACCACCAGGCACCCTGGCACCCGTGGCAAGAGCCCTCCTGCCGTGGTGACCCTGAAGGGAGCCCTTTAAGTGGCAATAACAGCTTCTCCCACTGCCCACAGATGTTTGGGTTCCTGCCAGTGATATCGGCCCACCCTTCCCTCCCTCCCTCCTTCCCGCCCGCCCTCCTCCGGACTGGGACCAGCAGAGCCAGCAGCGCTGCCGTGGGAGCCTCTCGGTGTTCCCAGCACTGCCGCTGTCCCGCGTGCCCGGCTGGGCAACCACTGGGCCAGGACGATCTCGCCTCCAGAACGGGTCAGTGCAGGAGTGGTGGCGGCCGGGAGAACCCCCCAGGAACTCAGCAATGAGCCACTCTGGGACGGGTGAGCAGGGTGGGGGAAAGCCCCATGGGGCTTCATCTGCTTGAGGGGCCGGGCTAGCATGGAGCCAGCCAGCGCCCTTCCCAACACCTCCGGTAACGGGAGCGGTGCCAGCAGCGCCCCACACTCGCCCGCGGCCACAGGGCTCATCTTGCTGGCCGCCCTGTCCGTCCTGCTGGCCACACTGGTGGGCAACGCTCTGGTGGTGGTGGCCATCTCCACCAGCCGGGCCCTGCAAGCGCCACAGAACCTCTTCCTGGTGTCCCTGGCCTCAGCAGACATCCTGGTGGCTGTCCTCGTCCTGCCCTTCTCGCTGGCCAACGAGGTGATGGGCTACTGGTACTTTGGTGGGCTGTGGTGCAGCCTGTACCTGGCGCTGGACGTGCTGCTCTGCACCGCGTCCATCGGGCACCTCTGCGCCATCAGCCTCGACCGCTACTGGGCCGTCACACGGGCAGCACGGCTCAACCTGCGCCGCAGCCCGCGGCGGGTCAAGGGTATGATCGGGGCCGTCTGGGCAGCGGCGGCCCTGGTGGCACTGCCACCGCTCCTGCGGCCGCGGCCGGCTGGCCAGGAGTGCCAGCTGAGCCAGGAGACCTGGTACGTGTTGGCCTCCTGTGCCGCCTCCTTCTTCGTCCCCTGCCTCGTCATGGTTGCCGTCTACTGCCGCATCTACCGCCTGACTGCCCGGAGGACGGCTGCCCTGCTCGCCGCCCGCTCCCCGCGCCCCGCCAGCGGTGACAGAAAGGTGTCGGGCATCGGGATGCCGGGATGGCGGCGCCGGAGCCAGCACCAGAGCGTGTTGCTGTGCCGCCAGCGGCTGGTGCGGGCGCGGGAGCGGCGCTTCACCGTCGTGCTGGCCGTGGTGATGGGGGCCTTCGTGCTGTGCTGGTTCCCCTTCTTCTTCACCTACAGCCTGGGGGCTCTCTGTGGGCAGGGCTGCCACGTCTCCAAGCCCCTCTTCAACTTTTTCTTCTGGATCGGCTACTGCAACAGCAGCGTCAACCCTCTCATCTACACCCTCTTCAACCGGGACTTCCGTGCCGCCTTCCGCCGGCTCCTTGCCATCCCCCTCCGGCACCGCGCTTAGGGACTCAATGGGACACCGGGGACGTGGCCCCCAGCCCTGCTCAGCGTTCACAGCACCTGGCCCCACCACAGAGCCTGGATGGCAGTGCTGGTGTGCAGCTCGAGGTGCTTCTGGAAATGCAGGATTGAATAAAATGAGACCAAAGCCTGTGCCCTGGGCTGGCGTCTGCCTTCAGGGAGCCCAGCAAGCAGCACCAACTGCCAGCACCCATTGTCACCTGTGTCACCCCACACCTATCCCTTGCAGCAGTAGTGGTGACAACTTGCTGTGGCAGCTCCCGTGAGTACCAGCCCTCCCCGCTCCCAGATGAATGTCTGTGTCCCCCAGCATTCTCTTGTGCAGGGGATGGACCCACAGCTGCTGCGAGGAGACAAAACCCTCCATGTGGCAGTGTCACCAGCACTGGGCTGAGCTGGCCGTGCCACCACAGCAGCCCAGTCTGAGCCCTGTGCCTCTCTGCCAGGGCTGTCCCCTCTGGGGACATGCCAGCTGTGCCATGTCATGGGGGCTCTCTGAGGGCACACACGTACCCACGGTGGGGTACAAGGGTTGCAGGTCTGGGGTGAAACACCCCACATCCTGCTTGGGGGCTTTACTGGGATCTTGCTGCAGGAGGGAAAGGAGGAATGATATCCCAGCACCGGAAAGGCCGTTCTCCCTTGGGAGAGTGTCAGAGATGGGATCGCATGGGAACAGGCTCCAGCACAGCCTGACGTGCAAGAGGCCACGGAGGCAGCTGTGGGGCAAAGACCTGGGGGCAACCACATCCCCCTTGGGGGGCAGAAGCCGCCCCACACCCACCCTGCCTGGCTGCCTGCCCCGCTCTGCACAGACACCCGGGGGTCAGGGGCTGCTCCACTTCTTCAGCTTTGCTGCTCAAAATAGAAAATCTCAAAACATTGGACTTTTTCTGGGCTAAAAACAGCCGCTGGCGCCTGGGAGCTGGAGCCCAAGGAACACTGGCCCCCACTGGCCCCCCCGGCCCCCTTCGGGGTGGGTGCAGCTCAGCTGGGGTCTGGGGGGGCCGGATGGGATGGGGGTACTCGCAGCAGTGAGGCTCCCTGGGCTGTCACTGTGCCTGCTGGCCCCATGTGGGGAGGCTCATGGTGTGAGCTTTGGAGTCAGCAGAGGTTCCCAGTGGAATTGGGTTGGGATGGGCCCCAGTGCTGACTCCGGGAGGTGTCTGGCCCCAGTGGCTGGAGCTGCACGGGCACTGCCTGCGGAAGGAGCTGCCCTATCGCTGCTGCCCAGCTTCCCCTCCCACAGCCGCCATTCTCCTTCTCACAACTCAACAACACTTTGCTTCTAAAAATACCCAGCAGATGAGGGCAACTAGCACGGACTCAGCCAGGCCAGATCTCCTGGGGAGCACCAGCCCTGTGGCAGCACCCTGAGGCCCCACAGTACCCTGGCCAAGCACCCTTGGTGCCAACCAGGGTAGCAGGCACTGTCCCTCCTCCTGGGCATGAGCACATGGCTCAGGGATGCTGCAGGGCAGGAGGGTACAGGGACCAGCTGCAGTGGGGCATGCAGGGTCCACCCTGCTTGAGCAAGGCAACACCAGCATATTGGGGCAAAATCCGAGTCAGCAAAGGGACATTCAGGCTGGTGTCTCAAAATCAAATCCTGAGGGCTGGATGAGGTGTTGGGAGTTCTTGGTCCCCCTCTTCACCCTACAGGGGTGCTTGGGAAGAGCTCCCTCAAGGAGCATTTCCCACTGCCTCCCCATCCAGCACATCAGCCTGTTCACAGCAGATGTGTTGAGCAGGTTGCTCTGTATCCCTGCAGCAGCCGTTTCCATTCCAAGTTTGTACAAAGTCTGTTTCTCTGTTTCATCTGCCACAGCATGACCCTTATTCCTGCCCTGCTCGTGAGCCACCGTCACCCCAGTGCCACTGGGAAAGTGGCTTCCCTTGAGGTTCTGATTGCTGCTGCCCAACTGCAGCACCTGTGCCTGGAATTGCATCCTGCATTTTCAGGCTTTTTCTTCAATTCCCTAAGATTGTTTTGAATTACTTCCCCAACAAGCTTGGGTTCAGAGCCCTCTCCCTCTCCAGCCATGCCATCTCCTCCACAGAGCTAAAAAGCAGAGTGGCAGTTCCACCACCTGAGCTGCTTCTGGATCTGTTGGGGACATGAGAATCCTCTGGACACTGGTGCTGCTCCAGCAGCCTCCCGTTGTCCATGAGTCTTGTCAGTGATGGGAATGGTGCTGCAAAATGCCAGGTGGGAGGAAACAGAAAATAGCAACCCAAGGGTTAATGCTGGAAATGGATAGAAACAGAGTCATCTCATTTTGAGTTCAAAATAAACATGTGCCAGCTTTGAAAGGAAAGCAGCTCTAAAAGAGGAGCTCTCACAGTATGAGCTCATCCCTCCAGGCAAAGTGACAGAGAGATTACCCCCAAGGTGTGGCAGGGAAAAGCATCCTCCTCCTCCTCCTCATAGCTGCAGATTCTACCCTGAAGATGTGACATCTGATTTCCAGTGGATGCTGAAGGCCACAGGCAGTACCGACTGCATGGACAGCGAGCGCTTGGAGTAATTTGTGTTGTTATCAGCCTCACTACAGCCTGAGGACATGAACCCTTCTCTCCTGCCATGGGCCCAGGATGCCACTGACAGAGACCAGCTGAGGGACCTGCACATCATCTCCTCCGTGCCCCAGCCATCACCAGTCTCGCACCTGGGGCAGCCCAGCTGCCACCAGCCCCCAGGAAAGAGACATCTTCCATGGGCTGGAGCCAGAGACAGGAGCCATGGGCAGGCAGAGGTGATGTCCTCACTCCAAAGCCAGGAGCAGCACAAAGCAGGGCAGACACCACTTGGTTTAAGAGGGTTAAGGAGTGGTTTTGTGCCCAGGAGAGACGGGGAGATGGGCAGGTCACCAGAGGGGCTGACAGGTCATCAATGGGTGCTGGAGTACAGGCCAGCTCTGCAGGGAAACCAGCTACTGGTTTGCTGGGGATCAGCTGGGGAGAGGTTCCTACAACGCAGCTTTTCTTCAGATAGGGTAATGCTGCTGCTAATTTTGGTATATTTTTTTTTTAAAGGCTTTTAGAGAGAATAATTGGTGGGAAGAATCTGGCGCGAGCTCAAACACCAAAACGGCACATGAGCTGTCATTGGGGTCAGCTGCACTGGGGCATGAGAAAACCCCAACCTTCACGGCACCGGGGAAAGAGGGCACAGTACCGGAGCTTGGGTCACCCATCCCGTGACACCGATTCACCGATCTCGGATTCACCGGGACACGGGGGAAACAAGCGTGGCCGCTTGGACTTTATTGTGGCTGCGAAGCCCCCCATAACACGTAACTGCTTTTAACAGGAGAACACAGGACACCTCGGGTAGAGCCCTGGGAACGGGACCGGGACCGGGACCGGGACCGGGACCGGGACCGGGACCGGGACCGGGACCGGGACCCCGCACAACTTTAATGGCGTCCCGGCGCCCATTTATCTGCAGCGGTCGGCCCCACCCGCCACAGAACGCCCTATTACGACCCGTTCTGCATTGAATGGCAGCTTCAGACCCAATCAGATGCCGCGGAAGGCGGGGCTTCCCGCAGAGGGTATCTTTGACTCTCCCCCAATCCGTTCGCGGCGCTCCCTGAGTGACATCTCGCCGCCCAATCAGCGCCCGCCCCCTTGTCCTGGCAGCGCTTCGCCGAAGGCCGCCGGATGACGCGCACAGCTCTGGCCCCGCCCCGCCCGCCGAACCTCGCAGGGCCAACGAGAGGGCGGTGGCACGGCGGAGGGGGCGGGGCCCCATGAGGGGGAGGACCAATGGGAGCGCGGCGCGGGAGGAGCGAGGGCAGGCATTGGCCGGGCGGGGCGCGGGGGGCGGGCGCGGCGGCGGCGGGCG
>WEKY01022916.1:122036-139937 GCA_013390045.1 Picathartes gymnocephalus | reverse complement strand
GCGGGGAGCGGAGCCGGCGGGAGGCGGCGGCGCCCGCGGGCCCATGGAGCTGGAGAACATCGTCGCCAACACCGTCCTGCTCAAGGCCCGCGAAGGTGAGCGGCGCCGGAGCTGGCAGGGCAGCAGGCCCGGGCTGCGGGCCCCGGCGGTGCCGCCCCGGGGCTCAGCCGAGGCGGTCCCTCCCGGGGCATCGCGGCCTTGGCGGGGAGCGGGGAGGTGGCGGCGCGGGCTGGGCACAGGCATTCGGCTCCCCCGTCCGACGCGGGGGTTGCCCAGTGCTGTACTCGCTCCCGGGCGCTGAGCTCCTTCCCGGGCGGCCTCGCTGCCTCTCTGGTGCAGATCGCCCCATCTGCCTCCTGCCTTGCCTGCTCCAGAGGCTGCTCCAGCTCCTCTGGCACCGGGGAGAGGCAGCCTTGGGTGCCGTAGGAGGAAAAAAAAGTTGATTTCAGTCCGTTAAGCTGCTGCTTCCCACACACGGGCCGATCCCGAAACTGTGGCCAGGAGCCCCACCCGTCCGCCACCTTCACACCACCCCGGGCCCCGGTCTGCGGGGCTCCCGGAACTCTACTGCGGGCCCACAGCGTTCCAGGGCCACGCTGGATTCCAGGGCCCCGGCGTGGGATGCAGCCTGACAACAACGGGGCTGTCCTAAAGATGCAGGGGAGCTGCGTGGAGAAGCCTCAGGAGGGGATGGGAAGTCTCACACAGGAACCTGGTCCTTTGCTCAGAAGATCCGCTTCAGCCAAGCATCGATGGGTTCATTAGATCACATATGTGCTGGGGAAGTACAGTCCCCCCAGTCCTGTGATGTGTAGTTGGCCAGACCGAGCCATCCTGGAGCCTGAGAGACCCGCTGAAATCCAGTTACAGGGCTTTGGAGATTAGATTTGTGGGAGCAAAAAGCAGCGAAATTAAATTTCCACGGGCAGAAACATTTCCGAGCTGCTTGAAAACCAGGCTAAGTGTAAGTACTCCTGGCACAGTGACCGTGGTGGACCGTGACGTTTGGGTTCATAATGGCAAGGTTTGGTTCAAAACCAAGCAGCGGGGTTTGTGACCTCCAGGCACGAGGCCCAGCTTCACACGGAGTGACCCGGCGACTGGCTCCTGTTGTGCCCTTGGGGAGTGGAGTTTTGGCACTGATGCAGCATGAGGTGCTGGACGGCTGCTGCTCCATTGGTGCCTCTCCCACCAACAGTTTGCAGGCAGAAACAACCCATGGTCACACTTGTGATTCTTGGGCTTTCAAAGCTGTAGTTGTCTGTCCTGCCTGTCCATGGCTCTCCCACCTGTGGCTGGGTGGCCGTGGTGGCCACTGGGGTGAGCTCAGACAGCTTCAGTGACAGGGCAGAGCTACTTTGCAGGCCAGATCCAGCAGGGCTGGGTTCTTTGCTCCAGCCAGGCCTTTTTGGAGCTTTCTCGGTTGGTGTGAGAATGCAGAGCTGAGCTGGGATGTGCTGAGAGACTGCTGACAACCACCTTCAGCTGCTGCCACAGCACGACCATGCCCTGTGTTTGGTCTGCCCCAGGGAAGGATCTTTGTCCCCTTTGCCCTGACAGAGGGACAACAGATCAGCTCCCATCCATCACCCAGCCCTGAAGCTTGGTTCTGGTGAGCTCTGGGTGGAGGCAGCCCATCCCTTGCCCCATGCCCAGGCCGGGGAGGTTGCTGTGCAGGAGCCCAGCTCCCTGCTGGACTGTCGGCCGCACTGCTGGGAGGGCGGAGGAGAACCGCGCGTGAAGGGTGCTGGAGCCTCCTTTCAAAGCAAACAACTCAAGGAAGTGCAACCTCCGGGTGCTGTGGGGCTTTGCTCTGCTTTTCCTTGAGCTCCCTTGGGGTGAGGATGGCCTGTCCTCCGCTGCCCTCGTTTCACTGCCCCCATCCGCTTCGTTGTCGCTGACAAGAAGGTGTCTGCGCCGCTGGTTTCTTCCAGCCCTGCTTACCCTTGAGTCACTTCCTTCCTGAGTTTGTACAATCGTGCAGCCCAGCTGCTGGTGCGGGGCAGATGCAGTGCAGGGACCCACGGCATGCCAGGGGCTCGGAACTGGGGCTGGCACCGCACGAGGCTGACCAGGATGGCCCCATCCGACCTGCCTGTCCATCCGGGTGCGGTGCAGGGAGCTGGATGCCTGGGGACTGCGTCTGTAACTGTATCTGCAGTGGAGGAAAGTGTTTCTCAAGAGCTGATAAGCTATGTTCAACCCCTCTGTGATTTCAGAAAGCTGGGCCTTGGGCCCAACTCTTGGCCCGGCCACTTTGGCAGGGTGATTTAATGAATTTACAAAGAGAGGTGGGAAACTGTGTGTGTTGGCACTGGGAAAGCAATCCCTGGAGGCTGGCTGATCGCAGCAATTGGTACTTAGTACTTGCTATGATGTAAATTTTTTGGTCTATCTAGAAGCCTTCCCACCCTTTCCTACAGCACTGGGCATTTACTCCAGCAGTTGAAGCTGGAATAATACCTGATTCTTGGATCTGGATTTTCTGAGGCTGGCTTATCTCTGGCAAGAGGTAGGAGTGTCCCCACTTCACAGGTGGGAAACTGAAGTGATGAGCCCCAGGCAATGCAGCGAGTAGTCTGTGGAGCCAGGATTAGAGTAGGAATTCCTGTCTCCCAGCTTCATGTCCTCCCTCTGAGAGCCCCTCCCTGGAGTAAGCAATCAGTCTGGAATGAGTAGGTGGCATGAACGTCTTTACTGCAGCAGGAAGAGCTTCACACCAAGCAAGGCATGGCCTGAAGGGGTGATTAGTTATGCAGAGGTGCTGGGGACAGGCCTGGGAGCCAAGGTCTGCTGTGGCTGTGGACACTCCTGCCCCTGTTGTGATTCTCCCATCACAAAAGGTCTTGAAGTTCTTGTTCAGGATTTGTTCAGCAGCCAGAGGTTGCTCTGCCCATTTCCAGTCGAGGCTCCAACACTTTTGTCCCACCAGGAGATGGTGGTACCACTTCGGTCTTGTTGTCCTTGCCTGGACTTAGAGAGACACTCCTTCCTCAACTCCTGGCAAGGCTAGGCTGCAGTCAGACACCTTTGCTTCCTGACTCATGGTACTGATTTTGTGTGCCCTGCAGGTGGTGGAGGAAACAGGAAAGGCAAGAGCAAGAAATGGCGCCAGATGCTGCAGTTCCCCCACATCAGCCTCTGCGAGGACCTTCGGCAAACCCTGGGTGAGATGCAGTGCTTGGTGGGAGCTGATGGGCAGGTGTGTGTGGTGGGGAGTTGTGCACCCCAAGCTGACTGTCAGGGACATAGAACAGGGCAAATCCCAGCCAGGATTGCTTGGAGTTCAGGGTGTAGGGGAGAAATGATGGGTACGTAAGTGGCTGATGATGTACCTACACACCTGTGAGACTGATGAGCTTCACTAGAGGAACATCACCTTCTGTGTGCAAACAGAGCTGCTCCATGCTGCAGAGTTTTGGAGTGTCACTCTGGGATGCTTTTGCAAAAATAACAAAGGTCCTGCTAAAGTCCTCTGTTCTCGCTGTCTGGATTCAGCTCAACTCCACAGACCTCGGCTTTTAGCATTCAAGCAGTAGCTCTTCTCAGGCAAACTGGGTTCTTGCTGTGTGGAATGGATGAGAACTGGAGTTGGGCAGGGCTTGGCCTTTCAGTTTCATTCTGTACTTTGTACTCTTCATGGTTTTAATGTTGTTTGTGCAGCAGGCTTGGTCCTGTGATCATGTGAAATTGTTTTGGGGCACAGAGGGTGCAAGTGCTTTGCTTCCTGGGAAGAGGAGAGCTTGTTTAAGTTTTCAATCCGGGTTCAGCTGCCAGCTGGAGAGTGGCACAGTGCTGGCCTTGTTTCAGAACAGGTGTCATTGAAACTAATGGGTTTGGGAGGTTTCTGCAGCTCAAATTCCCAGTTCCGCCCTGCCCAGGTTTTTCAGTCCTGGCAGTCCTTTGGGCCCCATGGAACTGTAGTGCTTGGAGAAACTCAGGCTCACTCACCCACACTGTAACCCTCAAGCTCACAGAAGCCCTATGCAGGCTGTCCTCACCTCCCTCTGCCACACACCCTGTGCACCATCTCTCGGGGCTGGCTTCACAGCCAGGTATGGCTGTATGGAGACTCCAGCCTTGGATTTGCTGCTGGCTGCCTCTTTGGAGCAAGGTCTGAGAGCTGAACAGGGCTCTGGCCTGGGCTCTCCTTGCAGCTCCCATCTTGACCATCCAACCCCCTTCTGCCTCTTTGACTTGCAATACCCTCAGCAGAGCTTTCCCTCAGCTTTTGTCCACCCTCTGCCTGCAGCCACCCTTCCTGTGGCTGTCGTGGATGTTTTCCAGCACTGAACTTCACCTGTTTGCCAGCGGTGAATGCTGGTGTTCTCTGTCTCTGCTGTCCTGCTATCCAGGACAGTGACCTTGTGAAGATTTGGGAAGCAAGTCCCTCCCAGCCACTGGCTGTCACCACCCGTGTCTCACTTCCCCTCGGAGAGGCACGTGAGGACTGCTCTGACCCAGGTGGCAGCAGATTCACTTGTTTTTCCCATGGGAGAGATGACCCGTTCCTTGTGCTTGGGCACCCTTTGGCTGGGCTGGCTTTCTTTTCACCTCACAGCCTGCTAGAAAGGCGTTTCTTTCCTATTCCAGAGTCTTGGCAGGACCTTGGGCACGGTGGGCTGGTTGCCCACTGCAGAATTAAGCTTTTTGTGCCCTGACCACAGGGAGTAACCTTATGTGAGTCTGGGCAGCAACCAGGGCAGCCGAGAGCTTCTGATCTCGCCGACAGCAAACTGTGGTCCTCCCCAGCTGAAGGGAACTCCTTCCCCTGCAGACACAAGGAAACCGGCTGGTGCAGCGGAGCTGGTGAGGCCACCTCCTCCCCCACCACAGCCTGCCTGGCTCTGCACTCTCCTGCACCCTCAGGAAGCTGCAGTTTCCTCGGGAGAAACTGCTGCACAGGAAGGCTGGGAGTACCCTGTGCTGGGTTCCCCTGGGTAGCTGCACATCTGCACTGCAGGCAGCCCACGGCCCTCGGTGGCACTGCTGTCACAGAAATGTGTTCTGGCCTGTGATCAAACAATGTCTTGTGAGTGGAAGGGGAGGAAAAAAGCAGAGAACTGGAAGTGCTCTGGGTAGTCAGAGGGGTTTGTGCCTGGGCTGCCAGAGTTCAGAGAGGGGTAGGAGGAATCTGCAAGAGTTGATGCACAAACAAGTGGCTGTCCCATGGAGTGGGGGAGTTCTGACTGCTGTGTGCACATCAACAGGACATCTGTGGAAGTGGTGCCTCCCATTGTGATGCTGCTGCTTCCAGCAGGGCCTTTGGGAACACAAGTGGTTTGAAGGAGTTGTCAGAACAACTCTTGTCCTGGAAGATCTGCCTTGAGATGAGCTTGGTGTGTTCCTCACATTCCAAGGAAAGTTGTGTGTCTGGAGTAGTTGGTCGATCTCTGTGGAGAGAGGAGGAGAGAACCTTTGGGCAAGGAGGAGATAAGGAGGTCCTTTGCTAGGAACGAGAGGTTCAGGCTGAACAGAACTGCAGATCAATCCTCTTTCAGGGAAGAGGGTCTTCCATAGGGGAATGTAAAACCTCAGCAATGTCCCCTGTCTGCCTGAGTGTGCTTCACTCTTCTGGGAGTCTCAGACTGGTGGGACCGTCAGCAGCTAGGCCGAGGAGTCACAACATCCTCACTGCTGCCTGGTCGGGGTGGTGGGCTGGGGCTGCTCCTTTGGGATTTGGCAGTGAGTGACCTTCTTTCTCCACGTTTGCAGAGCGGGACTACCACAGCCTGTGCGAGAAGCAGCCCATTGGGCACATGCTCTTCCGGCAGTTCTGCGAGACACGCCCCGAGCTCTCACGCTGTGTCAAGTTCCTGGATGCTGTGGTAAGAGCAAAGCCCATCAGGCTTCGTTGGGGGAGACATGGATGTTCCTGACACTGTGGGCACAAACTGTCTGGCTGGGTGATCCAGCAGGTACTTCTGGGCACATAGGCTTTTTCTGCAGGAAAAACCTGTGAGTTGCAGCCCACATAGGGCTCGTCCTTTGCTTATGGAGCTGTTCACTGGAGATCTGGTTTTCAAGGAAAGCATGGGAAACTTTGGGCAGAAGGTGTTGCTGCTCCACAGCTGTTGCCCAGTAGCAAGGCTGGGTTCCTAACTGGACCTGCCCCTCACACTGTTTTCCCTCTACAGGCAGGGTACGAAGTGGCTCCAGATGAGAAGAGGAAGGAATGTGGACAGCACCTGATTGAAAAGTACTTGAAGCCAAATGTGAGTAGGAGGGTTGTGTTTGCTGTCTGCAAGGTTAGAACAGTTGGAAAGCCAACGGCTGACATTGCCCATGTCCTGCCACAGGCAACATGCTGAGCCACTACATCACCTCACAAGGCACCACACTGCTTTGCCCACTGACCCTGAAGCAGGACCCTTGGGCTCTGCTCCCTATGTCTTACTCCATCCCTTTGTCCCCAGAGTGAGGACCATGTGCCTGAAGTTCCCTCACAATTGGTAGATGCCTGTTGTGAGAGGCTGGAGCAGGAACCTTCCAAGGAGCTCTTCAAGGAATGCACTAAGTAAGTTGGAGGGCTGGGCTGTGCCTGCAGGTCACACATGGGACAGGGATGATGCTGCAGCTGGCTCGGTTTGTCCCTTGTGGTCCCTTCCTCTGAGAGAGTGAGGGCTGGTGCTAAGACTGGGGCCTAGAGAGTTTTGGGCCAGCAGTTTGCAGCCCAGCTCCAGGAAGGCAAGCACAAGCATCTTGTGCTCTGGGAGCCACGAGCTGCTGCAGAAACCTCTGTCAGTCCTCCTAGTTGGAGTTGCCATTTGGGCAGGCCCTGTAGCAATGCTATTCCCAGTGTTGTGCCAGGATCCTGTGGGCTCCTGCTGAGCTGCAGTCCTGTGCCAGCTGTCCTGTCCCACCAGCTGCAGAAGTGGCTGTTGTGGTTGGGTTACTCTGGCTGTTGCTGCAGGGGTCTAAGGTCACCTCAGTTCCCATCATAGAAGCAGTGGCCGAGGTCCTGGCTCCGGGTGTGAAGCGGAAGCTCTTGGGCAAACTGGGCTTGCAGCCTCACCCCTCCCTGCACAGTAGCTGGAGCGTGTTGCCTAACTGAGTGCAGGGCTGTGGCAACACATTTGCTGCAGTCTTCTGGGGAGCATTAGTTAGCTCCGTGTGTGGTAACCAGTGTCGTGTCTGAATGCAGAGCCTCCGGGCTGGGCCCTGCCTGCTCTTGGCAAGCTCTGAAAGGGGAGAGCCCATCCGCTTCTCCTTGATGCGTGTTTCCAGTCTAGACACTGTGTCTAAGGCTCCTCACTCTGCTGGGCAGCCCTGGCACAGCTCTCCAAGGCAGTCAGCTCTCTCGAGCAGGATCCCCTGTGGCCTTTTGTGCTGGATATTCATCTGATAGTGAACAGCTCAGCGCCTGGTGCTGAATGTTGCTAGCAGCTGATTACAGCCTGTGTGCACGTTTGCCCTGTGAGCAGAGGGGCAATTGCAAAGAGTCCCATTGTCCCCCTTTGTTCTGCAGCCCTGGCTGGTGCCAAGAGGCCACAATTAGCAGTGCCAGCGCAGTCCCAGGGCGCTGTGTTTGTCACAGTGGTACCTCCAGTGCACCTTCCTTTTGCATCAGGCTTAGCATGGAGCGGGGCTTTCTGGGCCAGGGCTACGTGGGTGATTCAGCACCAGGCTTGGTGAGGGGATGGCAAAGTAAACAGGCTTTTCCTGCTGTTCACCTCCTCTTTCCTGGGGCTGCTGGCTTTTTCCAGGGCTGTGATCAGCTCTCAGGAACCATGCTGCCTCTGCTCTCTCCTAGGCTTATCCACGACTACCTGAGTGTGGCTCCCTTTGCTGACTACCTCGACAGCTTGTACTTCAACCGCTTCCTGCAGTGGAAATGGCTGGAACGGTAACGCTCCCCTCACCCCTGGGAAACCTGCACCCTCCTCACACAGCCTGCCTGAGGGGTCCCTGGGACTCCTTCCCATGCTGGGCCCTGGCAGGAGCCAAGAGCCTGGCCTTTGCTGTCCCTCAGGGCCCTTTAGTGGCACCAGCAGCAGCCTCAGCTTTGCTTGCCCTACAGGGAAGCAAGGCCTGCTTGAACAGGGGTTTGGGGTGAGCCACAGTCTCTCAGGCCAGGGCATGGATGTGGTTTGGACTTCAGCCCCTGCTCTCTCCTTGCTCGCATCTCACTCTGGTTTCCTTTCCCTCACAGGCAGCCAGTGACCAAAAACACTTTCCGCCAGTACCGTGTGCTGGGTAAGGGCGGTTTTGGGGAGGTGAGTGACCACCATTTCCTCTGCATTCAGGGCACCAGGCAACCACTGTTGCCTGCTGCCAGAGGCAGACCTGGTTTGGCCATCAGAGTGCCACAAGCTGCTCCAGCACCTGGAGGCAGGTGCTGCTGGCTGGGTGGGCTGTGGGGGCTCTGTGCTGGGCTATGTTTTGGGCCTTGCATGACCTGTCAGCTCTCCCTGAGAGGCAGGAGCTCAGCTCCCTCCAGGTGCTGGAGGTGTGGGAGGTGCTGTGCAGGGTTGGTAGCACGAGCCCTGTGGTGCTTACTGCTAACTGGGCAGTCAGGTCTGTTTCCTGTGTCTTGAAAGAGCAAACTGCACTCCTGAAAACTTCCTGCTGGGCTTCCTTCTGTTTATGGAGTGGCCTTCTGTCTTCCCAGGCACCAGCCATGGTGCTGCTAAAGGTGTTAGAGGCATTAGAGCTGGCTCCTGGTTCTCTGTGGCATCTGGAGCTGTCACTGTTCCCTGTGTCTTTGTTTTGACAATGGGCTGTTTTGCCTTCCCATGCCTCTTCCTGAGAGCAGAACCTAGACCCCCACTCTGGAAATGGCAGTGGGAGGGTGCTGAGCCTTGTCCTCCCTGCAGGTGTGTGCCTGCCAAGTGCGTGCCACAGGGAAGATGTATGCCTGCAAGAAACTGGAGAAGAAACGGATCAAAAAGAGGAAGGGAGAAGCCATGGCCCTGAATGAAAAACAGATCCTGGAAAAAGTGAACAGTAGGTTTGTAGTAAGTACATAGGAATTGCTCTCACTTTGCTGCGATGGTTGATTCTTCCTCCAACCAGCCAGCGTGGCACCTCTGTGCTCCTCACCTGGTGTGGAGAAGCAGGAGCAGGCTCTGCCCATGGGGCAGGGTCCTGGTAGCTGCATGTCTGTCACAAGCCTGGGGTCTAGCAGGACCTTCACTGCCTCCACAACATGCTGTAAATGCCCCCAAAGTCAGCCCCAAACACCCATCTGGTGTTAAGGCACTTTTGTGACTTTTGGGGCACAACAGTGAGAACTGTCTCTCCAGACAGTGAGGTGGGGAGAAGCGCAGCCCTGAGCTGTGTGACTGGGAGCTCTGTCTTGGTGCACTGAGGTGTGGAAAGCCTGAACCTCCTTTGCAGAGGGTTCATCAGATGCTGCCCCAGTGTTGCTGTTGAGTGCTGCCTGCCCTGGGGGGAAGCAGCTCTGGCTCAGGGAAATAGTGTCCTTCCTGTCCAAGGAAAGCTGGGGGTGTGCTGGGACTGCTGGGCACTGCCATGTCCTCCCTGGGTTTGCACAGTTCATCCTCTGCTGGCAAAGACCCAGTCCCGAGCCTGTGAGTGGCTGCTTGGGTGGCAAAGTGTCCATGGGAGTGTGGGCACCTCCCTCTTCCAGCTGTGTCTTCTAACAGCCTTTCTGCCCTGAATTGCAGGTGAGCTTAGCCTATGCATATGAAACTAAAGATGCTCTCTGCCTAGTGCTGACCCTCATGAATGGAGGGGACCTCAAGTTCCATATCTACCACATGGGAGAGGCTGGTTTTGAGGAGCCCCGGGCAGCTTTCTATGCTGCTGAGATCTGCTGTGGCCTCGAGGACTTGCACCAGGAGAGGATAGTGTACAGGTGCGTGCTGCCTGGTCCCTGCTGGGAGAGCTTCTAGGGCCTGCAGCAGCAAGAGGGTTCCTGCTGCTCTTGCCAGCCCAGCTGGGTCTGTCTGCTCAAGAAAATAAGCTCAGGCTTGAAAGCAGCACAGCTGAGTGAGAGGAATTGGGAACAGAAAGCTGATCTTGTGGGAGAAAGGGAGACCTTAGCTTGGCTTCCTTGTACTGGTAAATGATCGCCAAGAACAGGATGTGATCATGCTGTGAATGTCTCAGGGCAGGCACTGAACTCCCTGGGCAGTATTGACACTAGAACAAAGGAGGGTAGGCTGCCCCAACGTGCTCAAGAGCTGGGGAGGAGGGAGAACAAGTCGATTGACTGTACACACGGGGGTGTGATGCAGTGCTAGGATAGCATGGCTACACTAGCCAGGAAGTCCCTTCTGGTCCTACCTGGCCCTGGGGCAGGATAAGCAGAGAAGCCTCTGCTCCTTCTCACTTGCATGGCCTGCCCCATAATGAGTTCTGCACCTGCAAAGAGGGAACCATCCCCAGGCTGACTGCAGAGGGTTGAAGGTTGTTGTGTCCCACCTATCTACCCAGGAGGGGAGAGCTTGCAGGGTCAGCTCTGGGGCAGAGGGTGAGGGGAAGGTTATCTGTGTGCCTGAGGCAGGGGCATTGCATCCTGAAGTTGCTTATCTGTGACTTGTTGAGACGTGGCTGTTGTTTGTGTCCTTTGCTTTGACAACAGGCTTCTTGCTAATCAAGTCCCTTCCCTCCTAGGGACCTGAAGCCAGAGAACATATTACTGGATGACCATGGTGAGTGCAGGGTCAAGAGGAGCCCTGAGCCTGAATTTTTTCTTCCTCTACTTGAACCAAGGTTATACCCTGTGTTTTCTGCAGCTTCAAACACTGCCCCCTGACTTTGTCCTGTTAACTTGTCCCCTCCTCTATGCAGGTCACATCCGTATCTCAGACCTGGGACTAGCTGTGCATGTGCCAGAGGGCCAAACAATCAAGGGCCGGGTGGGGACAGTTGGCTACATGGGTAAGTGACCCTGCTTTAAGCAAGAAGTGGTGCAAAAGATGTGCTCTGCCTGCCCCCACACGTCCCTCACCCCTGCTCCTCTGCAGCTCCGGAGGTGGTGAAGAACGAGCGCTACACGTTCAGCCCGGACTGGTGGGCTCTGGGCTGCCTGGTGTACGAGATGATCGAGGGCCAGTCCCCCTTCCAGCAGCGCAAGAAGAAGATCAAGAGGGAGGAGGTGGAGCGGCTGGTGAAGGAAGTGCAGGAGGAGTACTCGGAGAAGTTCTCGCCCTGCGCCCGCTCCCTCTGCACCATGGTACGGCTGTGCAGCCCTGTCCCTTCACTCCCACCACTTCTGTGCATGCAGCAGCACAACATCGGGGCTGCTCCCTGCAGAGGTGACAACCAGGTTCCCTTGCCTCTGATAAGGCAGCACAGGAGGGTTCAGAGTGCCTTCACTCCTTATCCAGCTGCCTAGCAGGCCTGTGCTCTCCCTAGAACATCCTGCAGGAAGACAGGGCATGTGTGTGACATCTTGCACAGAGCACCCTTCACCCAGGACATTGATTTCCTTTGTGTTGCAGCTCCTGTGCAAAGACCCTTTGGAGCGCCTGGGGTGCCGAGGAGCTGGGGCCAAGGAAGTGAAGGAACACCCTCTCTTCAAGCACCTCAATTTCAGGAGGCTGGAAGCAGGCATGCTGGACCCTCCCTTCAAGCCAGATGTAAGTCCTGACCTTTTCAGTCACTGGTGCTGTCAAGGGAAGAGGGAGGCCTGGCGTGGGGAGATGGGGCCCATCTCCTTCTCTGGACCTGGCAGAACAGGGGTCCAGCAAGATCTGGGCTGCAGGGAGAGGTGGCCTGGGCTTGGCCATGAGCAACAGTTGGAGGTGGTGGCATCAAGGTGGAGCCTGGCATTAGAGCAATCTTTGTGCTGTGCAGCCTCAGGCCATCTACTGCAAGGATGTTCTGGACATCGAGCAGTTCTCCACAGTGAAAGGTGTGGAGCTGGAGCCCACGGACAATGACTTTTACCAGAAGTTTGCCACGGGGAGTGTGCCCATTCCTTGGCAGAACGAGGTAGGTCTTGGCTCCTGCTTGTGCCCACTGTGGCCGAGGTCAGTGTCCCTGTGCTGTCCCTGCTGCTCCATGCTTTGCTGGGCCCTCAGTGATGGGCTCCATGTGGCAGTTGCTGCAGCCTTCTTTTCTCTCTTCCAGATGATCGAGACAGAGTGTTTTAAGGAGCTGAATATCTTTAGCACAGATGGCACGGTGCCCCCGGACCTGGACTGGAAAGGGCAGCCTTCTCCACAGCCCAAAAAAGGGTTACTCCAGCGCTTGTTCAGCAGACAGGTAAGAGTTTGCCCAGCCTTTCCTCCCCAGCCAGTCTCCCAGCAGCAGTGATCCTGCTCCTGCCTGTGCCAGGCAGGTCTGGCAGGGAGGTGGGCACAAGAGGGCAGTGAGCACTCTCCCTTAGTGTTGGGTAGCCAGACCTTAGGGTTCTCAGGGGCACCGTACAAGGCTGCAGGGAGCCAGCCCTTACCTGACTGGCACTCCCCATGCTGGGGAAGTCGAAGGGGCTGGGAAGGAGTGTCCTGGCTAAACATGCTGGAATCATCCAGGCAGAGGGATCCTGGAGACTCTAAAATAATAAATCATCTCCATTCTGATATTAATAATACCATCCCTGAACAAGTCCTTGCTCTTGAAATGGGCTGTCTGGGCTCCCTTGAGCACTTTTGCCAGATCTTGAGCCAGGCAGAGAACGGCTCTTTCGAGGGATGAGGAGAACAGAAACGTCTTGCAGCTGCTGTGGGCTTGCTTGTCTGCCTGTCTCCTCTGCCCGGGACAGTCTTTGCCTTCTTTCCAGACCTGGCAAAGCCCGGGCTGCTGCCTCCGAGCAGCTGTGTGCAGCTGTAGGACTCCAGCATGGTTGGCTCTGGACCCACTCAGCCACCTGGTGCTGACTTCTGCTCCTTGGCAAGCTCAGAGTTGTGCTTTGCAGTTCAGTGGGCTGCCCTAGCCAGAGCCAGCTCTGGGGATACCCAGCCGTTCCCGAGGCAGGCAGGACCTGCCTGAGGATGGGCAGCTGTTTGTAGAAGGGTTGAGCTGTGATTTCCCACGTGTTTTCTCTTTCCAGAGGTGAGCAGTCTCTCCTGGCTGCTCTGCTCAGGGAAATACCCGGTGGCCCACGGACATGGCAAGATCTGGGAAAGAGGAGTGTTACCCTTCAGTGCCTATCCCCTTCCCCTGGCAGAGCACAACCTGCTTGTTGTTCTAACTGCCCCCTGAGCCACTAATCCCGCATCCCTGCTCTTGCTGCCTTTGTTGGGGAGACCTTGCCCTCAGCTTGAGCCAAAGATGCCCCTGCACTGCCACTGCTGGGAGTTCTGCTCCCAGGGGGCTGTGGGAAGTTTCCTTCACTCCTCTCCGGATGTCTGGGACACACAGAAGGGTTGAGAAACTGTGAAGGGTTTGGCATTGCCCCATGCTCAGACTCCCATTTCAGCAGAAAGGGCTTCAGCTGCTTTCGTGGCCAGCTGAGCCCTGAATGGGGCCGAGCGTCTGTGCTGGCACTAAGCTGTGTCCCTGGGTGACTGCAGTCCCTGAAGCCCAGCTTCCTCACAGCTTTTGAGCTACCAGCTGCGTGCTCACCAGTCTGTCTGCCAGGGGCTGAACCTCCAGATGCAGCTGGACTGTTCTCTGCAGTCTGGGGGTCCCCTCCAGCCCCTTGCCTCCATGTAGCTGTCCTGCACACAGGCTGGGGGCAGCCCTGGCCCATCCCTGCCAGAGGGCAGCTGTAGGTTGGGTTGTGTGACCATGCTCACCCTCTGCTTGCTGTGCTCCTCTCTCCCTCCCTCCTCCCTCTCCTTGCCCTTCTGACTTCAGGACTGTTGTGGAAACTGCAGCGACAGCGAGGAAGAGCCCACCCGGCTGTAGAGCACAGCTTGTTCTCCAGCCCCTGGGACCCTCTTGCCTCTCCCAAGTGCCCAGCCTGAAGGACACGGTTGCAGTGGCCCCACAAGGTGGATTTGTTTACAGTTTTACACGTCTGTATTTGAAGACTGTGAGGATCATTCCAAGGCTGGCAGCAGCACATGGCTCGGGTCTGACCACGGGCGAGCCCTGAGACAAACCCAGACGCTTCCAAATCTTCCACTTGGGATGATGCTGCTGCTGCTGGCTGCCACTCCCCTCCCGGGCCCTGGGTGAGAGGGAGGGATCATGCTGGCATGGGCCAAGGCCAGGCTGGAGCAGCTCTGCTGACACATTCCACGGTGCCAAAGTGGCACCACAGGTTTGATGTATATTTATATGTTGGTCTGTATATATCACATGTTGGTTTTTAATCTATGGTTGGGGGCCTGCACTGCCCCCACCCTGTCATAGGCACAAATGTCCTCCTATAGGAGGAGCGACAGTCCCAGCTTTGTTCCAGGGCGTCCTGGACAGAGGCCTTCTGTGCCTTGAGGTGTCTAAATCATCTTTCCTGGACCTTTCTGGCCGTGCTGAGGTGTCCTGGCTCCAGCGGAGTCCATTGCTCAGCCCCGAGGCACAGGAAAGCTCTGTGCCAAAGCAGCTCCCATTGCATCCTGGCAGCAGAATGTCAGTGCTTCGTCCTCTCGTCCCTGTCTGCTGGAGCCTGCTGCCTCCTGCCTCGTCTCACACGTGCTGCCAGCTCTGGTGAGCTGACCCCAAGCCCCTCTCCAGACTGCTGGCACGGCAGGACACATCCACTCCCGGGCACCTGCTGCTGCTGTGGCCACAGGGTTGGTCTGATTCTGATCCTGGCACGCTGCAGGACGGTGACAACACAGTTCCCACCAGCTCCGGACCTGTGCATGCCAGAGGCATGGCCATCCCCAGGCCCAGCTCAGTGGTGGAGGAGCAGACACATAAAGGACCCTGCTCTCAGGGAGCAAAGCTGTGGTAAAGGGAATGTCCCTTCCTGGGGTCATGTGAAGCTGTGACCCAAGAGTGAGTGGGCTGGGACCAGCTTAGTGTGTGTCCCCAGGAGTTCTGGGGAGCCAGCACAGCTCCTGCACCCACAGGCAGAAGCCCTCTGTGGGGAGCAGCGTGGGGATCAGCCCGCCTCTCCATTCAGCTTGTCCTGTCTCCTCTTGTGTACACTTGTCCCAGCTGTGTCCTGAGCAATAACTTGTCCCTTTGTGTGTGTGTGTGTGTGCACACGCCTGTGTGCGTGTGCTGCTGCCTCTGCTCATTCTGAGCCAGGCCCCCCAGGGGGGCTGAGCACCTACTTGGACCTGTGGTATCATTTGCTTGCCTTGCACTAAAGTTGGAGAGTATTTAAATTTTTAATCTTTCGTTAAGTGTAAAGATTTTCCATGCCTTCTATTGCTCTTTTGTCATGGGGGGCCTGCTCTGGGCCATACAGGGTTGGTGGCTGTAAGAAGAGGAGCAGGGCCCTCGTTCCTGGGCTGTCATGGGCTCTGCTGGTGCTCCTGTCCTGCAGGGAAGGGCTGGGGTTGCCCTCCAGGGCAAAAAGGCTGATGCTGGCTGAGCCCTGAGCACCACAGATGACCCTCAGTGTCTTCTGCTGCATGTTTTGGGTCAGTGTGGGGGCACGACAGGTATGAGGCCTTGTGCTGTTGGGATGCTTGTGCTTACTGTGGTCCCCTCTGGGGCACATCCATCCCCAGCACTGTGACATCCTGGGCTGTCACAGGTGTGCTGTGAGGTCGAGACAGAGACTTGCTGCCCTCTGATCATGGTGAATTACTGCTTCAGGGGGGCTACCATGAACCATGAATGGGAACCTTGTGCTGCTCCTTAGCCCAAGGAACAGCCCCTCCAAGGGGAAACCCGGTGGGGTGATATGGGGTGAGGGTCACGACGGTCACCAAGGGTGAGGCACTGAAAGGAGGGCAGCCTGGTCGGGGGTGCAGGGTGGGTTTGGGGTCCGGGGCTGGCAGCAGTGGTGACAGCCTCGTGTGCAGCACGGGGGGGCCACACGCAGCTGCACTGGGATGAGAATAGCAAGTGCGGCCGGGTAGCTAGGGAACAGTTGCTATGGGAGCGGGCCGAGGAGGAGTTCTCACACTCAGAGGGGGCATCTTGGGGTAAAATCCAGGAATTTTCTGCAGCCGTGGAAGGAAGGAAGGCAGGCGGGGGGATGGGGACTGCCTGGGGATTGCTGTTCCAAAAGCACCTCTCGGGATGCTTGTGCCGTCCTCCTGGCACTGCCTGGGTCATGGCACCCTGGCACCAAGGTCCTGGGGTCGCCAGCGTGTCCGTGTGTCTGTCACATGTTCAGGGTGGCTCTGGGGCAGAGCCGGGGGAGTTAACAGAGCTGTGGCCAGCCCTGAGCAGGGCAGGGAAGTGGCTCTGCCTGTTCCCACCTGGCCAGCGGTGCCCCAGCATTTGGGGGGTATCTCATCCCCATCCCTGTCCTTGCTGGGGGGTAGCAGCATGCAGGTGAGGGGGTGCTGGTGTATATCCAGAGCTGGAGTGGGTGGATCTGGACCCTACAGACACGGGCGAGCTGTGGGGGTCCTGAGCAGTGCCCCGTGCTGTGGGGCTGTGGCGGCAGCTCCGCACACCATTTTCAGGGGTGAAGGATGCTCTCAGCTGTTGCCTGGGCAACGGCTCCTCCTCCAGCCCACCATGTGGCTCAGGGAGCGCTCCCCCGCCTGCCTCCCCCCGCCGCCGTGGGGAGAAGGGGAAGGGGAAGGCAGCTCCCGGCCCCCGGCGCTGGCGGGGCCGGAGGCCTGGCTCCCTTCGCCCGCCCTTGCCTTGACCTGACGATGCCCGTGGGCCCCTCCGTGCCCCCTATTCCTGCGGTCCCCATGCCTCAAGGGAGCACCCCGGCCCCGCCGCATGGCCGCAGCCCCTTGCCCGCCCTGGGTGCTGCTGGGGCACCCCCACAACCACAGAGCCGGCAGTGCCCGGCTGCCGTGGCCGCGCTGTGAGGTCGGATTGCAGGAGGCGAGTTTCAGCAAGGTGAGTCGGGGCCAGAGCCAAGGGGGCCGGGGGACACTTGGCCACTGCGGCCGTGCTGCGAGCGAGGTGGTGGGGCTTGGACAGACACCGGAGCCGCTATGCCCGGCTGTGGAGGGAGTGGGCTGCCAGCACCCGGATTCCCCAGGTCATCCCCTGGCCGGGATGGAGGAAGTCCTTCCGGCCGGGCCCCGGCAGAACAATGCGCCGTGTGTGCAGCCGCAGCGGGCGCCTGCCACCCTGCCCACGGGGAGGAAACGGCGGCGGGGTCATGGCCTGCGTGGGGCACCCACACTCCGGCACCCACCGGCATTTGCCACGGCTTTGCCCCGAAACCACGCTGTCACGCTCCTGGCAAAGCCCCAGGGCGCAGCGAAGCGACAGCAGGGACTCTTGAGCCCAAGCTTGGCGCAGTCCGAAGGAGCCAGATGGGTCTCCCATGGGGGCCACGACCACGGGCCTCAGTTACAGCAGAGAAAAGCTGGTGATAACCCCCCGATGGCAAATGGCTGGGGGAGCCCTAGCTCAGGGACAATTGCCCCGGCCAGGCTGGCGAGGGGTCTGCTTGGGGGTATGGCACCCAAGGGAGTGGGTGACCCCAGGACACGCAGGGCCATTTCGGTCCCTCGCTGTACTGGGGGCCAGGCTGGCACCCCTGCCCTGCAGAGCCACGTGTCCCACTGCAGTGGCCAGGTGGGCTGTGGCAGGCACTGTTAAGGTCTTGCCAGCAGCTGGGCTGCCCTCCCTGCCCGTGTCCCTGTGCTGGCCGTCACCCCGGGGAGCACGTAGTTGTCACCCCTTAAGGAGGCTGGGGATGGCATTGGGGGAACGGGTGGCAGCACCCCCAGGGTAACTCCAGGGCGAGTGCAGGGCTACCGACTGTGGGAGCCTGTGGCACCACCCCACCGGGCATCGCAGGGCCCTTACCCCACCCGCACCGGGAACCGCTACCGGGGGATCCCCGGCCCCCACCTCGAGGGGCTCCCTCGGTCACCCCCGGGGATGCCCCGGCCCTCTCGCCACCGGCATCCCGCCGCCGCTCCCCAGGGGCGGGGAGGGATTCCCGTGGCAGTACCGGTGCTCCAGCCGGTAGCCACCGCGCGGCCGCGGGTCCCGGGG
>WEKY01022916.1:108024-118476 GCA_013390045.1 Picathartes gymnocephalus | reverse complement strand
CGCCCGCCCAAGGGGGCAGGGGGGTAGGGGGGGGGGGTGGGGGGTGCTGCTAAGGGAGGGCTGAGGGGCTGACACGGCTCCTACCGACAACTTAAAAAAGAGAGGAGGAGAAGAGGGGGCTGTAAAAGGTGCCCCGGGGCGGGGTTGCAGCGAGGCGGCCGCCACCTGGAGGCCTCATCCTGCGGGGCCCCAGAGGGGTGAGGGGGGCCCGGCCCCCGGCTGCAGCCCCCTCGTGCCCCGCGCCGGCCGGGGCGAGCTGCCTGTGCCGGCAACAGGGCCCGGGCTTACAGGGCCCCCCCAAAGCTCTCCTCCTCCTCGGGCAGAGGGTCTGCATCCCAGCACGTGATGTCGATCTCTGGAGGACAGGAAGAGGGGTCAAGATGGCTTAGGATGCCCCAGAAAGGGGCAGACCTCCCCTCCTCACTCTCCTCACTCACCTGGGGGCTTGTTGTAGAAGACGGGCTGGGGGGCTTTGGCCGACAGCTCCTCGGGGGGGGGCACCTCCTCCTCCTGGGACTGGCTGAAGTAGCCCTCGCTGGCCTGGGGGTGGGGGCAGGTTGTCAGGACCGCCCCCAGCCACTCCTCACCCTCTGACCTCACCGCACAGTGATGCTCACCTGCTCCCCACGACCCGGTGTCCCATCCTTGGGGGCCATCTCCCCATTGGTGATGGGGGGCGTCTCTCGGCCCGGGGTGTCTTCCTGGGGCGTGTGCTGGCAGCCCAGATCCTGGGACAGGGGGTCCCCCTCGCCAGCTGCCTCATCCTCATCCTCCTGCTCCGCGTCGCAGAAGGTGGCGGGGGGCTCAGGCAGCTCGTCCAGGCTCAGCAGGGCCCCCTCCTCGGGTAGCATGGCCGGGGGTGTCTCAGGGACAGGGGCAGCAGGCAGGGGCCAGGCAGCTGGGGGAGTCACCCCATCGCTCTGCCACAGGTCGATGAGGCTCTCAGGATTGGGGGCTTCCTCAGTTTGGGGCTCGTCAGCCACAGGTGGCAGGGAGGGCTCGGTGGGCTCCAGGGTCACCAGGTCCCCCAGGGCATCACCCCCCGCTGTCCACACTGGCCTGGGACTGGGCTCGTCCCCGGGGGGCTCGATGGCCTTGTCCTCGGGCCCTGGGAAGGGCCAGTGCTGCTCAGGCGTGGCTGGCCCAGGCTCCTGCGCGCTGGGGCTGGGGGACTCTGCAAGGAGGGGACAGCAGTCAGTGGGGACACCCTCCTCCAGGGCTGGGGGTCACCCGGGGACAGGGATGCAGCTCAGGGGGATTTGGAGTCCTTTGGACCGGGCATGGTATGGGGGATGCTGCAAGGATGGGTGGGTGTGATTGGGCAGGGAGGGGATTGTGGCATGCACCGGGGAGTGAGGGGACATGGGGAGGGGCAAGGTGATCCCTTGTGGGGTGGTTGGGAGGCAGAAAGGGCTGTGGAGGGAACGTGAGAGGTGCCCTGAGAAGATGCAGAAGGGAAAGCTGGGATGCACCAGAGGATGCCAAGGGACCAGTGGGGATGCAGCAGGGACACGTGGTGACAGCAGCAGAGCTGGCTGGGATGCCCTGGGGATGCAGTGGGGCAGAGAGGATGCACAGAGGGATACAGCAGCCCTGAAAAGGATGTATGGCAGGACGGCGCAGATAGGGCAGCATCACACTGGGGGACCCAGCAGAGACAGCAGGGCTGCACTGGGGGATGCAGCAGGCATGGCCGGCATGTACAGAGCAGGGGGAATGCACTGGAGATGGGGGGATGCATGGCATGGGGTGCAGCAGGGATACACTGACTTTAGAAAATGCACTGGAGGCAGTAGGGATGCAGCAATGATGGCGGGGCTGCACTGGGGGATGCAGCAGAGATGGCAGGGATGCACTGGGGGACACAGCAGGGACAGTGGGGATAGGCCGAGGGATGCAGATGGGAGGGACAGCATGGATTCACCGAGCCATGCAAGGGCAGCTGGGGAGCTGCAGCAGAGCCAAGGGGCTGCAGCGGGGATGTGCTGTGGGACACAGCGGAGACAGGCAGGATGTGCCGAGGGATGCAGACGGGACAGCATGGATGCACTGAGCCATGCAAGCGCAGTTGGCGGGGCTGCAACAGAGCCAAGGGGGCTGCAGTGGGGATGCACCCGGCCAGCCTGGGCAGGGGGAGGCAGCGCCAGCCCTGCGCCCACCTTTGGGCGTTGCCGGCGTCTGGTCAGCAGGCGCGCGGGTGCCTGGTTCGCCCAGCGGCGTGGCAGCCGGGCTGGACTCGCAGGGGCTGCAGCCCGCTGCTGAGGCCTTGCGGAAGGCGTCCGACTGGCTGCCTGCAGACAAGGGAGATGGGGTGGTGTGGGGGGCTGCCCACATTGAGAGGGGGAACCAGCACACGCCAAGATTCCTCCTGCCCCACACCGACCCAGCCGTCAGCTGCCAAGTCCGCATCTGTGTGCCTGCCACCACGTCGTCCCCTCCTGGGTGGTGGGGTGGAGGCTCCCATGGGTGCAGCAACTGCCATATCCCCTCCAGGTGTCCCCACCGCCCCCACGAGTCTCAGTCCTCACATCTGCTGGGCACGGGGACAGGCAGCCCCATACCTGCCATGGTGCACACTGGCTCTGCCCATGCGTCACTCAGCTGTGCCCTGGCACAGCCTTTGTGGGCACAGCTCTGTGCCCTGTCACCTGTGGGGGCACAGTCCTACATGGCCCCTGGAACCGCCGGGCCCCTTCTGCCCCATTGGCACAGCCCCACATGTTCCTGGGCACAGCCTTTTCCATTCCACGCTGTCCCGTGGGCACAGTCTTGCACAGCCCATGGCACAGCTGTTTCATCCCCTTCTGCCCCATTGGCACAGCCACACATGATCCTGGGCACAGCCTTCTCCTGGCCACTGCCTAATGCTGCCCCATGGGCACAGACCTGCACGGTCCAGGGCAGAGACGTCCCTTTCCCTTCTGCCCCACAGGCATGTGATCCTGGCACAGCCATTTCCACACTGTCCGACCCTGCCCCATGGGCACAGTCCTGCATGGCCCAGGGCACAGCTGTCCTATCCACTGTTGCCCCATGGGCAGAGCCTGCCCTGTGCCCCCTCTACCTCATGGGCACAGTCTATTCCATCCCACTGGGAACCATCACCTCCCCGGGCACAACTCTGTCCTGTCCCCATGTGACCCATGGGCACAGCCTGCCCGATGTCCCCTCCCCAGGGGCACAGGCACCAGCATGGGGCCAGCCTCAGCAGGGGCATGGTCCCTGCCTGGGTGCCCGTCCCCCTCGGGGTGCCCGCGCTGCCTCTGCTGCCGGTCCGGCGTGCCGTGGGGCTGGGTGGGCTGTGGGGCAGCTGCCCGCTGCTCGACCCCCAGAGCTGCACACCCGGGAGCTCCCAGCTACCTACATGGGAAGAAAGAGGAGAGATTTGGAGTGCGGTGGCAGGAGATATAGGGGAAGGGGGTCCGTGGGGGGGAGGAGGAGGAGGAGGAGGAAGAAGGCGGCCCACTGTCAGCTGTCTTTATGAAAGGACAGTGCAGACGACCTGTGAGAGAAAGACAGACAGACGGACAGACGGACGGAGAGAGAGAGAGAGAGTAAAGAGATGGGTCAGTCCCTGCTCAGCGCAGTCACGGCGGGGCTGGAGCACCAGGGCACCGGGATGGGAGCACAGCAGGGTGGAAGGCAGCGTGATGGGAGAATGGCAGGAAAAGAGGATGGAAAGGCAGCAGGACAGAAGGATGTGAGGCAGCACTGCCTGGCCAGGTGGGGAGAGAGGCCAGGACACGGCCATGGGACCAACTATCTGCTCAGCCACAGCACAGCCCCACAGCGTGAATCCACAGCACAACCCACAGCACGGCCAGAACACACAGGCCCTGAGCACATCCACGGCACAACCCCACAGCACTGCCCCGAGGCACAGCACCATGGCACAACCCCACGGCACAACCCCACGGCACAGCCCATGGCACGAGCCATGGCACACCACACAGAACACACGTCACAGGCTCCCTCCCAGCACGGCCCCACGGCACAGCCCCCCAGCACAGCACCATGACACGGCCCCACGGCTGGAGGCACCCACCAGGACTGATAGTCCTTCCCTAGATCCACAAAAAGAGTCCCAACACTGGACCCCAGACTGTGGGGCAGCCCAGCTTCTCCATGGGGCACTCCTTGCCAGCTGGCAGCACGCTGAGCACCCTGCATCTGCCTCACTCTCTCCTGCCCCTTTTAGCTGTCACCATGGGATGTATTCCCAAGCCATCCCTGGACCTCCAGTTGCCCAGCCTGACACACTGACCACGCTGCCAGCCTGGCTGCGGGCACAGTGCCATGACAGGTGAGTGGACAACACCCAGCAGGGAGCAGGGTGAGCCCCATTTTGCTGAAGACACCCCAGCATCCAGCCCCTGACAAGCTGCCCCAGCTGCAGGGGCCACATGAGGTGCAGTGGCAGTGGCAGTGATGGTGGCAGTGATGGTGGCACAGCAGAGCAGGACGTTCCCTGCCATCCTCATACCCTCGGCACCCAGAACCACAGTGCCAGTGATGGCAGAGGGGACACCCCCTCCCCACATTGCATCCCTGGTCTTTCCATATCCCACTGCAACCTGTTGAGCTGTGACACTGCACTCACCTGTGCCCTGGTCTCTCGCTGCCCACCCCTGTGCCCACAGCCCCCCACAGCCCCTCACCTGTCCTGTGGCTGCCTGGCGAGACAGCATCGCTGCTGCCCGATGCCACCCGCTCCTGCTGCTTGAAGAAGTCCCGGGGGTTATCGGGCCGCTGAGCGATGATGGCAGCAGCCTCCTGTGGGGATGGGGGAGGCTGAGCCCCACCGCCCTGGTGGTGTGGGGCTGTGGGACCACCCTCCATGCATCCCTCAGCTGCATTCCCATCTAGCTGTGGGCACTGCTGGATGGGGAGTGAGGACCAGCACCAGGCGTGGCCATCACCACACTCACCTCCACCTCCGACTCCGATTTCCTGAACTGCTGCCTGTCGTCCTCCTCTTGCTGGTCCCCCTGGGAAGAGACACAGCATCACCTCCCAGCCCTGGGGAAAGCTCACAGCTCCCCAGATGGGGAAAGCCCTTCCCTGGGGGTGATGCCAGTAGCAGCCCCAGCTCCGATCCTGGCCCCGGCCCCGCTGTGGCCCTTACAAAGATGGACTGCTCCTTCAGGCGCTGCCGGGCCTCCTCTGCCTCCAAGCTCTGCTGCTTCCGCCTGCAACAGGGAATCAGGAGAGGCACTGGGCATCAGCTCCTGCCAGTCCCTGCCCCAACCCCACCTTGTGAGGGACACCTGTGTGCCCACCCAGCCACTCACAGCATGTGTGCAGCCACCCCGTACCCACACCCCACCCGAGCCCAGGCGTGCCTGTGCTCCTCGATCTGCTCCTCGCGCTCACGGTAGCGCCGTTCCCGCTCCTCCTGCTCCAGCCGCTCCTGCTCCATCCGCTCCTGCTCAAACCGCAGCCGGGCATCCAGGGCCTTTTTCCGCTCTTCCTCCTTACGCAATTCCTCCTCTTTCTGGTGGGGTGGATGAATGAGGGTGCTGCCCATCAGCCAGCCAGCAGCTCACCCTTTCCCTGGGGACTACTGGCTGCCCCTCCATATCCCACCTTTGCCTGTTCCCAGAACTGCTCCCGGTTGAGCCGCTTCATCTCCACGGTGGCATCGGTTTTCTGGTAAGTGGTGCCCTGGGACGGAGGAGAGGCAGGGGGGGTGGAGGGGCTGGGATCAGCGAGGGGGGGTAACAGTAAGCGGCACACAGGGTGAGGGGCTGCAGCAGACAGGAGCCCCGGGAGGGAAGGACGCCCCAGTCCCGCCACCATCGCCAGCGCTGCCATGGGGACATTACCACGGGCTCGGCGTTCTCGTCCTCGCGCAGCCGCAGGCGGTGCAGCACCGGGCTGGAGACACGGGCCAGCCCGTTGGAGAGCCGCTGCCCGATGGCCCCTGGGTCAATGTCCTCCACGCTGCTGGCATTGACGATGACATCGACGCCCTGCGGGGGTGCAAACAGCCATCAGGGTTCAGGATCAGTGCCCTGGGAACATCTTCTCCCTCCCCAGTGTCACCCACCTGGAAGAACTCGGCAATCTTGGCTACGTGGCTGGCACAGGCGCATTTGCGGGCGTCCGGCACGTCCTCACCCACCTGCGGCAGCCAGGGAGGGACTGAGCTGAGAGGGGCAGCAGGGTGACCCCCACCCCACTGATCACAACGGGGCAGCAGGACTGTGGGGCACCCACATCCCTCTGGCCACTGCCAGTTCCCCCACACCCAGCTGTATCCCTGTGGGCACGGCACAGCCCCCCCTCAGCATGGCCCCCACACTCACCCAGTTGACAAGGACATATTTGGGGAGCACGGCCTGGGGGTCCTTGACGCTGCAGAAGCCATACATCACCTTCTGAATCTCAAAGTGCCCGGAGAGCTCCAGCAAACCTCCACCTGGCACAGCACCATCAGCCCACGTCCACCCAGCACCAGGAACGGGTGACAGGGAAAACACTGGCACAGCCGAGCCGGTGGAGGGGACAGAGGACCTTACCTCCCGACGCTGCCAGCTTCAGGTCATCGGAGCCATCCTCGTATGTGTAGAGGGCCCTGGAGAGACACCATGGGTGAGCCAAAGGCAGGAGGAGTGTGGGGCAGCCCCCAACATCCCCATCCTGCTCACACTGAGGTCAGGGCACGTCCTGGTGTCTGGCTGTTTGTCCCCAAACTAGCGCACAGACACACCAACCTCTTGTCCATCAACAGCACCAAAGGCCAGGCTGCCAGGCAAGGCAGACAGGATGTGGGGCAGGGCCTATTCCCCAACCCTTGGTGGCAGCTATGGGGAAGGGTCCCAAGTTTGGGGACAGGACAGTCACTTGAGCACAGGGACCCACTGACTGCTAAGCTGCAAGCCAACACAGTCCCACAGCAACTTGCTCGCCCATCCCTGTCCCCTCACGACCCTGCCAGCTACTGACCAGATTTGGGGACAACCCTGTGCCCCAGTAAGGACCCGGGTCCACTCACATGCCCGGCTGCGTGAGCCACCAGCCCAGCAGGCACCAGGCTGGGGGAGGACGCCGGAGCATCAGCAGCAGCAAATCAATGAGCCGCCAGAGTGTGATGGGGCCGTCATGGAGACTGTTCCTTGGAAACCATTCCCAGCTCATGGGAAACCCCCTGTCGCTCCCACCATGCCCTGGCCAGCCCCTCTGGGGGCTCCGCGGGGACCCCCACCAGCCAGCACCTCCCCAGAGGCACACAGCCAGCCATGGAGGGGGGACCACGCATGCCAAATTGGTCCAGGGCGGGTGGGCGAGGGGATGGATGTCGCTAGGCAACCAGCATCCTCCATCACCATGGCAACCCCCCCATCCCAGCTGGGATGCAGCTCGCCCCGATGACGAGGTGATTAGTGGAGGGGAGCGGGGGAGGCAGGCAGGCAGTGGGGACCTGCGGGGCCTGGCAGGCACCCAAACCTGCCTGCCACCGTCACGCGCTGCACCCGGAAAGCCGGGGCCGCCCGTGCTGGATCCCCCACATCCCTGCACAGCCACGGGTGGGCGGCTCTGCTGATCAGCATTCGGCTGGTGGTGCCCGCACGGCGCTTCTCAGAGCCCCAGAATCCCCGCTGTGCCGGGCAAAGCCGTCCTCACTCAAGCCCGCAGCTTCAATCCACAGCCTGGGGAACAGGAATTGAGGGTCCCTACGGGCAGAGCCACCCCCAAAACGGGGCCGTGGCTGGAGCTAAAAAGCAGAGGGAAGGCACGCAGGTGCTTAAGAGGGAGAGGGCCTCCCTCTGCCTCCAGCACCCGCCGCCCCCCGAGCCCCTGGCAGGGAGCCGCAGATAATTGCACCAACAAGATTGACTTTAATCCGCACATCCCGATCCCGCTAATCGGCCCCAGCCGGCGCCAGCTTCCAGGCCTGGAACAGCTGCAAAGTGCCGTCTGAGATGCCTGTGATGGGGAAGGGTGGCAAATGCAGCCCCTGATCCCCCAGGAATGGGGTAGGATGGCAGCAGTTTGGAGGAGCCCAGGGCTGCAGGTTGGAAGCTGGCAGGGTGGGATACAGCTGGCAGCAGACAGGAGAAAAGAAGTAGGGCAGAGCCACAGCATCACTGCCTGGGGAGCCCTGTGGGTGCTGGGGGCACCCACTGCCTGCTTTCCTTCCCCAGAACCCAGCCATGCTGGGTGGTATCGGAGCACAAGGCTGCTGCCGGCACCCAGGAGTGCTCCCAGGCCAGATGGGGCTTGCTGTGGACACAGCTCAGCAGCACAGCCTGACTCCATGCCAGGATGGAGGTTTCCATTCCAGGGGACAGGGAGGCCATGCTGGGGCCAATAGCATCCCCAGGGGTGCCCCCAGGGACCCACAGCCCAACAGCATCACCACGGCCCCCGGCAGTGGGGACCAGCTGTGTCACAGCGGGTGCTGTCAGCATCATGCTTTGCTTACCCCCCTTCCATGGGTTTAATCCCTCCACCAAACCCATACAGCCCTTTCCCACTCCCAGGCTCCAGGTATGTGGGTCACCCGTGGGTGGAGGTGCCCTGTGCAGGCCGGGGGGGCTCCCTGCAGCTGGGGGCCTCCACTGAGGATCCCTCATCACCCCACCAAAGAGACCTCAGCCCCGCTGCCCTCCCATGGCCCCGCTGCTCACTGGAGCAGGCAGAGCAGCATTCCTGGGTGCCAAAACGGGGCTCCCGCGGCAGCCCACCCCTCCATGCCATGGCCAGGGAGGGGTCACATTGCCCCAGCCTCCCGGCCCAGCCCCGGCACATGTGTTTCCAATGTGGCTGAGAGCTCCAGGGAGTCGGCGTGCTCAGAAAGCAGCACCAAATTCCTTTCCGATCGAGTAATGGGCCCCAGCAGCCTTCGCGGGGCCGGGCAGGGGGAGGGGATGCTCGGACCCTCCAGAACCCGGCTGCAGCAGGGGGAATCCCAGACTAAACAGAGGGATCCCGGCCGGACAAGAGCATGGCATTCCCAGGTACCGGCCCAGGGCCAGGCTCTGGCACAGGGTCCTCCCAGGCAGCTCCCTGGCTCAGCCAGGCTGGGCCCTCCTCCCCGCGGGACTGTCCCCATCACCTTGCCCGATGCAGCCCCACCAGCATCACCCCTCATCCCGCACCCCGGGCCCTGCGGAGGGGATGCTGCTCCCACAGGCACTGAGTGCCAGGCACCCTGGTGACAATGGGGTGGAGCGGCTGGGGACGATGGAGCAAACTCAGCCCCACGGATGGGGAAGGCAGGGGATCACTGCCTGGCCAGGATCAGCGTTGAAGGTGTGTGTGGGGGGAACCGGCACTCGCCTTCCTGGGAACCGATTCTGCTGCTCTCAGCAGCTTTGGCAGGGACGGCTCCTTTGCAGCGGATGCCGGGAAGAGAGATGTACCCAGGGCTGACAGCTGCCGCCTGGCCGGCAACACACACGGCGCTTGCCCACAGCGCCCTCGGGCTGACAGCGGGACTGCGGGGCCCTCCGCAGACACCCGGGGGCTGGCGGGGACCTGGACCTACCCAGGCCCACACAGCCCTATCCTGAGAGCAGGGACCTCGTCAGAGATCGGCGTCTGACCGGCTGGGCTGTGGGTGCAGCCCAGCTGGGAGGTGGGAGTCTCCGGATGGGTGGTGGGTGTACCTCGGAGGGGTGGTGGGTACCCCTGGCTGGATGGTGGGCGCACAGTAGCCCCCTCCGTCCGCTGTCCACCAAAAGCATCATGCACAGCATGCACCCAGCACCCCACACTGCCCAGCGAGATGCACCCCAGCGTGCCGGCAGCGTTCCCACCCCGCATGCCACAGGCACGCTGCGGGGCAAGGAGGGGATCGCGGGGCAGATGGCCCCAGCCAGCCCCCGGCACCCGGGTGGGCTGGGAGATGCGGGTGGGCTGGCAGTGGGTGATGCTCCCTGCAGCGGGCCTGGATCCAGTCGGCCCCGACACCGGGTGCCCCGCACCGGGGTGCGGACAGGGCGAGCAGCCGGGGTCCCATCGGAGAGAGCCACTCCCCTCCCCGACTCAGCAGCAATCCCAGCCCGGCGGGGCAATCCCGGGCCGACGCAAAACGACCCCCAGGGATGCTCAGGGATGTGGCAGCCCAGGAGCTTGGGGGAAGCTGAGAGTAGCGGGATCGGCGGGGGATGCTCGGTGCCCCCGCGGCCTCAGGCCTCGCTCCGCTGCCGGGATATCGGTGGGGCCGGTCAGGAGAAGGACCGGTCGGGAGCGGGGCCGGGCTGGGGGCACCCCGATCCCCTCCCCATCCCCCGTCCCCCGGGCGCCCCTGCCCGCGGCTCCTGCTCCAGACAATGGCGAGGAACCGGTGCCGGGCCCAGCGCCGGGAAGCCCCACGGGGCCCTCCCCGCCGTGCGCGAATCCCCCGCTCCCCGCTCTCGCTGCTCGGCTAGGGGTCGGACCGGGCCGTGCCGGGGACTCCCGGTGCCGACGGGTCCCGGCGCTCGCACGTGCCGGCCCGGCGCA
>WEKY01022916.1:65422-107559 GCA_013390045.1 Picathartes gymnocephalus | reverse complement strand
CCCCCAGGGCACCCCGCCGACCGCGCCGCCCAGCCCCGAGCCGGGACCCCGGGGGTGCGGGCAGCATCGCCTCCGCCCCGGGCTGCCCCCGCACACTGCTCGCCCCCGGGATCCCGCAGCTTGGGCTCTGTTCTGCCCCCGCAGCACCGCGGCCCGGGCCATCCCCCGCCCCAGGGACACTGAACCCCGGCTCAGCGTCTCCTGGGAACCTGCACGCCGGGTGATTTCGCATCCCGGGCTCTCCTCCGCCCTGGGGACCCCGCATCTTGTGCTGCCCCTCCTGGGAACTTGCACTCTGGAGACCTCTCGTGCTGGGTGGTCCTCTCCATTTCCAGACTCTCCCCTGCCCCACGTTCTCTACACCCAGGGGACAGAGCACACCGGGCTTCCTGTGCCCTCAGCCTCCTTACGCCGAGCCCCCGTGCCCGAGGTTTCCTCTCCAAGGACACGGCACCGTAGGCTCTGCCCTACACACCCAGCCATGCTCTCGCTGCTTGCACAAGGGGTCAGTGGGCGCAACCTTTTTGGGGGCCCCTTTACTGCCCTTCTGCCCCTCCATCCCCACCGCTCCCAAGCCCCTAGTCCCTTCAGAACCCTGCCTGGTTGTGTTTTTGCTGTGGTTTTGCTTCTGTGTGAACCCACAGTTGCTTTTGCACTGACCCGCGCAGGACTCTGTAGGGGCTCCCAGCCACTTCCTAATGCTCCTGCCAGGGCAGGCAGCGATTCCCTGTCCCCGGCATTGCCCCCAGCCTGGGCCAGCACCGGGCTGGAGGGGTCTCTGTGCCAGAGCAGCAATGGGGACCGCACAGAGCCTGATTCCTGCAGGCTGGGGATGTTGCTGGAGTGACCCGTCCCAAGAATAGCCCTTGAGAGCAGCCTGTGGATGGTCCCAGAGGGGGACATGGGACAGGGTGCCGCGGGCCCTGGCTGTGCCGCCCGCTCCCCCCACGCCCTCCTTGCACCAGCATGTTCGAGCGAGGCCAGAACCGGAGCCGCCCTAAGAGGCTGTGAGAGTTTGGGAGCAGCTGTGGAGCAGCTGCCGGGGCCAGCGCGGGGGCTGGGGCCGGGGCAGGCGCCCCACAAGAGGCTCAGATGGCTTTGGGGGTGGATGTGGTGGGACCTTGCTCAGGGATGTGGTGGCAGCTCGGAGCCTGCCGCCGCCAGGCTTTGTTCTCGGAGCAGCGAGGCTGCAGCCCCTCCCCAGGCTCCACCTCCGCAGCCCACCCGAGACCCTCCTTCCGCTGCCTGTGCACAAGCTCCTCACATGGTGCGCAGAGCTGGTGGGCAACAGATGCCTTTGGCAAAGCACAGAGGCACCTTGGGTGGTAGAGGCGTCATCAGGAGGGCCCAGAGGGAACCAACCAGACAGACCTAAGCCCCCTGCGAGCGCAGACCGTGCAGTGGCACAAGGGGATGCTTGGCTCTCCCCCGGGGAGAGGCAGGTTGGCTGTAGCCCCCTGATTCTGCCCTGGCCCTGCTCCACAGCTGGGCACCTCGGGGCTGAGCTGGCAGAACCTGTTCCCAGACCCTGCCACCCCAGCGGTCTCCGTCCCGCATGACTGCCCGCCCCTGCCCCTTCCCTGCCCTCCACTCACGGGTTGCTGTCCGGCCAAGCCGGGGTTGGGCTCAGGGCTGCCCACGTGCGGCCGCAGCCACCTCACCTTCCCCTGTGCTTCCTCTGACCTTGGCTGCACAGCTGGGACTCACACGCAGGCACTCACCACAGCCCTGCTCCTGCCAGCCCTGCCAAGCTGGCACCAGCTGTTTCTGTCCCTTGTTGCACCCGTGCCCTGCTGCTCCTCAGTGTGACCATCCCATTGCTCACATGTGCCCCAGCCTGAGTGCCTGGCCTAGCCCCAGCCTGTCTTTATCACTCGACTTTCCTCACCCCATCTTTGATGGGCTTTTGCACTCCTGGAACCGGCAGGGAGAAGATGTGGCACCGCAGCTCAGATCTGGGTGATGCCAGGAGGCATTTGGCTTCCCACAGCCAGCTCCTGCCCCCAGCAGAACCTTCCAGTAGATGAGCAAGACAATTTTCCTTACAATTGCTCATCATGTTAAGAGCTGCAATTATTAATGACCATTCCAGCTGCCAGAGTGGAGAGGGAGGAGAACACCCACTTCCCCACAGCCACTGCCCTCCAGCCCATTCCAGCTGGAGGTGCTGGCGTGGCCTCACACCCGTCTGTCCTTCGGGACAGCAGCTGCATCGCGTGAGCGAACGCTTGGCTGCTCCTCACTGGAGAACGCCCAGAGCTGGTGCACGTGGCCCATGCGTGCCCCTCCTTGGGACTTGGGGCCAGGGCATAGGGACCAGAGGACATTGCTGGCTATGTCGAGATCCCCACTAAGGTCTGACCCCTTCCCTTCCTCTCCTTGCTGCATTTTGCCCCCCAGATTAATTACTGCCTCCATTAGTGGTCCTGCCTGCTACAAGAGGGATGACCCAGTTGACACAAGGGGTCAAGCATGGGGTGACGCGGGCAGAGGAGGAGAAATCTGAGGCAAAGATTTTCCCTGGAAAGCTGGAAGGAGCTGAGTCAGGCCCCAGAGGGAGCAGGACGAGGGCAAAGCATGACCTTCCCAGCCGGCCGCACCTCACTCGGCAAAACCACAGGCCTGGAGACAGCCGGCACTTGCAGAGAAGTGTTTATTAAAGGCACTAAAAGCACCGTGGCTACATCAGTGCAGCCCGACTGGAGGGTGTGGGTTGGGGGGGAGGCATCGATGGGCCCAGGATTGGCAGTGGCAGAGAGCTCTTTGGTAGGAAGCTGTGCCCAAGCCTTGCAGGAGCAGCTGTCGGGCTGGGCTGGCCATCAGCACACGCTGCCAGCCCACGACTGGGCCATGCTGGGCTGAGGGTGCTGCCAGCCCCAGGGGAGCAGTGGGCCAGCAGGGTGGGGGGCATGAGGCACAGATGGCCCTGGGATGCAACTGGGGCAGGAAGCCACCGCAGCAGTTTGAGGGGTGACTGGTGCGTTGTCACGGGCAGGGCCCCAGCAGAGGAGCAGGGCCAGGTCTCCAGCCCCAAGCACACAGCAGGGAAGGTGGGGGAGAGTGAGACAGGGGCTGGTCCTCACCCACTCAGGGATGTGTAAAGAGTATCCCTGCCCCAGCAGTGAGCTGCCAGGCAGCAAGGGAGCAGCCCGGCTGTGGCAGACCCCCTTCAATTCCAGCCTCAGCTCGGTTGTGCCCACCATGCTGCATGGCTCAGGGGCAGGAGATCCATGCAGCATCCCCTTTCCCAGTGCTCCTAGGGCCAGTTGAGAAGCCTCTAAGAAGCCACCCAGCTATAAGGGGCTCTGGATCCAGCACTGTATCTGACTGGAGTTGTGCCAGGAGCTGCCAGGAAAGAGGCAGGAGTAAGGGAAAGGGCCAAGGGCCCAGCCTGGCTCCCTAGGGGCAGCAAGGCAGGGGGAGAGGAGCATGCAGGGCCAGGGGCACGTGTGGGCACAGCTGAACTTCCACTCCTCACACATGGGAGAAAGCGTGGCTCTTGCACAGCGGCTTGTCCTTCTTGGAGTAGAACGTCTTCCCTTCCAGGTTGGTCTGGCAGATCTGGGGAGGAAAGTGCAGGTGGTCAGGCTGGGGAGCTGAGTCAGCTTCCAGATCCCCCACAGCCCAGCACTGGTGTCGCACAGGGACCACTCCACATGGCCCTGAGGCACTACCAAGAACCAGAAGGCTCAGAGCAGAGTCCCAAGCCCCTGGAATAGAGGCAAGTGGAAAAAATCTTGTGGCAGCAGGTCCCCTGTGCTTCTGGAGTACCCTATCCAGAGCAGGACTGTCAGGGAGGAGCACAGGCCCCTGCAACAGTTGTGGAGGGAGGCACATTGCTCACCGCACAGACAAAGCAAGTGTCGTGCCAGCTGAACCCCAGCGCCTCCAGGAACCGGTCCCCAGCATCAATCTTGAAGTCACAGCCGCGGCACTTGGTGCCAAACATCTTCTCATAGTCTGTGAGGAAAGGCAGAGCCCAGATCAGCACTTCCATGCACTACAGCCACTCATCCCAGGGGAGCAGGGCTGCAGCTCAGCCAGGATCCCACAGGCACAGCCTGGGGACAACTCACTGCCAGCCCTCGTCCAGCTGGGATATTGCCCTGGACACCCAGGAGAGGTGCAGGGTGGCTCAGCCACCACAGGGTGCCAGGGGGAGGAGGAGAACCTCATCTCCCAAGATGCAGCACTCGCTTTGATGTACATCCTCCCTCATTGCCATGGCAACATAGGAGCGATGGCACTACGCTGCAGCGAGGGAGAACCAGGATGGAGGGCTCAGGGCTGTGGGATTGGGGTCTCTGTGCTCCCCACAGCCCAGGGGGAGCCCCACAGAGCAGGGCAGCTCATCCCTCACCCCTGTGCACAGCTGCTGAGTCCCAGAGGTGCCCCAGGACCACATGAGGTGACACATGGGGTCCCTGGGTCCTACCTCTCTCGCAGTAGGGCTGTCCCTCCTCCATGTAGAAGGCTCGGTTGCGGATGGGAGTTTTGCAGGCGTTGCAGGTGAAGCACTGCACATGCCAGGTCATCTTCAGTGCGTGCATCACCTCCTGGAGAGGAGCCACTGTCAGCCAGGGGCAGAACCACCAAGGGCAGGAAGGGACAAGGAATTCCCTGAGATGGGACCAAGGTGGGAAGGGAAAGAGCCAGGCACTCGCAGCAGAGTGCAAGGACAGGAGATGGAGGGCAGGCTGAGGGACACTCACCCCAGTGATCTTCTTCTTGCACTTGGCACAGCTGGGTGCGTAGCGCGTGTCATAGCACTTGGGGCAGAAGATGGACCCTTTCTCCTCAAAAAAGCCGCCCTCATCCAGCACTTTCCTGCACTGGCAGCAGGTGAACTCCTCGGGGTGGTAATAATGTCCCAGCGCCACCAGGTACCGTCCCCTGCAGCAGGACAGAGCCACGTGAGCCACGCCGGGGCCCAGGACACTGCTGTGGCCTTGGTGGTGACCTGGGCTCACCTGATGACCTTGTTGCACTTGTAGCAGAGCGGGGTGCGGCCGGGCCCCTCAGGGGCTTGCTGGGCTGCCTGCACGATGGAGCTGCGGTTCTGCATGGGGGTCGGCGTGGCCGGCTGGCTGTGCTTGCTCACCACCGTGCTCGTCTTGTCCGGGGCGTAGCGCTCGGCAAACGAGGGGTCCACAGCCCATGGTGGGCGGCTGGTGGGGCTGGGGGTGGCACTGGGGGTCCTGGGGGCTGCACACACACCACAAGTCTTTAGGACAGTGCTCCTGATCCCTCGGCACTCCCTCCCCAAAAAGCCCAGAGATGTTTTGCTCACCCAGTCCTGGCTCAGTCTTCATTGTTGCTCCTGGGGATGGGTCCGTCACGGAGACCTGGCTACAGAACAAGCAGTTAATCCAGCCTGCCCTGCTTGCCTCCACTGCCCAGGGGGTGCAGGCAGGGCTCCCCACCCCAACAAGCAGGAAGGAGCTGGCCAAGCCCCCATGCCCAGCAATAGCTGGTTTAGTGATGAGGTACGGACCCAAGGGCCTTCAGACCTGCTAAGACACAGCACCCCACTGGTATCCACTGTGGTGGTCTGGGGAATGACAGGAGGGAGAGTTTTGGGCTGCTCCAGACTGACCAGGGACCCCAGGGACCACACAGACTTTGGCTGCCTACTGACATGTCATGATCACCCCCATCCTCATTGGGGTGCAGGGGGACCTGGACATGACCTGATGCAGGGAGCCCCAGGGTCCAGCTCAGCAGCGCTGGGGACAGGCAGGGCAAGTCAGGACTAGAGAGGCACAGCCCACTGAAAGCAGGGGGACAGGGAGAGAGGGAGAGCCAGTGGCTCGGTGCCTCTCCAGGACAAATGCAAGAAGTAGATGAACCCAGCTTCTATTTGTGTCAGAGAAAACTGGGCGGAGATGGTACCCAAGGGCCATGGCACCAGGGCAGGAGGTGTCACAGAGAGGTAAAGGCAAAAAACGGGGTGCTGTGCACCACTCCTGCCTGGCTGCACAGAACAAGGAACAACCGTGCCAAGCTGGTGACATCCATGAGCTCAGCCTGGTCCCCCTGCAGCCCCACACCGCAGGACACTGTGCCCCAGATCCAAATGCTGCCCAAACATCACAACAACCCAGTGAGATCTGGCCAGTGCCATCAGCCACTCCCAACCCGCTGTTTCTGGGACACCACGGCACAGCTCAGCATTCCCAGCTGAGGGGCAGCAATGCCCAAGGGGTTCTGCCCAGGACATGCAGCCCCCCAGCTCCTGCTGCCACACACTCCCCTTACCTGGGCTTCCTAACAAACACATCATCATGATCCTCCACTGAACGCAGCAGGAGAGAAAGGACGAAACAGTCAGTCCTCACAGATGGAAGCCCGGGCACAACAAGAAGGGAAAGGGAAAAGAGGAAAACCAACTTCTCCTCCCACCAATCCCTGCCCCAAAAGAGAGACCTGCCTGGCCACAGGGCAGAGCAAGACCCCAGACCGGTGTCACCACCACAAGACCACGCACAGCTCCCACTGATTCAGCCACCCCACAGGGACCACACAGGGCCAAAACCAAAACTCCAGTGCCACTCCAGACTCTGCTGCGCCCTGGCAGTCCAGGTAGAGTCCAGCAACCCCAGTCAGTGCCAGGCCCTGCAGAACTCACTGCTGCTGTCTGTGCCCATCAGCTGGGCCAGTTTGCGGAAGGTGCGGGACTGCGAGGTCCCGGTGCGGGGCTGCCAGTCCTCAGCGTCCTCTATCAGTCGCAGCTTCCCGGGGTTGCACCCAGGAGTACTGGGGGGCTCCAGTGGCTGCGGGGGCTGTCTGTGAGTGACAGAGGGCAGGGGCTTCAGCCAGCATAAAGCACCCTGCTCTGGAATAGGGAAGCACCCAAAAAGGTGCCCTGGCACATGCCAAAACCTCTGCCAGACCCTGGCACTCACCGCTGTTGCCCTGTGCCCCAGCTGGACCCACGGGCATCCCTGTGGCATCAGAAAGAATGGTGGCACAGCAGTCAATGGCTGAGTCATGGCTCAGCCCATGCTTTCCATATGCACCCACAGTCTCAGAGATACAAGAGCCTCATGGAAATGCCAACAGCGTTCAGTCCTGACCAGTCCTGCAGCCATTCCATGGCTCCACAAGATATTGTGGCCCAGGTACAGTCCCTGCCCTCTGACTCCCACAATGCCCAGCAGAGTGTTGTGTCACCAGCCACCCCTACACACTGTGCTGAATCTTGGCCTCCCCAGCTTGGTGCCAGCAGTGCTCAGCGGGTCCTGCCTGCACACCCATTTGGGGACAGACTGTCTGGCCAGTGGGTGTCCAGTCAGGACCCTCCCAAGGTGAAGGTCAAAGCAGTGGCTGAGCACTGGCAGTGCCTGTTGTGGGGTGAGCACAGGGTGGGCTCTGCAGCTCCACCACCAGCTTGACTCTGGGAGAGGACAAAGAGGGAGAGAAGAATCCACAACAGGGCAAAGAGTTTGCCCAGAGTCATGAGAAGCAGTGATGCTGAGGGAAAGTGAACCAGCAGCACTCACCGAGCTCTGCCACACCAGGCTCACAGGACAATGTGCCCCAGGTGCACATGCTAGCCAGCACCTCCCAACATCCCATAGCCAGCCAGGTTTTCCCAGTGCCATCAGCCTCTTCCACTCCTTGTATGCCCAAAAGGCTAAGGTGCAGCTCAACAGTGCCCAGACACATGGGACATGCAGACTCAGCACATGCTCCCCTTACCTGGGCTTTTTAACAATCTCATCCTCACCATCCTCCACTAAGTGAAGCAGGAGAGAAAGGGGGAGATGGAGTCAGTCTGCAGTGACTGATGTCCAGGAAAAGCAGGAAAGGAAAGGAGGAAAACCAACCTCCCCACTCACCATCCCCTTGCCCCATTGCACAGCCCTGTCCAGCCACAGGGCAGAGCCCAGCCCCACACCAGCAGCACCGCCACGAGCCCACACACAGCCCCAGGCAGATCTCGCTGGCTTAGCTGCCCTCAGGGAGTTACCTGGGGCCAAAACCAAAACTCCTGGGTGCCACATCGCCCCACTGCCTCTCCCAGCTTTTGGTTACCCCAACACAGCCCATCAGTACCAGGCCCTGCGGGAACTCACTGCCATCTGTGCCCGTCAGCTGGGCCAGTTTGCGGAAGGAGCGGGACTGCGAGGTGCCTGTGCGGGGCTGCCAGCCCTCAGCGTCCTCTAACATCCGCAACTTCCCAGGATCACACCCGGGGGTACTGGGGGGCTCCAGTGGCTGCCTGTGAGTGACAGAGGGCAGGAGCTCAGCCAGCACAAAGCACAGGCCAGTGCTCCCAAAGGTGACCAGGCACATAGCAACACCTCTGCCAGATCCTGGCACTCACCGCTGCTCCACTATGCCCCAGCTGGACCCATGGGAATCCCTGCGACATTGGAAAAAGGAGAAGCACAACAGTGACTGTTTGACCATCCCTGCTACACGCACCCACAGCCCCATGGAGGCACAAGCCACGTGGAAATATCAACCAGCAGCCTTGCAGCTGCTCTACAGCTGCATGGAACGCAAAGCACCAAGACTAGTTACTGCCCAGCACCTCCCAACATCTCCAGGTGTTGTGATTGTCATGAGCCACCCCGATCCAGGTGAGTGATTGGGGCAGGACCCTCCTGGGGTGATGGTCAGAACAGTGGCTGTGTGCTGGCAGTGCCTGTTGTGCAGCTCTGAAAACACCTCAACTCTGGGAAAGGGTACAGAGAGGGAGAGAAGAGTCCCCAACAGTGCAAATAGCACCCTCAGAGTGACTGCAAGCAGAGAGGGTGAAGTGGCTGTGGGGGCTGAGCCTGGCATGGGCACCTTGTGGCTCCTGCTGCTGCCCCTTACCTGGGCTTTTTAATGGGCTCCTCCTCACCATCGTCCACTGAGCACACCAGGAGAGAAAGGGGGAGATGGAGTCAGTCTGCGGCAACTGAGGCCCAGGCACAGCAGGAAGGAAAGGGGAGGGAAAGGAAGGAAAAACGCCCTCTCCTCCTGCTGTCCCCCTGCCCCAACACACAGCCCTGCCCAGCCACAGGGCAGAGTACAGCTTGAGCCCAGAGGCACCACCATGAGCCCACACAGCCCTGGGCAGCTTCCACTGGCTCAGCTGCCACAGAGAGCCCACACGGGGTCAAAACCAGTACCCTGCTGTAACAACACACCACGGCCTTTATCCAGTTCCAGTTGCCCCAGCAAAGCTGGGCACTCCTGGGCAGTCAGCCAGTGCCAGGCTCTGTGGGAACTCACTGCTGTCTGCGCCCACCAGCCGGGCCAGTTTGCGGAAGGAGCGGGACTGGGAGGTCCAGCTGTGGGGCTTTGAGTCGTCAATGTCCTCTAACATCCGCAGCTTCACAGGGTCACACACAGTGTCACTGGGGGGCTCCAGCAGCTGTGGGGGCTGCCTGTGAGTGACGGAGGGCAGGAGCTCAGCATCAAGATTGGACCCTGCTCTGGAACGGGGAAGCACCCCTAAAGACGCCCTGGCACATGCCAACACCTCTGCCAGACCCTGGCACTCACCGCTGTTGCCCTGTGCCCCAGCTGGACCCACGGGCATCCCTGTGGTATCAGAAAAAATGGTGGCACAACAGTCAGTGATTGACCAGCCCATCCCTCCCCATACACATCCAGAGACACGAGCCTTGTGGAAATGCTGACAGCGTTCACTCCTGACCAGCCTTGCAGCCATTCCACGGCCCCACACAACATTGCACCCCAGGTCTAGTCCCTACCCTGCAACTCCTGACATCCCCAGCAAGGTGCCACCAGCCACTCCTGCCCCCTGGGTCCAGCACACTGTGCTGCATCTTGGCCCCCCCAGCAGTGCCCACCCACTGGGTCCTGCCTGCACAGCCAGCATGAGGACACCTCATCCGGGACAGCCTGCCTGGCTGGTGGGTATCTGGGCAGGACCCTCCTGAGGTGACAGTCAGAGCAGCGCCTGAGCACTGGCAGTGCCCGTTGTGGGGTGAGCACAGGGCAGAGTATGCGGCTCTGCCAACAGCTTGGCTCTAGGAAGAGGGAAAGGACAGGACAGAGGGTGGAGGATAAGGAGAGGAGAGAAGAAACAGCAATAGAGCAAAGAGCTTCCCCTGAGTGACTGCAAGCAGTGAGCGAGAATAAGCCCTGTGGACTGAGCCAGGGCAGGCACCCTGTGGTTCCTGCTGCTGCCCTGGCACACACTCCCCTTACCTGGGCTTTTTAACAATCTCATCCTCACCATCCTCCACTGAGCGCAGCAGGAGAGAAAGGGGGAGATGGAGTCAGTCTGCAGCAACTAAGGTCCAGGAAAAGCAGGAAGGGAAAGGAGGAAAACCAACCTCCCCACTCACCATCCCCTTGCCCCATTGCACAGCCCTGTCCAGCCACAGGGCAGAGCCCAGCCCCACACCAGCGGCACCACCACGAGCCCACACACAGCCCCGGCCAGATCTCGCTGGCTCAGCTGCCCTCAGGGAGTTACCTGGGGCCAAAACCAAAACTCCTGGGTGCCACATCGCCCCACTGCCTCTCCCAGCTTTTGGTTACCCCAACACAGTCCACCAGCCCCAGTCAGTGCCAGCCCCTGTGGGAACTCACTGCCATCTGTGCCCATCAGCTGGGCCAGTTTGCGGAAGGAGCGGGACTGCGAGGTGCCTGTGCGGGGCTGCCAGCCCTCAGCGTCCTCTAACATCCGCAACTTCCCAGGATCACACCCAGGAGTACTGGGGGGCTCCAGTGGCTGCGGGGGCTGCCTGTGAGTGACAGAGGGCAGGAGCTTCAGCCAGCACCAAGCACAGACCCTGCTCTGGCACAGGGCAGTGCTGCTAAAGGTGCCCTCACCAGACCCTGGCACTCACCACTGCTCCACTGTGCCCCAGCTGGACCCACAGGCATCCCTGTGATATTTCAAAACACAGTAGCACAACACTTAGTATTTGACCACGGCTCAGCCCATCCCTCACAAATGCACTCCAGAACTAGGAGATGTCAGTGACACTCACCCAGCTCTGCCCTGCTATCCCGCAGCCCCACGCCAGGCTCAGGGCACATTGTCCAGTTGCTGCCTAGCACCTCCCAATACCCCCAGCAAGGTGTTGTCAGTGCACCAGCCTTCTCCAGATCACTTTTCCTCAAGAAGCAATGGCAGAGCTTGGCCTCCCCAGCTTGGTGCCAGCAGTGCCCAGCAGGTCCTATCCAGCACAGGACATCTTCTCTGGCTGGTGGGTGTCTGGGCAGGACCCTCCCGAGGTGATGGCCAGAGCAGTGGCTGAGCTCTGTCAGTGCCCATGGTGGGGTGAGCACAGGGCGAGCCCTGCAGCTCCACCCACAGCTTGACTCTTGGAGAGGGAGAAAAACAGCAACAGGGCAAAGAGCTTCCCCTGAGTGACTGCAAGCAGCAAGAGAGAACCAGGCATACGGGCTGAGCCTGGGGTGGGCTCCTTGTGGCTCCTGCTGCTGCTCCAGCACATGCTCCCCTTACCTGGGCTTTTTAACAAGCTCGTCCTCACCATCCTCCACTGAGCACAGCAGGAGAGAAAGGGGGAGATGGAGTCAGTCTGCAGCAACTGATGCCCAGAAAGAGCAGAAAGGGAAAAGGACCTCTCCTCCCACTGCCCACCTGTCGCAACACATGGCCCTGCCTGGCCACGGGGCAGAGCACGGCCCCAGCCCAGCAGCAGCACCACGAGCCCACACACAGGCTCAGGCAGCTCTGCCTGGCTCAACTGCCCATAGGGCCAAAAGCAACACTCCAGTGCCATGAGGCACCTAAGCCTTTACCCAGCTTGTTTCCCCAGCAAAGCTGGGCAGTCAGCCAGTGCCAGGCTCTGTGGGAACTCACTGCTGTCTGCGCCCACCAGCCGGGCCAGTTTGCGGAAGGAGCGGGACTGGGAGGTCCAGCTGTGGGGCTTTGAGTCGTCAATGTCCTCTAACATCCGCAGCTTCACAGGGTCACGCACAGTGTCACTGGGGGACTCCAGCAGCTGCGGGGGCTGCCTGTGAGTGAGAGTCATCTGTCAAATCTGACAGATCTCCTGGACCTGTCCTCCACCTTCCCCAGCACAGAATCACAGTACACCAGTACCAGAGACACCTAGTCTTACTCCCCCACCCCCCAACTCCTCCTTCACAAAGACTGGGCTCGTGAAGGACTAACTCTGGAATGACCACCACCATTCCTGGCAATTTGAAACTGGCCCCAAGGGCCAGAAAGAGAAAGGACAGAACAAGAATAAGCCAAGGTCAAAAAAACACCACCAGGGAAGCTGCACCACAGCCGTCTATGACAGGGCCACCTGGCCCTGGGCACGGTGCCCAACACAGCCCATCAGCCCTCACCCAGCACAGCCACATCTTGGGGAACAGGGAATGCATCACACACAAGGACACTCCAGGGCCCCACCAGCTGGCAGAGATAGGCAGTGCCAGCCCTCTACGCTGGGGACAGCTTGGTGCCAGGAGTGACCCACCCACATGGGCAGGGCAGTACCTGCTGCCCATCCCCAGGCTGGCCCTGCCCCAGAGGACAGGGCACTGGCAGGGAAGAGGCATGCAGGGAGGATAGAGAGAGCAGGTAAAAGGCTTACTGACTTGTCAAGGCTCAGCACCTGTAGGGAGAGGGAAAGAGAAAGGGAGGAGAGAAAGAAAGAAAAAGGAAGGTGAAATTAGACCTGCAGCACCCAAGAAGTTTCCAGAGCTCGCCTATGGCCTACATTAGTCCCCCTATCCCTAAGTCTCACACCCAGCTCACCCAGGGCTGAGAGCACATTGGGACACAGGAACAGATACCAACGGTCCAGACTGTGCTCCCCCGGCCCCTAGAACAGGCCTGGATGCCCAGGGCAGTCAATGCCACATCCCACCCCATTGCCCAGTTCCTGGGCACCACGGCAGCTCTGGCAGGAGGAGCAGGGACCAGCAGCTGCCGGACACATACAGCTGAGCAGAGCCGGGGGAGAACAGTGTGGTAGGGCTGGAGGCCACCACTCTGCCCAGCCCCTTCCTGCAGCCAGGGGACCAGCACGATGTCCCCAGGCAGGCACCGGCCAGTGGTCACAGACAGCCACCGTTTCCCTGCCACTGCAGATGCCAGCCAGTGTCCTGCTACAGCCACCGTGTCAAGCCTGGCAGGAGTCCCCACAGGCTGACACGTCCCCGAGGGAGGAACCAGCAAGAGCGTGGCTGTGTGTCCCTGTGTGCGACAGTTCTGTTGTGTCACCTCAGCACCAGCCACCGGGGAGCCTGGCACAGGCACTGTCACCCGCTCCCACCCAGGGTGCCTGGCATGCAGGGCGCAGCAGGGCTGGGCAGCAGGCTCCCCCCGATCCTCAGGGAGCAGGATGGACAGCAACATACCCGTTGTGCTGGGGGGTGCAGGCGGGCGCCAGGGGCGCGTACGTCACGGGTTTCGTCACCAGCCCGGGCCGTGGGTTCGGAGGTGAGCCAGCCCCGAAGGGCCGAGCTGTTTTGTTGAGGGCAGTGCTGGGAGCGAAGTTATATTTCAGGGGTTCAGAGCAGGGGAGTGAGTCCTGAGCGAGACAAAACACACAGACACGGGCTCACACGTCAAGCAGCATGCAAGGGGCAGCCCTGGGCCAGGCAGCGCAGCAGGCAGCCAGGTAGGAAAGCTGGACAGCACGTGCACCTTGGAGACCAGGCTCTGCCAGGCTGGCACTCACTCCACTGGGCACCTGGCCCAGTGACAGCAGGTCACAAACCCAGCCTGAGGGTCATTTCAAGATTAGTAGGTGGCCCTGGACACTCGCTGCTGCCCGTGGCAGGGCGGTGCATGCACACACACTGACCGCAACCGTCCCATGGCACAAAGCTGAACACATGCAGGTGGCTTCTGCCCGGGAGCCACCAGCCCCAGCCCTGCCTCCCTGTGCTAGGGCACTCCCCAGCACTAGCAAACACAGTGCTGCACCTGCCCAGCCTCCTCCCCTGTGCTGGCCCCTCTGCATCCCTGCCCACAGCCAGCACCAGCAAGGACACAGACAATCTGGGCCCAGGCACCCACTGAGCAGATCCCACTCCCTCTGATCCTCCATGATGCCAGAGGTCAGAGCAGTTCCTCCAGCTGGGTTTTTTAGACCTCCAAACACACCCCTAAAAGCCCCAGGAGCAAAGTCCATTTGTTTGATTACACTGAGACTCCCTTCCCCTGAGATGAGGCTGAGCTGCCACTGTGGCACTAGGAGCAATACGTACCTTCTGCGGCTTCCCCAGCTGGTTCTGGGCTCTGCAAGAGAGGAGACAGATGGGCAGGTGCTGGAGCTGGCCCAGACACCACCAGCATGCTGGTGCCTCAGGGATGCAGCACCCAACTGAGAGGAAACATGGCCAGCTGGCACTGCCCTGTGGCTTGCAGTCAGGTTAAGCCTTATCCAGGCAAGCAGAGCCCTTGGACACAGCCAGGGGCTTCTAGGCTCTAAGTAAGGAGCAGTGATGCTGGGAGATGGTGGTCCCAGGAGGTAGCACTGGGCAGAGGGTCCTTATTATGCTCCAGTCATACCAGAACCCCATGTTTGAGGGATCCACAACTCCTACCTGCTCAGGGTGAGGCAGAGCCTGTCCCCACAGGCACGGATCTTGTTCTGGGCCTCGATGTGTGTCATGGCACTGGTGCTCTCCCCGTCGATGTACAGCACCCAGTCACCCACTCCCACGCCGGCCTGGGCCGCCTTCCCACCCGGAGTCAGCTGCAGGACAGACAGAGTTAGGGAGAGCCAGAACAGCTGAGTGGTGATGTGGGAGCAGAGGGACGTCCTTGTGAGGGCAGGGGCCTGCAGAGGCCCAGGATCCCCAGCTCAGCACAGGACACCACACAGCCCTGACCCAGGGGAAGGTGGGGGACCCCCAGATTACTCCCCATTTCCCAGTGCATGAGCCCAGAGCAGCCTCTTCCCCTTGGCAGCAGCAGAAGGCAAAGCACTACTCCAGAGTACTGCCCAGCCCCTGCCCTACGGCATGGCTGGGGACCCTGCCAGCACCTCAGGGCCTCATCGCCGTGACACCAAACACAGAGGCAGTGCTGCCTCAGCCTCGGCAAGAAGCCCAGCCACCCCTTGGAGTCATCCCTGTGGTCCCGGGGCAGGAAGAGAGCGCAGTGAGTCAGGGCCTGTTGAGCAGCCCACATCTCACTGCAAACCACAGGCATGTCCAGCCCTTCGCCTGGGGTGGGGAGGGACAGGGGAGGCACCCCTTGGGCACTCCCCCACAGCCGCCAGCGCTCCCGTCCCGTTCCCAGCAGGCGCAGACATTACCTCATTCCCACAGAGCAGCAGGAGCCCTCCCGGGGCAGGGAGACACCCGCCCCCACCCACATTGCCCTGCTGGGACAGCCGGGAGCACAGCCACAAGCTCCCCTTCCCAGCCGCAGTGCCAGGGATGTACCTTGCCCCGGCTCTGGCTCCATGGCGCGGCTGTACATCAACCCCACGCTGGGAAGTGGAGGCTGCCCTGCCCTCCCCTCCCACCAAGGATGCACAGCCAGAAGTGCGCCGAGCCCAGAGCACCGCACACAGCTCCCAGGCACTGACAGACAGACAGACAGACGTGGGCAGGCTGCAGCCATTCCTGCTCCTCCAGCATGGAAGAACTCGAGGCGCTTGGACCCAGACCAAGTATTTCCTCAAGTCCTGTTCGACATGAACATAAAAGGAGCGAGCCAGATTCCCAGCACTGTCAGAGGGCTGAAAAATCCCTGCCACAGAGTCCCGGCCCCTCCTTGCAGAACCCAACTCGCCCCAGAGCCACACGTTCCTTCTCTAGGCCAGCACTGTCTATGCAAGGCCAAACACCACATATGGGCTGGATGTGGCCCAGTTCCACCTGCATCCCACTCCTATTCCCAGTGGGACATGGGTACCCCTCCCGGTCCCCACACTGGCTTCCAGTTCCTCCTGCCTGGCACAGGAGGGTGCCCTCGGCTGCAGCGGTGCCCCCAGCTCCTGGCCATGCTGCTGCAAGCACCAGCTTGCTGCCCTGGAGGGCTGGGGAAGACACGGGGCGGCTGCGTGGGTTTGGAGGCAGGAGCAGGAGCTGGGAGAGGTTTTCACACAACTGCCCAGGAAAGGGAGAGCACGTCAGGCTGCGTCATGAAGCCTCACCCAGCCTGGTCAGCACTTCCCGTTCCCCTCCATGCCGAAGTGCAGGAAACCCCTTTGACAGGTGCCAGCGCAGTCAGGAGCCATGGCAGTGCCAGCCTTCCTACTTCCCACCCAGGTTTGCTAACCAGGGCTTCCTTCCTCCCCTCTCCACCCAGTCTTTTTGTTCTCTGCACCTCCATCACCATATCTAGAGAGGTGCTCACCTACTGCCCTATCCAGGGGCCTCCAGGACAGAGCCTCCCCCAGCGCATCCCTCAGTGCCTTCCTGCCAGTAGCACTAAAAGGTCTCCCCTCTTTCCCAGCTGGCAGACGCCAGGATGTGCCACACAAGCATCCAGCTATCCAAACTGCAGTCCTTATCCCGGCTCCAGCACAGGGACCATGGTTTACAGCTTGCCTAGCCAAGGTGTCAGCACCCTAGCAGAGCCCCATGCCACAGGAGGTACATGTCAGAGGCTGAAACAGCCTCACTGCGCACCCAGGAGTGTCACAGTGGTGGACACTGCTGAAAGTCAAGCCAATGGACACACCAGCATTGGCCTGTGCTGCCCACCCCTGCAGAGCAAAGCCGCATTGCAGCCCACAAAGCCAGGGCAGGATGCTTCCTTCCAGCCCACTGCGGCAGGGCCAGCTCATGGGAAGCAGTGGCCAAGGACAGCAGCATGCCCTGGGCAGGAGCTCTGGGGCTGGAGATGCCTCTGGAGTGCAGAGCAGCACAGGCTCACCCCTTCCCATCAGAACACACCACCGTGCCATGCAGTCCAGCCTCACCAGGCCCGTCCCCCTAAAGCTGGCTGCATCCCCTGGGAACGTCCCCGCTGCTCCTGCCCTGCCCAGGACTGCAGCACTGCCCGAGCCTCACCAAGCACTGCTTCACAAGGCCCCTGCCCCAGGCTCTGGGAGGCTCCTCCATCCGACCAGACCCTTTGTTAAGAACTGGCTCGCAGCCAAGAGAAACATTTTTTAGAGAATAAACTCGCTGAAGCCGTCTCTGCGTGCTCAGCAGAGATCAGCAGGCCCCGGGGCAGCAGCACTGGCGACTCCAGCCTCACACAGTGCCCTGAGGGCCCGTGCTCCATGCTGGGATGCTGCAGAGATTTGTGCCCTCTGGGACGGGCATGCAGTGCCCGGCTCGTGCCAGGGGCAGGTCCCCACGCAGCACTCGATGCCACAAGCAAAGCTGTCCTTTGAAAAGCAGCCTCCGTGCCAGCTGCCCAAGCGCCAGCGGCACAGGCGATGCAGTCACATTCCAAGGCTTATAAGGAATTGCGTGGCCAAAGCCGTGGCCAGCACCCGCCTGGGGACGGGGACCTGCACACGCCCAGGGTCACACTCGGGAGCATTGCAACGGGAGAGGCTCAAACCAGCAGCCTGGGGCACAACCAGCTGTGACAAAATGACTCTCACTGGAGAAACGGGAGAGTTCTGTGGAGGGAGTTGCGTCCCTGTGCAGGCAGCAGCGCAGCTTCCTCCTCTCCATGCCCATTTCAGGAGTGACCTCAGACATAGAGCTGGGAGCTGCGCTGTGGAAAGGAGGGCAGCAGGGCACTGGCTAGGTCCTGGGATGCCAAGCCCAGTGCTGGGGTGCAGGAAGCCAGTCCCACATCTCAGAGAGCAGACCCCCTCTCGCTGTGGTGGGCACAGTCCGGAAGGGGCCTCCCCTGCCCCCCTCTGCAGAGGCTGTGCAGAATTTCACATTTCTGCTGCAGCTCTCTGCCCGGAACACCCCCGTGCAGGGCTGCAGCTGATAAGGGACCAAGGAGGCTACGTGGAGCCAGGCAGGGCAGGATGCAGCATTCCCGGGGCCCCAGCTCATCTACATCCCCCGTATGGCTCTGCCTCAGCCACTGCAGCCTCCCTCCCACAGAGGCAGGAGGAAGGATGGGTGTCACCAGCCTTGTTTTCTCTTACCCTGGAGATGGAGAGCGGCATGCTGAAATCCTTCCCTCCCTGCAGCCTGAAGCCCCAGGGTGCCGGCCCATTCAGCATCACCTTGTAGGACTCCATGTCGCCCATCTCTGCAAGGGAAGAGGGTGTGATCCCAGTGTTAGGGTACGTGGGAACAATGCAGGGAGAACTGAGGAGCAGAGGGCTCGGTGCCTGGCAGGGCAGGACAGAAGGCAGGGCAGGACAGAAGGCAGGTCATGTTTCCAGCTGTAACTCCACCCTGACCATCCTACACTGTGGTTAGAGACGCACCCCAAATCCATCAGCATCTCCTCCAGCAACGTCAGAGCTGAGGGGCCCAGGCTAACACTGACTAGTGCCAGGGATCCAGGCACAGCCCTGCTGCCAACCACAGTGGAGTGTTTATGGGCTCTGCTCTCTTCCCAAACCTGGGATGTACTCTGCAGCACCCCAGGAACTCCCGATGCTGAGAGCCAAGGCTACTCAGACCACAGAGAAGCAACAGCAGGTACAGAAGGATAAGAGTCAGAAGCATTTTTGCCGGATGAATTAGCAGCAGCACAGGAGCTGCGTGATGCCACCCGAGGCGGCTGGCAGAGCAGCCAGACTGGTGCTCCGGCAGCCGGCCGAGCAGATGCTCCCTGGGAGCGAGCCCATCTCCGGGGCTTCGGCAAGAGGGAATCCCGGCGCTCCCCTTGCCTGACAGCTGTCAGCCGGCCAAGGCTCCGGGCAGATGGGCCAGCACCAGCCTCTTGCCACCTTTCACCTGGAAGAAGCCGCCAGACCCCCACGAACGGCCCCAGGACCTTCCTCCCCAGGGTGGACAGAGCCGGCTGCAGAGCCGGGGGCCAGCGTGCCCCCGCTCTCCCCGGGCCGGTGCGGGCTATATAAGGCGTGTAAGACGACACCAGCCCGCTCCCCGCTCGGGAGGGCCGGGGGAAGAGCTGCGTGTCAGGCATTCCCGGCGCCCGGCAGCCGCGCAAGTCCCGGCGAGGCGCCGGGACGGGGCGGCCCGGAGCGGGCGGATACCCCCCACCCTCCCTGGCGAGACGGGGCCCGGCTGCACCGGGGGTCCACAGCGTGCACAGGTTGGGCAGCTCTTCCTATTGCTGGGAACACCAGCACCTATTGCACCCTGACTCGCGGAGGCCCTCGGGACCCCTTCCCATCCCACACCACCGCCCCTCCCGGGGGTCAGGGACTTCGGCTCTGCCCCACACGGGCCCAACCCCGACAACCCGCTTTCCCCTTAAGCCAGGCCTCAGCCCTCCACCCCTCACGCCCCCCGACAGAGGATGGAGCCCCCCGCCACGGCCCGGCTCCCCGCACCCCCCCGCGGCCAGCGGGGCCCGGCGGAGCGGGCGGGAGCGGTGCGGTGCGGGCCGACGCGGGACTCGAACCCGGGCACCACCCCCGCCCGGCCCGGCCCCACCGTATATAGGATCGGGGGGGGCGGAGCCAGCGGGCGTTTCGGCCAATCACCTCTGCCTGCCGGGGCGGGCACGGCGGCGGCCCCTAGCGGGGAGGCGCGAGCTGCCCCCGCCCGCCCCGCCCGTCCACTGCCCGCAGCAGCGGCAGAGCCGAGTCCGGGAAGGGCCTTTATTGACTGAACGGCACGGCCATATCAAGCCCAGTCCCGGGCTCCGGGGCTCTCCCTACTCAGCAGCCGCACCAGCTTGGCCCGAAGGGTGCTGTGAGGCTTGTGCCCGGAGCGCCCCGACAGCGCCTCCCGCCCTCCGCGCCCCCAGCCCGCGGCCCGGGGGTTCTGTGCCAGGGCGGCCCGGTTGTCATAGAGGGGCCCCCCCTCACTGCTGTGGCCCTCGGGGGCCTGTCGGCACCCCAGCTCCCACTGCCCTTCCTCCTCCTCTTCCTGGGCCCCGGCTGGACGTGGTTCTGCGGTGAAGATGTTCTCGTAGAGATGCTCAGGGAGCGGCTTCCCCACGGCCCAGGGCTCACCAGAACCTGGCTGCCGTGGCACAAAGAGGGGCTGCTGGCCTCGGGCGATGGAGGCATAGACGATGGGGCATGAGCCCTCCGGCTCTGGTGGGGTGAAGTGGAGGAGGTTGGCAGGGGGGTGGGAGGCAGGCTGTGTCCCCCCCAGAGCTGGGCTGGGCTGGGGGTCATCATTCCCAGGCCCCCAGGGCTGGGGCTCAAGGCCCTGTGCAAAGAGCTGGGGCTCTGAGACACAGAAGAGTCTGGGGTCTGGGGCATCCTTGCCCTGCTGCTGGCAGGTGATGGCAGCAGCCACAGCCCGGCAGAGCTCAGGGGCCCGTGGGGTGCTGAAAGTGAAGGTGCCCTCGCCGGAGTCACTGCGGCGGCCGGCCTCGAAGGAGAAGACAGCCTGCATGGTCAGAGGAGAGGGTGAGAGGCTGGCCCCCACTGTGGGCAGGCAACAGCGACAAGAAGGGAGTGGGGGACTCACCTGATCCTGGCCGAACTTGCGAAGAAAGGGGTAGGGCCAGGTGAGCAGGGGCTGGCGGGACTGGGGGTCCTTCAGCGTCAGGCTCTGGGGAAGGACTGAGAGCAGGTAGTGCCCGTGCAGGCCACAGCGGGTGGTCGCGTCTGTCTGGACCACCAGCACCAAGAATTCAGTCACTGCAGGAGCCAAACAAGCCAAGGTTCAGTGCTGCAGCACTGAGCTGCAGCCCACCCCAGCCCTATTCACCACCCCTGCACTTACAGTCCTGCCAGGATGAGTAAAGGGAGTTCTCCTCCATGGGGACAGCGGGGCCAGGCTGAGTCCTGGCACTACTCGGCACTGTCTCTTTTGCACCCTGAAACAAAGGGACGTGAGCATGACCTGGGACGGGGTGAGGGGAGCACAAATTCCCTGCCTGCCCTGGAGCTTCCCAGCTCACCCAAGTAGGGCTCTTGGCTCTGCCAGACCCCTTGGTACCTGGAAAGCCAGCTGGCAGAGCTGGGCGATCCATTCATCCCGCTGCTCAGCTGCCAGCACATAGCTCTTCTCCGTGGTGGTGAGGTAGAAGGCAGCAGTGGCTTTGGGGCAGCTCTCCGGGCCCGCCGGGCCCACAGAGACGCAGTCAGACAGGCGGATCACCCGGCGGGCACACCGCTGCAGGGATGTCTTCTCCAGGATCGTGCCATCATCCCGCACATCAAACTTCTCCATGCGGGCCACGCCGGAGGGGCTAGCGGCGAACAGCTGGGCTCGCATCTTCCTCCAGGACCTCTAATGCATGGGAAGGGCAAAGGCAGGGAAAAAACGGGTCAGCAAAGAGCTGCCCGCTGCATCTGGCAGCACTGCCCTCCACACAGGGCCAGCAGTGCTCGGGATGAGCCATATGAGGGGCATAGGGGAGCCCTGGTCTGCACCCGCCAGATGCTGTTGGAGGGCACAGAGAACAGGGGCCAGCACACACCCCCGAGCCTGTGGGGCAGGGCAGGCCCAAAGCTGGGTCAAGGGGGGCCTTGCCCCAAGCGGGCTTGGCATGGCTCACTGGGTGAGTCACACTCACTCCCGGCTCCCTGAGCACCAGGTCCTGCTCTTTGTTCCCTGCTGCAAGTGCTGGCCTGCCGACCTGCAGCTGAGCTCTCAAGCTGTGCTCAGGACAGGCCCTGATGCAAATTAAAGCCATTTTGAGCTGCTGAGGCTCTTGCTGGCAGCTTCACATCTGCTGAGCAGCCTGCTTCCTCCCAGGGGAGCCTCTGCAGCACCAGCACCTTCCCAGTCTGTCATGGGATAGCGGGGGCGCATGCCACCATGTACCTCAAAAGTGCAGCAAAGCCTCCACCCTGCAGGAACCAGATGCAGCCAAGCACCCAAAATACCCACCGCCTCCAGCCCACCTGCCTCCTCTATGGCAGGGCACCAGCTCTTCACACACAGGGCTGCCCGCTGCGCTTTCAGGACTCGGTTCTTGTTCAGCAGGGAGGTAAGAGTGTGATTGCAGCCCCACACATCCACTGAGACCCCCACAGGACATGGCCACCCTGCCATGGCGTGACCAGTGTGCCAGCAGGACCTACTTGGCCAACACCCAACAGCTCCCTGGAGCTGGCCTGACCTCGTGTTCTCTCATCGTGTCACCCACACCCTGCCCTGAGGGCTGTGGCACTCAGTGCCCCCTCCAAGAGCACAGAGGAGCAGCCCAAGCCCTGAAGGTGGCACCGGATGGTGCTGGCCCCCCAGGGCCATGCTGATGGAGGGTACAGGAACGCATCCCACGTGCTGCCCCAGGACCCCACTCCCACACACAGACACGCTGGAGCTGCACCACATTAACGCATGTTTATTCTTCCATTGCGACTCATGCGGTGACCAAGCAAGAAGGACCCCACACAGGGGTGAGCCAGAGTGGGTGCCCACACAGATGAGTCCCCTTGGCTGCAGGGAAAGCCCCACTTGTGGGGCTGCTGAGCCCAGAGCTCCCCCCAGGGCAGCTCCAAGGGGTCTGGCTCCAGTCCCTCCATCCTGGGCTGCTGAGGGCCCGGCCCCAGGCCCAGTGTCACGACAAATCCGGGCAAACCTTCTACCAACCCCAAATCCACCTTTTACCTTTCCAAATTTGGAGTGCTGCACATAGACGATCCCATCCTTCACAGGTCTCTCCATTGCCCCAGTCCAGCCTGGCGGCCAGCAAAAGGATCAGGGACTCGGGCTACCCGCAGCGGAGAAAATGTGACTGCTGCAGTCGAAGGAAAGGCATGGGGCAGACTTCCTTCTCAGAGAGACTTCCCCTTTTTGGGGTGTGGGATGAGGGGCAGAGGCTGGGCCATAGGAGGTGTCCATGCGCCCGCCCTCCCCCTCACAGCAGGGCAGTGGGGCAGAACGCGGGGGCAGAGCACAGGAAACATCTCAGGGAGCACCTGACATGAGCGTAGCATGCTCCACCTCACCATGGCAGCATCCTCCCAGCATGTCTGGGGAGACGGGAACAGCCACCCACCAAGAATACACAAATTCAGGTGAGGGAGATGGACCCAGAAAAACCAGGTGGATTTATGAGAAGCAACACAAAGCCCTGACCTCACCACTGCAGGAGGCTGGCAGGGGCAGCAGGCAGCTGGCCAGACAAGTGGCCCCACCTGGGGCTTTCTCTTGCTCTGAGGCATCACTACCTGCTTTCCTAACACACCGTTGATGTAATGGGCTGTTGCAGCACAGCTCCACACATTTCCTTCCGGGCCAGGAGCTTCGTCAGGCTGAGCTGGCAACAGTTCCAGTGACCAGAAGTCCGGAAAAGGGGCCACACCAGTGCAACACAGGCCCCTGGGCTGAAAGGGAACCCAGGTCCATCCAGAGGGGGTGCAGGGCAGCACATTCCCCAAGCTAGAAGTCCATAGAACTGTGGGCCAGGTAGTCCTTGCGGCCAATGTTGCTGACTTGCTTGGTCTGCATCGCCTCCAGCTTGGGGCAGTCAGTAATGCGATGGCCCAGGCCGCCACAGAAGGCACAGCCCCGCTCTTCTGCAATGGGAGGGACAGGGTCAGGGCCAGGACAGCACAGTGCCACACCAGAACAGCACAATGCCACGCTAGGACAGCACAGTGCCATGCCAGGAAAGCACAGTGCCACACCAGAGCAAAGGTGCTACACCAGTGTCTCTCCAGTGCTGTGGCACTGGGAGCTGGAGGGTCCCATCTGGAGCACACGTTTTGCAGCAGCCTGGTGGGGTTCCCTGTATCAGCCTGGGGTCTCTCACCTCCAATGTCCAGCATGGTCTCATCCCCAAAGTGCAGCACCTGGAGCACAGGTGGCACCTTCTGCTTCGCCTCCAGGAGCAGAGCCTTCAGGTCCATCAGCACCGACTCATCTGGTGGCAGAGACATAGGTCAGACAAAGCCATCCTGCTTGCTCAGAACATCCCCTTGCCACTGCCCAGCTGCCTCCTCCAGCCCCCAGCCCCGTGCCGCTCCTCACCACAGGCCTTGTTGATGAAGGTGGTAGCAATGCCAGTGTTGCCTGAACGGCCTGTACGCCCAATGCGGTGAACTGTGGAGACAGGGACAAGATCAGCCCTCGGGGAGTGCAGTGTGACAGACCCAAGACACTGCAGAGGCAAACACAGAGCCTTGCTGGCCTCCAGACCCCTCCCACAAGGTCCAGTGCCTACCATAGTTCTCAATCTCCTCTGGCATGTCGTAGTTGATGACGTGCTGAATGGCTGGGAAGTCCAGGCCCTTGGAAGCGACATCAGTGGCAACCAGGACATCCTTCTTCCCATCCCGGAAGGCCTCAATGGCTTTTGTCCGTTCTTCCTGATCTGCAAAGGACCACCCAAGAAGATCAGTGAGGGCAGAGGTCCCAGCCCTACCTACTCCAGCAACCACTATGGCCCCAGAATCAAGCATCACTTCCTCAGGCAGCCTTTCTCCCAGTGCAGAGGGGCCTCTACATCCCATAGGGACCTGCACTGTGTTTGTGCCTGCTACGTACAACACGGAGCTTACTCCTGACACTGTCACAGCCCTTCCTCACACCATCAACAACTGCTCTGGGCTGGCACCTTCCATGGCCACACACATTCCTGGCAGGAGTGGGGTCATACCACGAGCCCCAGCCTCTCTGGGACCCTCACTGACCTTTCCCTCCATGGATGGCCACAGCTTCCACACCCTTGAGCAGCAGGTACTCATGGATCGCATCAACATCTGCCTTCTTCTCTGCGAAGATCAGCACCTGCAGCAGCACAGGCATCACATCGGAGCCCTTTCTGCAGGCTGGCACTGCTGGCACCAGCACAGCCCCCTGAGGAAGCCCACTCCCTCTTCCTGAGCAGAGCACACAGCACTGCTGGTCCCAGGACCTGCTCATATGTGGAGCATGGCTCAGTTACATCCGCACAGGGGGTCCCTCCAGCCAATTCCCCCCCATGCCCAAGCATGACCACATTGTCCCCAGCATACTCACAGGTGGAGGGGTCTTCTGCAGACACTCCAGCAGGTACACCATCTTGGCCTCCTCTTTCACATACTCCACCTCCTAGGAACAAGCAGAGGGATGGGTCAGACAGCAGAGGAACTGCAACTGTTTGGTATCCCTTAGCCAGCTGGGAAGGAGGGCCATGAACCCCAGTTCCCTGGCAGAGGGAGGCATTAAGTGCCCTCATGAATGTTTCTGGCCTCCCCCAGAGGAACGAGGGAGCACCCAAATACCTCACCTGTACAACATCCAGGCTGGCAGCACCCGCTCGCCCAACGTTAATGGTGACGGGCTTCACCAGGGCACTCTTAGCAAAGTTCTGGATCTTCTTGGGCATTGTGGCACTGAAGAGGAGGGTTTGCCGCTGGCCCTGCACAGGGAAGAAGCCTTTAGCACTCACCCAACCTGGCATATGCAGGAATGAGCTTCAGGGTGCTCCTATCGTGGCAGTTCAGTACCTTGAAGTAGGAGAAGATGGTACGGATGTCCCCCTCAAAGCCCATATCAATCATTCTGTCAGCCTCATCCAAGGCCAGGTACCGGCAGATGTCCAGGCTCACCATCTTCTTCTGCAGCAGGTCCATCAGACGCCCTGGGGTTGCCACCATCATGTGTACCCCACTGTGGGGTGAGAGGAGGCCGCAGTCAGGCCCTCGGCATTCCTGCCCCATGCCGAACACCTCCCTGGCACACCACTTTCACCCCTGCGCTGTCCTGAAGCCAGGGTGCCACCCCTTAGGCCCCTGCCAGAAAACAGAGCAGCTGCAGCCCCATAGACTCCCCCAAAAGCTCTTACTGTTTGATGGTCTCCATCTGCTCCTTGACAGACATGCCCCCAATGCAGAGGGCACAGCGCAGCGGGGGCAGCCCATCCTCCTGCAGCAGACGACAGTAGTACTCCAGGATGCCGTGGGTCTGCCGGGCCAGCTCCCGCTACGGAGACAAAACTAGCTCATTCCTACACCTTTGTGCAGGCAGAATTTAGCACTGCCACTGCAAATCAATCACAGCCTCCTCCCAACACTCACTGAGGGACAGATGATAAGTCCATAGGGTCCCTCTCGCTTTGAGAATGGCAGCCTCTTCTCCTGCTCCAGGCAGAACATGATCACCGGGAGGGTGAACACTAAGGTCTTCCCAGAGCCAGTGAATGCGATGCCAATCATATCCCTTCCTGAAAGGCTGCCACAGAAACAGGGCCGATGGGGAGGAGGAACATCATGGAACAGCTGAAACCTCCAGGGCTAAGCAAGGTGACAGGGTGAAGCTGTCACCAGCGAAGAGCGCCTGGTCCACACCCCTGAGAGGGCTATGGGAGCAACCGCTCTGCGCTCTGGAATGGGGATAGAGCACTCACATTGTGGGGATGCCTTGGATCTGTATGGGTGTTGGCTGCTGGATTCCTTTTTTCTTCAGGCCCCTCAGGATAGCTGTCAGAGAACAAGGGACAACGCACGTTCATGACCTGAACTATTCCCTCTCTTCTCCTACTCAGGTCCCAGCAGCAGCTCTTCCACCAGTGACAAACACCACTCAGGCCAACAGCCAGGAAAAAGCTGGGATCCTTTCCAGGCTCCTCTCCTGGCCTACCTGCTGGGAACTTCATCTCCTTGAAGCTCTTGATGGGGGGTGGGATGCCCTCCCCCTCCACCAGGATGTGGTACTTCTTGCGCACGCGGTCGTGCCGTGCCTCTGACATGCCCAGGATGTAGCGAGGGGCTCTCCAGCTGTGAAACAGAAACAGGTCATGGTGCAGAATGAGGCCAGGGCTCCAGAACCAGCAGCTCCCATGGAGGAATTCAGGAGAACTCCCTGTTAGGCTCCAATATCCCCCCAAGTAAAACAGGTAACCCAAAGGGGCTCTGTGGAGCATAGGAGCAGATCTGAATCAGTTCAATGCATTAAATCCTTCCCCAAAATCTCAGTGAAAAGTGCTAACAGCTGACAACAGCCTATGGATGGTGGATGGAACATGCCAAAAATGTCTGGACACACCTCAATCATCTCCTGGCACTGCCTCAGAATCACTGAAGCTGGAAAAGACCTCTGACATCATTGAGTCCAATATTTGATCAATCGCCACTTTGACAATGCTGCCTCGACCAGCACTGGCTCCCAAGGTTCCTCCAGTCTCTTCCTCTGGTTTAGTGATCTCCCAGACCCAAAGATCCACCCTCAGGCCTTCTAGTTTAACATAAATATGCTTTACCAAGCTTTACTGTATATAAAACAACATCCAAGGTGACTCAACAGCCTTTGGTTTTACAGATGATGACACAAAGCCAGTCACTCAGGCAAGAGGCTGCAGAGCCACACTGCTCCTGAAAGACTCTGTGGCTTCCAGTTCTCTTCAGCCACGATGAAGTGATGTTTTCACAAGGACAGTTCCTGACCTGTGCTGTGAAACTTACCTGGTTTTGATAGGGTCATCATAGGTGATGCCCTTGGCCATCTCCTTCACTGACATCAGAGCTGCAGGAACAAAGATAATGAGTCAGAGCAAACTCTCCATATTCACATCAACCTCACTGAGAGCTACTCGGGCAAGCAGTTTGGGTGATGATGTCTGGAGACAGAGGAGAAGCAGCAGCACTGACAGCCCCTCTGGCACAGGAACACTAAATGCTGCTGTACCCAGAGCCCAGTCACAGCCACATCTCAGCTAAGCCAGGCAGTGCCAACTGAGAGGACCCATTGTCACCTCCAGTCCCACCTCTGAGTATGAGCATTCCCAAGACAGGAAACAGCTCTCCTGCTGCCCTAGGAGCTTTGAAGATGCATCTAAGACAGAGAGCTCCCACTCACCTCGGCCCTCTGCCACGCTCTCCAGAATCTTCTCTTCCTCCTTCAGCTGCTTCTCCTTGGCTGACTCCTTCCGAGCTAGGGGATAGCCAAAAAACAGTGAGGGGGTTTGCTGTGACCTGAAAGCCACCCAGTCCTGCCACTAGGTTCTCCCTCACCTTCCGCCTTCTCTTTGAGGTGCTGATGCTGGTCCAGCAGGCTGATGTTGGACTGGGGCCCCAGCGGGATGTCATCCTCGTCCCCGCGCTGCTCGCTCCCGCTGTCCCGCTGCTCCTCCTCCGACACCACCTTCCGCCGCATCTGCAGCAGCTTCTGCAGCTGGAAGGACGCGGGTCGAGGCGGAGTGAGCGGCCTCGCGGCGGGAGGGCCGCTCGGAGCCCTTCCCGGGCAGCCCCGTTACCCCACTACCATCTGCTGCTTGCGCTGCTTGACTGGCACGTAGGGCACGTAGTCATCATCATCCTCTCCGGACAGGTCGGACGTGTCCGCCGGCTCCTCGCGCTGCCTCTGTGGGGAGACAAGCGGTGAGGGGAGCCCGGGGCGGCACCGGGAGCACAGAGCGGGTGGTATCGGGGGCCGGGCCCACTCCCACCTTCCGTTCCGCCACGGCCTCCATGGCTCCTTCCCGGAGGAGATCTAGGAAGTGGCGTCAGCACGCACAGCGCCATCGCCTAGCAACGCGCAGAACACGCCACTGGGCGGGAGCTGCGACTCGGCCCGACGGGTCGCCGCGGCGGACAAACTTACGCAGAATGCACTCCATAGCCCCCCTTCTCCTGCTCCCCAGTCTCCCCGGCGCGGCAGAAAGCAGCAGACAGCGGGGTTTAAATAAAATAAAAAATTAAAAAGTTCTTTATTGGGTCCAGCACGGTCCTTCCCCGCGGCACGGGGAGCCGTGTGCCCGCGGAGAGGGGGACGGGACGGCCGGGATCACCCCGCGGGGAGGGGCAGGAGGATGGAGGGAGCCCCGGGGGTCCCCGCGGGGCAGGAGAGCACCGGGGCCCCCCGCGAAGGAGGGGACTTCACCAAGGTGAGGCAGGGGGCACAGTGAGGAGAGGCGAGCGGCCGTGGGTGGTGGGGGTGGCCCCTCCACACCTCACTGGGCTGCGCTGGAAGTGGTTTTCTTCAGGGTGAAGTTGGTCCAGTTCACGGCCACCTTCTGCCGCGTCTGCTTGGCCGAGTCCAGGCAGAACCTGACAGGGAGAGGACAGGCCCGGTCAGCCCCCAGCCCCTCGGAACCCGCAGCCCCTCTGGGACTCCCAGCCCCTTCATGCCTCCAGCCCCCTGGAGTTCCCCCCTCACCTTTTGAAATACTCCACTTCTCTATCAGTCTCGTCCATCTCTGCCCCATCCAGGTCCTTGGGCAGGAACACATCATCTGGGGAAGCAGAGCAGAGGGTCAGCGCTGCAGGGCAGGGAGGGGCTGCCAGCTGGGCAAGGGACCGTTGTGAGGATGGTGCAGAGCTGCGCTCCCAGCACTCACCAATAGAGGTATTGGATTTCTCCACCTTGTTTCGGCTCTTCCTGCTCTTGCCCTTGGGCTGGGGGGAGCCCCCCAGGGCAAGGTGGGTGGCCAGAGCAGGTGGCTGCTGCGGTGCCAGCTCTGGCAGATCCGCTTTGCCCTCTCCCCTCCGGCCTTTCCACTCGCCGGGTCTCTCCTTCTCCACCCTGGCAGTGCTGCTGCAGCCCCAAGGCTGCCCCTTGCTGCTCTCCCCAGGCTCGGCACAGCCACCTGCCCGCTGTGGCTCCGGGGCACTGGCCTTGGAAGGGTGCTTGGTTCCCAGCACCTGCCCCTTCACGCCAGGGCTCTCCAGCCGGGCCTGGCCGCTGGGCACAGGTGTGCTGCCCTCCCCTTTCTTTGCCTGCCCGTTCTGCCGCTTGTTCTTCCGCTGCCGGCTGCCCGTGGGCAGCGACTCCAGCGGCTCTGGTCCCTTGGGCTGCACTCCCTCCCTGGGCTCTGGGCTCAGCCCATTGCCGTCCGCAGTGGAGTCAGCAGCCTTGGACTGCACCCAGATCATGCGGGACAGGCTGGGCACGGCGCTGAGGCGTTTCACCACGCCGTTCTCAGCCGGTGGTGCTGGCTGGGGCTCCCCGGGCCCCTCGCCCCATCGGGGGCCCAGTTCACCCCGCAGCAGTGTGTGGCTCTTGGCAGGGCCCAGGCTGAGCGGGGCCAGTGCCAGGTCTATGTCCTGCAGGTCAGAAGACCCATTGAGGTTGGAGAGCAGGTTCTTCTGCTCCAAGACAGCTGCCTTCTTGGGGAAGTCATTGACATCCAGGTTGAGGTCGTAGACGCTGAAACTGGCCCGGATGGAGTCCTTGATGGTGTTCTTTATCTCCTGCAGCCGGCTGCTGAGGAAGCTGTTCACCCGCTCCAGCTCCAGCTCTGGCCACTCCAGCAGCTTCTCTTCGGCTGGCTCCCTAGCCTGGCTGGCTGCAGGAGCACGCTCTGCCCTCTTCTGGGCCTCCGCCTCCAGCTGGGCTTTCTCCTTCTCCTGCAACACAGGTGCCATGAGGATCATCTTGGCTGGGTCACAGAACCATGGGTGCAGGACACAGAGCTTTGCTCCAGTTTTGCCTGACAGCAAACCCAAGGGCAGCTGTTCAGCACACCCACCCCACATCTTCCACAGCCCCTGAACTGTCACATGTCCCCCATGGCCACTGCAAGAGCTGGACACTGCACACCTGACACTGCTCTGGGCACCAAGCACCAGAAGGAGCCATCATGGCACCACCTCTCCCTACCAGAGATGCATGGCGTTACAGATGTGGCACGGAGCAGACTGGACAGGGCAGCCCAAAGCACCCAGGAGGGCTGCGCCACTCTCTGCAGGAAGAGAGGCAGGGAGAGTTCTACATGGGGCCAGGCACTGCTGCCATCTTGGGCGAGAGTGACACAGAATTCAAGAACCCAAATGGACACAAGGGAGAGAAGGAAAAGCCCTGCCAGCAGCACAGCCCTGTCCAGCCTCACCTTCTTCTTCTGCTTGTGCCGTGCCCGCTTGGCTGCCTTGGCACTGTTCAAGGGCTTGGGCTCTGTGCTGTTGATGTAGTCCAGCAGCTCGTCCACATTGCGGTGGTCCACAGCAGGCTCCCCTGAGCTGCTGTTGTGCCCTAGTTTCTGTGGCAGCTCCTCTTTCCTCTTGGTGAGGCGAGAACGCAACTTCTCTCGGATCTCAGCGTAGTTGCGGCTTGTGGGAGCGGCCGGGGGCTGTGAAAAGCGAGTGCTGTCAGCCAGGCACCAGCCAGCATGAGGGGCGGGCAGCCCCGGCTCCCCCAGCAGCCCCCCATGACCTTCCAGCCACTCCCTTCCCCGTGGTCTCAGCAAGACAAGTCAGCACAGCCCTACTGAGCAGTTCCACTGTGAAGCCACAGGGCTTGGCTGGCTGCTCCAAGCCCCGGGGCTGGGCAGGCGGCTGCGAGTCGGGAGCAAGGGACCAGCAGGCTGATGAAGCAGGGTAGAAAGGAAGCGGGGGATGTGCATGCCCGCAGGAAACAGCCCTGGCCAGACCTGCCCACCTCCGCACTCCGGGCACAGGTACCCCGTGATGCTTCCCCGCGCAGCGCGAGGACAGGGGATGGCTGCAGACCAGCTCCTCACTCACCGCGTTGTGGCCGAAGAACTCACAGTAGCAGCAGTCACAGAACTTCCCGTCTTTCTGGTTAGTGGAGGAGGAGGTGCAGGAACTGCGCTCTGAGCTGCTGTCCTCATCCTCCCCGAGTCCCTCATCTGCCTCGCAGGGCTGCAGCGGGTGGCAGCTGGTACCGTTTGGGAATTTGTGCCCTTTGCAAGAGGGGTCCCTGAGGAGAAGGGGAGAAGAGCAAGAGGTGAACAGGCACCAGGGGATCTCAAAAATTGCCCCATGCTATGCATGTAGTAACAGCCCTCCTGGGAAAGTTTGTGCCCAAGCAGAAGGATTCACATGAAAAATCCCCTCCTCTGCATTTTCCTCTTCTGGGGAAGATGCCCAAGGAGCCCATGGGAGCACACAACTGTCGCTCCCAGCCCTCAGGGCCTCTGGCCAGCAGGAGGCTGGTGCAACAGAGCCCCAGCCAGCAGCATCCTGCCAGGCCTTGGGCTGGGAGCAGGGCAGGGCACAGTACTCACTGGGGATGGCAGGTAGCACAGGTGAGGAACACCAGGACTGTGTGCAGCTGCCAGACATCCCCATGTACAGGCAGGCCCAGCTCACACGGGCACAGGCTACCCAGCTCACAGACAGGGAGGCCAGGGCACAGCCCACAGAGTCATTTCTCAAGATCCAGCTCAGGACCTGACTGGCTCTCCACAGGGAGAGATAATTAGCAGAGAGGAACCAGTGTACTCCCTTCCAGGACACAGACAGCCCAGAGAGGGACGGGGGAGCAGGTGAGCAGAACAAGTCCACAGGCTTCATCTTCTCGAGGACCTTTGCTCAGTGCCACAGCTACCTGACAGGTCTCACTGACACAGGTCCTGCTGGCCAACAGCAGGTTGACCAGGGTGTTCCTTTGGGTCTTTTAGCTGGACGAGGAGAAAGCACAGCCTCTTCTACACCACAGAACCAAAGGACAACCACAGGGAGAACATGTGTTGGGAGACAAAAAGCTTGACCCTCAGAGACCAGGGGTCTGCAGCAGCAGAACTGGCCCACAAAGACAGCAGCTTCCTGCACCACCACGCCAGGGTGGCCAGTCCCTCCACAGCGAAAAGTGCATCCAAGGGCAGGGATGGGAGAAAAGGCACACAGCCCCGCAAGGAGAGGCTGGAAGTGAGCAGAGCTCCTCTACTCACCTGTTGCTGCTGGGCAGCTGGTGGGAGGTGGGGGGAGGGATGAGTGAAGTGCTGCAGTGCCCGTTGCAAGGATGAGCACAGCCCGACAGTGGCGGCGGCATCTTGAGCAGCGGCACGTTGGCAGGGGGCAAGTGAGGGCTCTTGCATGGCCCCGGGCTGTGTGAGGCTGCACCGGCCGGAGGGGACTCGGACACCGGCTTGGGGGCTGCCGCCTGCGCGCTGGAAGCAGGGAAGAGTGCAGCCTGCGAGGAGGTGCCCAGCGGGATGTGTGGTGGGGAGCCGAAGGGCCCCGGATGGGGAGGTGTCTGCTTGGAGGGGATCAGCGCTGGTGGCTGGGAGGGGAGGCCGGTGGGACTGTTGGGAGGAGCAGTGAGGTCGGAGTGCTGATGATGCTCTGAGGAGTGGAAGGCCTCACCTGCAGAGGGGCAGGAGCAGAGACAGTCAGACACCGGCTGTGCTGCACGGACCAGGGCCATGCTCAGAGCCACCCACCACCTTCGCACAAGCTGTTTCTCCTCCCAGACATCAGAGTGCTTGGGATAGAAGCCATCCCCGCTCACACAGTGTGCCTCCCCCACAGGATCCAGCCCTACCCCCTGGAGAGCAGGGGAAGGGGAAAGGCTCTGGAGCAGCAGGCCAGGAGGCTGTGGCCAGTGCTGTCCCTGGGCACGCACCTGGCGGGGTGGCCCTCCGGCACAAGCTTTTGAACTGCTTCGGCAGCGTCTTGCAGAAGTCAAGTGAGGTAGGCAGAGGCGAGCCTGGTGTGACATTGCTGGAGGTGGCAGAGGCCGTGTGGCTGTAGGGACAGGCCTTCAGCCCCGGCGCCATGGCCGACACCTGGCTGGCGCACTCTGGAGACAGAGCAAGGCCGGGGTGCTTGTCACCTGGAAGGAAAGCGAAGCTGGGGCTGAATCCCAGCACCATCTGCCTTTTTCAAAGGGGCCCAATATACTGCTGGTACTGAGATCTAAAGGCTCAGCCTGCCCACCCCTGCCCACAAGGAAACCACCTAAGCCAAGAACTGGGCAGAAAGCTCTGCTCAACCCCACAGCCAGCTTCAACTCACCTAGTGCAGCTGTGGGGGTCCCAAGGGGGCTGCCCTGCGTGGTCCCGTTGGTGTGCTGCGAGTTCCAGAGGCCCGACAGCTTGTGAGCAGACAAAAATGAGCTGGGGTCCCAGTCCCCTGAGTTCCCATGGCACGAGGAGGAAGAAGACGAGGAGGAGGAGGAAGAGGAGTGTGAGCCGCCCCCACAAGACTGTGACTTGCAGGATGTGTGGGATAACGAGACCTATCAAAGGAAAAATAAAATGTAGTGGCTGAGGGGACACCCTTGGCCCCAGGGTGTCAGCACCAAGACTCCCTCCACTGCAGCAAGGGCTCAGCTCATGAGAACCACTTCCGTCACTGTCTTGGGAGTGACAAACATCCCTCCATCCAACACCCACACAGCCTGGCTCACAGAGACCAGGCCATGCCAAGGGCCACATGCCTGTGCTGGTCCCACTCACATCAGGGTAGGGTTAAATAAAGCCAGGTAGGAGGCAGCTCCTCTACCCGAGCTCCATGCACAGGCAGGCACTTGCCCTGGCAGCCGCTGCCTCTCTCTGCGTCACCAAGTGAGCAGCCCTGGGGCTGGGGGACGCAGCCCAACGCACAGCAGAGCGGGGCTGGCAGAAAAGCAGTGACACTGTCAGCCTTGCCAGCCCAGCAGCCCCAAGCCATGGCAGGCTGCTGGATAAGCCTCCACAGCATCACACACTGCCCTAACAAGGCCTGTCCCCGCTGAGCCAGAGGCAGCCCTGGGCAGGGAAGTGAAGGCAGGCATGTTTGGGACACTCAGCTCAGAGTGAGAATGGGACCCACACACCCAGTCAGTGACACAGAGTGGTCAGTGCCACATTCCCACAGCTACAGCCCCGGCTTTCAAAGCCCAGCTCTGTAACCCCGTACCGCCAGGGCCTGCTCCTGCACCGCCCGTCGCTCTTCCTCCTCCACGCTCTTCCGGCAGCTCTGGCAGATCCACAGTGGCATTTCCCCCAGGAGGTTCTGCACGAGTGTTGGCACAAAGTCTGGTGGCAGCCTCTCACCCGGGGAAACCAGCCCATTGTGGGATGGCCCTCCCCAGTCCTTACGCTCCCGGTGACAGAGCAGGCAGCACGTCTGCACGGACTGGTTGGCAGTGGGCAGCACCTGAGGAAGGACACAGACTGTGAGTCACCCAGGTGTAATCCAGCGCAGATGTGGGGCAGATGAAGCAGTGAAGGAGACCTCAGGACGCTGACACCAAACCAGGAAAATTCTTGTAGGCTACATGTGGCATTGCACCTTCTCCCACTGGAGCAGAGCAGCCTCAGGCTAACCAGCTGCTGCCAACCTGCCATGTGCCAGCTGGGAGTGTTTTGGATTTCTGGGAAGATCACAGCATGCCAAAGAGCAAACCTTGCCACCAAGCAAGGCTGGGAAGACATCAGCAACTCCCACCATCACCTCTGGTACAGTGAGATTGAGGAGACTTGTGTGGCCAAGCAAGACCCACAGAAATTCCACACAAGGATATGAAAGGTCAGTCTGGCAGCCTCAGCTCTCTCTCTTTGCCCACCAAAGATGCCCCCACTGTGACACCCAAGAGCCCCAAGCCCTCTCTCCCGCCTCTTTGTTCTGCACAGCCAGCGGCGCCGATGCGCCAGGGTGGGGTGCAACCCCCCGTGCTGCTTCACGCTCTCCCCGCACAGGCACAGCCAGGCTGGGGCTTCCCTGCAGGAGCTGGGCTGCATCCCTCGGGCTCGTTGGATCCCTGACAGCCGTGAAGAGCCCGGCGTGGCGCGGGCGAGGGGGCCCCCATTGTCTGCCGGCGCAGCGGGGCCCTGCCACAATGAGCCGTGCATTGAACTGCTGCTGCCAAACAGATGGCGTCTGCAGGCTCAAGGTGAAGCAAAGGTCAAAGGCCAAGGAAAGCAGAGTAGGGGCACAGCCCCCCTGCCCACCCACGGCGAGGGGGAGCAACCAGGCTACCCCGTGTCCCAGCTGACACAGCCACCACGGCGGGTGACACGGCTGGTGACACCACGGCTGTCCCCGATCCACCCAGCACATCCACACCCGGCGCCCACCCCGCCTCCCTGTTCACAACCCCGAGCAGGTGGCGGCAGCCAGGTGTGTCCAGCAGGGACGTCAGGCAGCCAGAGGCGCGCTGAATGAGGATGCTGGAGCCACCTGCCATCGCCCAGTGGCAGGGCTGTGGCAGGGCTGGGCCCTCCCGTGGGGCGCTGTGGGAACGCTCCGAGCCCCATCCGCAGGGATGCTCCGTATCGGGGGTCGGGGCGGGGATGAGGCAGGACCCGAGGGGCAATGCGGTGCAAGGGGCAGGGCCCCATCCCCGCCCAGGCTGAACCCCCCTCGGAGCCAGCCCCGTGTCCGCCGCAGCGCTACCCCGGTACCTGCGCGCTGCCTCTGCCCGACTCCCCGCCGCTGCCCGCCGCCGCCGCCACCTCAGGCGGGGTGGGCGGTTCCGGTGGTGGTGGCGGTGGGGGAGGCCCGACGTCGGGACCCGCCACCCTGTCACGGCGAGGCCCAGAGCCACCTGCCGCCGCTGCCGCCGCCGTTGCCGCCGTTGCCGCCTTATTCCGCCGGCGAGTCATGGCGAGCCCGCCGCAGCCAGGACAACAGCCAATATGGCGGCGCGGCCCGTCCGGCCCCTGCCCGCGGGAAGGAGGGAGGGAGGGAGGGGGGGAAACGCTCGGTGTGGTGAAGCCGCCGCCGCCATCTTGACAAAGGGCAGCGCTGCGCCCCCTGGCGGACAGGGGGAGCGGCGGCAGAGCTGTGGGTTCGAGTCCGCCCTCGCCTCCCGGTGCTCCCGCGGGTCCGAGAGGCGCCGGTGCCTCAGTCGTGATCGGGGCTGGATCGTGATCGGATCCCCATCTGGATCACCGGAGCGCAACTCCTTGGGTTCAAACTGAAAGACAGCAGGATTAGATTCAGTATTAGTAAAAAAGTCTTCCCTGTGGGGGTGGTGAGGCCCTGGCACAGGTTGCCCAGAGAAGCTGTGGCTGCCCCATCCCTGGAGTTGTTCAAGGCCAGGCTGGACGGGATTTGGAGAGACCTGGTCTAGTGGAAGGTGTCCCTGTGCATGGCAGAGGGATGCAACGAGATGATTTTCAAACTAGTCTATGATTCTGTGTTTCCTGTCCCTCCACTGGACAACCCCAAGATTCTCACCCTGTGCCTGAGAGCATTGTCCAAATGCTCCTGGACCTCCTGCAGGCTTGAGGCCGTGCCCATTCCCTGGGGCCCCTCTGGGTGAAGAACCTTCTCTAAATATCCAACTTAAACTTCCCCTGACACAGCTCTAGCCATTCTCTTGGGTCCTGTCACTGTCCTACAGAGAGCAGAGGTTGGAGCTGCCCCTCAGCTGCCCCTCCTGAGGAAGCTACGGTCCATAATGAGGTCTTTCTTCATCTCTTCTCCAGGCTGAATAGACCAAGGGACTTCAGCAACTCCTCATGTGACTTCCCTTCCAGACTCTTTGTAGTCTCCTTTGGACACTCTCTAATAGTTTTATGTCCTCCTTATTTTGTGGTGCCCAGGTGGGACCTGTGGGACAAGCAAGGCTCCAGTCTCCCTGTGTGCACAGGGATCCCCATCCATGGGAATCAGGACACGGCTGAAAATAGAGCCGCAGTCTGTGGGAAACACACGGAGCCCCAACACCGGGGCCAGTCCAACACCTGTACCCGTCCGGCGCAGCCTGGGCACTGCCATGACTCAGGGACTTTCTGAAGCCGAGGAGGTGCCGCCGCCGTGTTTGTTCAACCATCCTCCACGGATTTTTTACCCATGAATCCACCCCATTAGGCTTTCAGCCACCTGAATAATCGGCACGCACATCCTGTGGCCAGCAGTGCCAGGTCTGGAGCAAACACGTCCTTTGGCACAGCCGGATCGGTTTGCTCTGCCCAACACTCCGAGTAACTCCCAGGAACTCTTTTTGGCCACTTGGTTCCTCTTTCTCCCACCAAGGGGCCACTTTACCAACTTCCCGCTGCATTACCCCACTCCACACCCCATGCCCTGCACAGTAAAGGTGCCTGCAGGTGCTTCTCCTGGCGCCCCACATCGCTCCGAGAATGCTCGGGGGGCTGTGGGAAGCGCTGGAGTGTCCCTGTCCGCGGAAAGTTGGGCTGCGGGGAGCGAGGAACTAGGGGAAGATAGCCGGACATGCAGTCGGGAATTTGAGACAGGAACCGAGACTGGGAAGGAAAGCCGGCGGTGAAACCCATCCCGCCCCACGGCAGACGCACCCTCACCCTTCCCATCACAGAGAACCGGTCCGTCGAGGAGCAGACGGGTCGTCCCGGTGCCGGGACTGGGCGGACACTGCTCCGATCCGCCCCGCGGGCGGTGCCCGGTGCCGACCCGCCCCGTCGGCGAGCGGCGGGCGCGGGGAGCCGGGCGGCGGCAGAGCTGCGGGACGCGCCATGCTGCCCGCTGCACTCCGCCGATGGCTCCGCCGACCCAAGGTGAGACCGGGGGCATCGCACCGGGGCCGCCACCCCTGCGCCCGGGACCGGAGGAGCCCTCGGACGACCCCCGTCGGGGCGGTCCAGGGGCTCCGGCGGTCCCGGGCGAAGGGGGGCCGGCGGGGGTTCCTCGAGGTAGATCGGGAGGAGAAAGCGGGGGGCTCCCGAGGACCTTTCCCGGTGTTTACAGTCACGCACGGATCGGTGCCAAAGCTGCCGGGATGCGGCTGAGCTTGTTCATCCTGCTCTACCCCCGGGGAAACTGAGGCACGGGTGCGTGGGGAGGGCGGAGCTCCCCGGGAGGAGCCAGAGCTGCTGTGGGAGGTCCCACGTACTTGCCCGAAGAGGTGTTTGTGGATCCGTGGGCTCCTATCCCTCCGCGACTGTGGGAATGGGAGATTTGGGATCCCACTGACGCAGCACATGGAGATGCGGGGTGCTCCCACCATCACCCCTCTGCTCTTCCCGCAGCGCTCCGACCCACGCCTGCTCTCCCAGTTCTTCTTTGCCGACGAGAGAGTGACACGGGTGGTGGCCGAGATCAACGGGCTGGATGCCGAACTGGATCCGCAGCAGTACCTGGTGCTCCTCAACCAGCTCCACCTCAGCCAGGTACGGGGACAGCCCGGATCCCGGTGTGACTCGGTCTCTCCGGGAAGCCGCAGGTGACACCCCTGCCCTCCCCAGGCTCACCTGCTGGCCGTCCTGGAGCGGATCATGGAGGAGTGCATCCCCACTCAGCGGCACAGCCGTGACTACCTGGTCAAGTTCCCCGAGGAGCTCTTGGTGGACAACCTGGGGAACCACATGCTGTTTGCTGCTGAGGTGAGCCCAGGGATGCTGTCTGGAGGGTCCGGCTCCCTGGGGTGATGGACACCCCACCGTGAGCTGATCCTGGGATTAGGCATTGCCTTAGGTGCTGGCTCCTGACTGTCCCAATCCCGGCAGTGTCTCCTGGCTGGGACCTTCCTGGAGGTGGAGGAGTCGGATGGGGCACAGCTGCGGCCCCAGGCCAGGAATCTGCTGTGCAGCCTGGAGCTGGTCCGGACAGTGCTGCGGGAGCAGAGCCTGAGCCAGCCCAGCTCCTACCCAGAGCCTGTCCAGGCTGTGCTCATCCAATTCGACCGACTATTTGCAGAGTTTGAGCTGAGGTAGGGGGCAGGGTTAGGGTGCTGGGGTCATGGTGGGCTGTGCCAGCACTGTACGAGCCTCACAGTCTCCCCATCTCTACAGCTACGTGTCCTCACTGGTGGCAGTGAAGTCTCCTGATGAGATCTACAGGCAGCAGGAGATCATTGTGCTCTTCTGTGAGACAGTGGAGAGGTGAGTGAGGGGCACTGTGTGTCAGGTGGGGGCTACAGGAACTCCAGCCCCAAGGATGGGCAGCATCCTGAGGCTCAGATCCACTGTACGGGTGTTGGTGTGTCCCCAGAGCCCTGCACCTGGGCTACCTGACCCAGGAGATGATTGATGGTTATGAACCACTGCTGATGTTCACCATCCCTCGCCTGGCCATTATCAGGTGGGTGCAGCCCCTGGAGAAGGGGGTACATTCCCTGCAGGGGGGCCGGCGGGGGTCCCCATGGGGAGCTGGGATCCCAGGCAACCCCTGACATGAGTTGGGCTCTGTCCCCTCGCAGCGGTCTCCTCATCTACCCCGAGGGTCCCCTCAGCCTGGAGCGGAGCCCTGAGGAGATGTCCCGGGTCTTCAGCCCCTTCTACAACCTCCTGAAAAAGATCAGGTGTGCAGTGTGGGGCAATGGGTGGGGCTGTGGGGCAGCAGTGGGGCTGTGACATGGGGCTGATGCTGACCCCTCCCCGCAGGGACCTGTTGCGGGTGCTGTCAGCAGAGGAGCTCTGCCTGCTGGAGAGGAGCCTGTGCACAGCTGAACAGGAGGATCCCTGCAGTCCGGACACACACCCAGCTTGGGGGGCAGCTGTGCCCAGTGTGGACCCCCCTGCTCCCTTCAGTCTTCTGGAGGTTCCTCATGCCACCCAACCACCCCCCACCTGCACGGCACGACTGGGACCCCCCGGTGCAGCGGATGACCTGGGCACTGATTGGCAGCGGGGGTTTGTGACGGGCAGGGAACGGGGCCAAGATGCCAAATCCCTGTCCACTGGGACAGGGATATCTCGTGCCATTCCTGATGTAATGGTCACCTCCCCCCTGTGCAGCTCCCAGCCCCTTGGAAGCAGCCCAGGGATGGGGGTCAATGCCACGCCAGGTGCCCGCTGCTCGGAGCTGCGCTCCCGCTACAGCAGCACCAAGGACATGCTGCACACCCTCTTTGTCTGCATCTCAGGTGAGTGACCCCCAAGCCAACCCCCAGCACCCTGATCCCTCCAGCACTCTGATCCCCCACTCTCCTGGTGCAGGTGTAGCTGATCAGCTCCAGACCAACTTTGCCAGTGACATGCGAAGCATCTTGAAAACGGTCTTCAAGATCGTGTGCTCGCAGGCGGAGCCCTCGGAGGAGCAGAGTGACAGCAGTGAGTAATCCCCAGGGACATGTGGGACTGCTCCTCTCTGCCCTGCCCATCGCCCATCCCTGGTGAGACAAAGGCCACAGCCCTAGGCTTGAGAAAAACGTGGCCATAGTAGTGCCCAGCTGCAGTTTGGCTGGACCACCACAACCCTTGTCCCTGCAGAAGAGAAAAGTGGTGACTCCTGTGTGACAGATGCTCCTCGTGTGGCTGACTGCCCACTCTGCTCCAGCCCGGCGGAGGCAGCTGGGATCCGGAGGGCAGGTAAGGGGCTCCCAGGTGCCATGGCTCTGTGGCAGGGTGTGAGGCTGATCCTGCCCCATCCTGCCTCAGGGGGTCTGGCTGTGAGGGGAGGCAGGCTGGGGGGCTGTTACCCGTGTATTTTGCCCAGCAGGTGCCCATCACCTGCCCGAGTGGGTGCCGGACAGCACGTGCAGCCAGTGCTCTGCCTGCCGCTCGCCATTCACCCTGCTACGCCGCCGGCACCACTGCCGCAGCTGTGGGAAGGTAGGACACGGTTGGGATGGGGCATGTGGGGTTCCCCAAGGGACCTGGCTCTGCTCAGCCCCTCTCTGGCCTCCTGTCAGATCTTCTGTGCCCGCTGCTCGCCGAATACCGCAGTGCTGCCCCACTATGGCCAGACCAAACCCGTACGTGTCTGCACCCACTGCTACACCACACACCTCCCGCCCACATCCCGCTGCGCCCGGAGCCAGTGAGAGCCCCTCTGCCAGATCTGCATCACAGGAGGCCGCACAACTGGGTGCCCAGGGCTGTTCCGGGGCTGCCAGGCAGCACCTCGGCCCCATGACTCTCCTCGGAGCTTGGTGGGCATGGTGGCAGGACCCCCACACAGGGTGTTCGGCTTCCCCCCGATGCACAGGGGCAGGACCCCACACATAGTGGCAGCCCAAACGGAGTGATGGTGGGCGCAGGACCGCCTCTCCTGATGCACCGTGGCCTCCTCTGCTTTTGGCGAGCTGCCTGCTGCTTCCGTGCACCTGCCCCCCGGCTGGAAATGTGCTTCGTGGTGGTTTTTTTTCAGGTGAACTTTGGCTGCTGTTGGGCCCGGGGCAGAGTCTCCCCCCGGGGCCTGGCCTGAGAAGGTGCAAAGAGCCCTCACATGACAGCAGGTGCCCCGGGGCCGCCCGTGCTGTGCCGTGCAGTGCCCGGGGGCTGGGGCCCGGCACTCCCCTTCCCTCCCATTCGCCTCTGCCCGATGGAGTTTAATAAAGAGATAAACCCGTCTGTCTGGGCCACGTGGCGGTGGGCCGCGGGGATTCCCGGGTGGCTGGTGGGCGCGGCCGGTCTGGGGCCACCCGTGGACTCGGTGGGGCGGGGGCTGAAGGGCTGAGGGCAGCAAAGCGTGCGCGCTCCCGCCCGGCTCGCATGGGCGGACACGGGCGATCCGCGCCCCGCGCGTCACCGGGCGCGCACGGGAGCGAGCGCACCTTCCCGGGGGGGCGGGGCCAAGGCGCGATAATTGCTTAAACACCGATAGGGGCGTGCCCCGCCTCAGGGGGCGTGGCCTGACGCCAGGGGGGCGTGCCCCTCGCCGTCCCCTCCCGCCGATTCAAATTTGAAGCACGCGATTTCCCGCCTGAATTTGTTTGCCCGCCGAAGTGACGTCAGCGGCGCGGGGCGCCCCGCAGCCAATGAGCGCGCGGCTCGCGGCCCCCTCCTCTCCCCCCCC
>WEKY01022916.1:0-62119 GCA_013390045.1 Picathartes gymnocephalus | reverse complement strand
CGCTTCCGCCCCGCTCTGCGCACTTCCGGCACGCCCCGCCCGCTTCCGGGCACGCCCCTCACTTCCGGCCCCGCCCCGGCCGGTGCGGCTCCGCCCCGCGGCGGCGGCGGCGCGAGGATGAGCGGGAGGCGAGTGGACGCCAAGGTGGTGCTGCTGGGGCAGGAGGGGGTGGGCAAGAGCAGCCTGGTGGAACGCTGCGCCCACGGCCGCTTCCGCGCCGGGCCCTACCAGAACGTGAGTGACACACCGGCACCTCGCGGCCCCCGGGATGCTGCCACCCACGTCTCTGGGACGGCGTCCCCTCGTGTTGTCCCCCCATGTCCGGGCTCGGACTCACCACATCCTTCCCCCGCCCTCGGGTCGGTCCTCTCGTTTCCTCACCCTCCTTCCCCACGCCCCGGGGTGAATTCCCCCGTGTCCCTGCGCCGATTTCCACCGTGTTCCTAGACCAGATGGCCCCGCATCCCCGGGCCGGTTCCCACCACTCTTCTCGCTTCTCTTCCAGACGATCGGAGCCGCCTTTGTGGCCAAGGTGATGTCCGTGGGGGACCAGACGGTGACCCTGGGTATCTGGGTAAGTGCAGGGGCGAGGGCTGTGCCCGCTGACATCCCTGGCTACCCCCTGGCTCAGGGACCCCTGAGACCCTCCGACCCGTGTCACCTGCCGAGCACTCCCCTGTCGCCCCCAGGACACGGCGGGCTCGGAGCGCTATGAGGCCATGAGCCGCATCTACTACCGGGGAGCCCGCGCTGCCGTCGTCTGCTACGGTAAGGGCACGGAGAACGGGAAGGGGAAGGAGCCGGCAGCTGCGACGGTCCCGGGCCGGGCTAGTGGTGACACTGGTGGGTCGGGCACTGAGGAGTGGCGTCAGGAGACCCTGATTCCTCTCCCCAGATCTCACTGACAGTGGCAGTTTCCAGCGAGCCAAGTTCTGGGTGAACGAGCTGCAGAACTGCGAGGAGGTACGGGGGGCCAGGGGGCTGCGCTGCCTCACCACGGGGCAAGGGGGGCTGGGGACGCGGGCACACCCCTCCCACCCCTTTTCCTGTCGCAGGGCTGCCGGATCTACCTGTGTGGCACCAAGAGCGACCTGCTGGAGGAGGACAGGAGGAAGCGGGGGGTTGACTTCCACGATGTGCAGGACTATGCTGAAGGTATGGGCGGTGCTGGCCCTTCCCGGGCTCATGTAGCATTGAGTGGGTGGGGAGTGAGGGAGGACTGAACTGCTGCATCCACACGAGGAGCTCTGCCCTTGCCGTGGGCGCTCGGCAGATCCAATGGCACCAGGGCTCCCTGTGCTGGGGAGGCACCACCTCTGCCTTCCTGGGCACAGCATGCCCTGACATGGGCAGGCACGTGGCCAGCTGGGCCAAGGGGCCGAGAGCCCTGTCCTGGGTCCCTGCCAGCCTGCTGTCAGCAGCTGTGGCCAAGGGGTGACTCTGGGGGCGGATGAGCCCGTGGAGCCATATCCTGCACTTACAGCAAATGCCAACCTGGGCCCTCATTTCAGAGATCAAAGCAGACCTCTTCGAGACCTCCAGTAAAACTGGTCAGAGTGTGGGTGAGTAGCTCCTTGCTGGCCCCGTGTCCTGGCTGAGCAGGGCTGGGGGCTCTGCCTGGCAGGGGGGCACCCACACCTGCCATGCCTCCTCTTTCCCCAGATGAGCTGTTCCAAAAGGTGGCTGAGGACTACGTCAACTTCTCTGCCTTCCAGGTGATGACAGGTGAGTAGGCAGGACCTGTCCCTCCCCAGGCACCCTCTCCTGTGCCTCTAGGGAGGGTGCAGAACATGAGCTCTGGGAGTCTGGCAGGGCTTCCCCTTGGGCTGCTGTGGCTCCACACCAGGGATTGTCTTACGGAGTTTGAATTCCATCACAGCATCCTCATGCCTGCTCAGGCCAGGCTCAGCACATCCACCCAGCTGGCCCTGGTGGCCTTTGGCAGCTGGGAGCCAGGAGCATCGCTGGGCTGCAGGACTGGCTCAGCTCCACACCAGCCCTGCCCAGGCATGCTCAGCCTGGCTGTGTCTCCCACCCTGGGCCGTGCCATGGCCGTGAGCTGTGCCATGCCCCTGAACTTTGCTACTTCTCCATGGGGCACCAAACCCTCCCCAAGGGACCTGCCAGGGCCCACACCTGGGACAAGCAGCTTTGGTGGCATGGACGTGCCAGCAGCCTGCCGCTCCTGCTCTCTTCCAGAGGACAAGGGTGTCAATCTGGGCCAGAGGAACAGTCCCTACTTCTACAGCTGCTGCCACCACTGAGCCCCTGTGCCAAAAAGGGAATCGCTGCTGCCAGATAGGCAGCTGATGCACACCGGACTCCTCCGGATTTTTACCTGCTGTGTTTTAGCTGTTGGGGCCTGTCCGCAGCACAGCCTACGGACTGCTCCCCTCCTGGCACACGGAGTGGCACAGGGCGGCCGTGCAGTGCTGGGAATCATGGACTGTCACCCTGGGGACCCCCTCCCTGCTACCTGTGGTGTCTGTGGGAGCTGTGGTGGCCCAGGGGTGGCTGGTAACTTATTCTCTCGGAGATGCTCGATTCTTTGCAGATTTATTTAAGCGTCTTCTCTCGAGGTGTACAATGTAAATAAAACGCGTTGTGGTCTGAGCTGTCCCCCTGCGTGCAAGGCTGTCGGGGCTTTCCCTTCCCTGCCTCCCCCCACTCAGCAAGACAAACCACAAGAGGACATCGAGAGTAAAGTTAAACTTTACTTTACAGTAATTTTTCTTCTATGTACAAAGAATTACAGTACATGTTCTGGGAGCACCTGGGCAGGGCAACCCTCTTTTCATTATAAGTTTCACATACACAGCCAACAGTCTAAGGGGAGCAAAATGAAAGTAATCAATGGTCCAAGACTCTCCCCTCTCTCTCTTCTAAAAATAATATACATGCTGGAAATATGTAGTTTTCTCTCACCTGCTCTGGCATTCCTGCTTACAACTGACAGACGACTCCTGGCCAGGGCTGAACACCCCTGTGTCCCCCCCACAGTGCTCCAGCTGACCCCTGCTTTGCCTGGGATCCTCAACTCCTGATGTGTTTCCCTCTGCCTGAGCCCTGTGGAACACGACCCTGTGGGGGACCCCCCTTCACTGCCACTCTGTGGGCAGCAGAGGGGAAGGAAGGCAGGCAGCATGAGGCTCCTCACACCAAGGTTCCCCCCACGAGTAAACCTCTCGCTCATGGCTCTGGCACAACTTGCACTGCCACCACGAGTAGCCCCCCATGTCCCCGGGCAGTGAGGAAGGGGCAGTGGACAGCCACCCTCCCCAGGGCCCTCGGCTAGTTGGCAGCCAGGACCCCAGCTGAGAGCACCCAGTGCTGGAGGGTGGCAGGGGACATTAAAAGTGAGGCACAGTGCCCAACATGGTCAGCATCTCAGGGATGAGCAGACTGGTGGGGCAGTGAGCTCAGCACCACGGATATGCAGGGCTGGGAATGCCACTGCTGAAAGGCTCCCATGGCCCCTCGCAGAAGAGCCACTCCCTGCCTGCTCCCGCTGCTGCCAACACATCCCACCTCCCACCCACGCCGGCCGGGGCCACCCTCAGCTCCAGCCATGCTCCACTTCGAGCCTCCCGGTGCTTGCCGCTTTTCCTTTTAATAAGTTCCCAGTGTCTAAAAAAATACACAAAACCCAGTTCCTTGAAGTCAACAACTCGGAAACATCAGAAAAAGAAACAAAAACTGAAACCAGCTCAGTACCAAACGGACACGAAGAACATGCAGTAGTGGATGCCTGCTTGCTTCACGTGGCTCCACGGGCTCCCCACAGGGCTCAGTGGCACACTGGTTTGAGTCTCAAAACCATCATAAACTGAAGGAACCGAGTCACTCTTTGTCCTGATTCAGTCACGCGTGCTGAAGCCCGGCCCCAGCTCCAGGCGAATGGGATCAGGTGGCCAAGAAGCCCCAGCCCGCGGGCCAGGAGCCGTGAGTCCAGCCCTACTGTGCTAAGCTGCCGACGGTTTACAATAGCACCACAATAGCCCAAGGGCTTCGCCGAGGGCAAACTTGATTAAAACTTTACCTTGAAATAGGCCATAGCAACACCCATTTCTCAGATTTCCCTAGGAGGTAGATTCAGTGCTGTAGGGACTGTCCGTCACTGCTGCTCCTCCAGCCCGAGCTCACACAGCCTGTCCTGTCTCCCCCGGCAACGAACTTTGCTTACATCCCTTTTGTAGGACCTGGAGCAGGAATCTTGCATTCTCCCATCTCCTGCTAAGCAAGGGTACTGCCACCCCACAGGTGAGACTCCTACTGAAGCCAGGCATGTGGCAGAGCAGTCTCCAAGCTCCAGTGTCCCGTGCCCCAGGCCCTGGGAGCCCCAAGCACCCATCAGCCCAGCCGTGCTGCTGCACGAGGAGCAGCCTCGGCTGCAAATGCTGCCACCAGCGTCATCGCTATCACAAGAGGGTGGGTAATTAGCGAGGCCAAAGCCTGGGAGATCAAACACAGCATCCCCCTATACTTTCAGAGTAGCTGCACGATTTGCCACTTTGCTTTAACACTCACGGGCTAGCAAGGGCTGAAAGCCTCATCAGTAATTTAGGGCAAAGCACATTACAAGCAGGTTACAATTATGGTTATTCCAAACATCAAGCAAAATCAGAAGTTAAGGCTGAAATTAAAAATAAACAGAAGGTGTTGAAGGTCTGAGGTTTCTCAAACTCCCCCTGCCCTGTCACAACACTAGCCGTGGTGTCCAGATAGGAGCTAGGCACGTCCACAGCGTGCTCAGGGCTAAAACACTGCCAAGAGCATCAAGCTTAGGGCTGCTTTTTCTTTCTTTTTTTTTTTTTTTTCTGTGAAACCAAGCTGAAGCTTTTCTAGCAAATGCACTGTCCCATCTTAGTTCTTTAATGTCCTTTACATTCGACCATCTCTCTTATCTCCCAAATTTTAACACCAGCCACACCTGCAGAGCCTCTGCCTGCAGGGGTTTAACCCTGAATTAACACGTGCTTCCACGGTACCACCCAGATGCTTTGTATATTGAAATGACTCTGGTTCCTGTGGGGCTTTTTTTTTTTTTGTTAAATAGGAAAAGTTTAACTAGAGAACAGCAACAAAGCAAACTACCATGAGCTAATTTGCATCTGGAGACGTGCAGTAGGTGGGGTGATTATTCCTTACAGTGATAATTCTCCTGTTAGATTCACCAGAGCCCTGGCTGACAGTGGGCACTGGGGAAGATGGGACAAGCCACAGAGGACAGTGGCCTGTGCCTGCTCCCCTCCTGCCCACGCAGCCCACAGGTCCTGTGGTGGCTGTTCCTCTGCAACCCTCCTCCCGATGGGGGCACAAGGCTCTGACAACGCTGTTATCCCTCATGGGAACTCCTCTGTCACCAAAGGTCACCTGGGACTCTCCTGCCCCCACTGGAAATGCAACACTGAAGTGGGTCCTGCGGTGGGGTGGAGGCTGCAGTCGCTGACCCCAGCCCACTGCTCTGAGCAGGGGCAGCAGTTATCCTGGCAGCAGAGATGCTGACCAGCAGTGTTTGTATGGGAGCAGAGCCTGCATCCCATTCAGAAATGGGAAGAGGAAGCCATTCCTACCAGGAATGAGTCTGGAAAATTCCTGTGAGCCATCGCAGGACACCAGGGAGGGGACAGAGACAATTACACCCTTGATTCTGCTTCTGCAGCGCTCCATACCAGTGAATCAACACAGGAGTCACCTCTCATCCACCGGGGGTGCAATTAGGGCTGACCCAGGACTAAGCGACCAGGTGACTGGATCCCTCCACCACAGCAAAAGAGCACCACAGCCTTGGCGTGGAGCTGTTGCACAGGTCTGAGCCCAGCATGAGGCTGCAGCAGTGTCTCTCCCACAGGGAGAGGGTTACTGTCTCTCTGCCAGGGATAGGGGTTACTTTGCCTCTACCCTCTACTTTAAAATCCACCGTGATTCAAACTGGCTGAACTCTGAAGGCAGCAATGAATGGCAGCAAACAAACCCAACTGCTTCAACACAGACCTGTCCCTTTCTTCCCCCAAGGCAGCGCTGTCAGCTGCCACCATAGTGAGTCACCTCGAGTACAGAAGATGCCCACATTTCCTTCACAAGGGTTTTGCTGCCTGAAGCTGTTCCCCAGTTCAAGCTCCCTGATGAGGGCAGCCTGGACAAGGGCAGGGCTGCTGGGACCTCTCACTACACCTGGTCAGGCCTTGTCTGTGTGACCCAGAACAGCCCAGACACTCCCAAAACCACCACTACTCCCTCTGAAAAGTGCCTCTGATCTGACAGAGCATCGCCCAGGGCCCCAGCAAGGGTGAAGAGGGAAGAGCAGCTTCCTGGCTTACTCCTTCAGTGATGTTCCTCAACACCAGTGTTTTGCCAAGCAGCCTCCTTAGCTATGCTGAACTCAACTTTCCAACAGTAGCTGCAAGGTAGCAAGCCAGAAACCTGGATCCTTGTGGAAAAGGGAGACAAGAAGAGAGACAAGGTACAGCCGCTGCAACGAGGAAGGCTATGGGAAATGCCATGCAACAGTTTAATCCACGTTCACTGTTCCAAACAAGCTTTTGGGTAAGCACCTGCTGCATGAAAGGCGGCTGCTGCCGTGAGCCTCACCCTGCTACGTGAGACCGTGATTTATAGAAGTGATTTTTTTTCAAACCTGCTCTTGTGAGAATTCACTGAGAACTTCTCCATTTTACAGATTTAGAAAAGCCTGCACCAAAAATATTCACAGTTTATTTTTTCATGAAACAAGTAACTAGTTAACACGTGACAATGCGAAGCGGAGGTGGACAGAGCAGTGCAGAGACCTCTCTGGTTACAGCAGGAGCTGGCTGGGCGCTGCCACTGAGGAAACCCTACTTACACAATCTACATGACTAAGTCCAGCTCATGGGAAGGCTTATAAATGTAAATTCAAGATTTATTTTCCTTCTCACACATGATAAATACTTAATATACTGAACGTCATAATTTTTTTTTTTTTAATTTTTGTTTAAAAACGTTATTGAATGCCCTTAAGGTAATCTTCTCTCTCAATGGATCTGAGTTGTCCTGATTCCCTTTGTGGAGGAGTCACGCAGAAACACAAGCTGCTTGCAATTTCCCCAGTTTCAGCAGCAAGGAGGAACTGACCTGCCAGTCTTCCCGGGAAAAAAAAAAAAACAACATTAAACAAGTAAGTTTCCATAAGCCATAAAGCTTTTCCAAGTTGTGAGCTATTCTACAAAGGATCTGAAATGATTCGGACTAGAGAAGAGATGCACCACAGCACTGGTAATGTCCCCTTGTGCCCAGCACACCCAGCCTTTACAGCAGGATGTTGTCTAGGGGCACACACATCAGGAAAGGAGAACGGATCGGGATTTGTCTTGGTACAGGAGTCTGCCTCCCTTCATAGAAAACTGCAAAGCTCATGACCGTCTGCTCTGGGAGCAGCAGGCACTTGCAAGCCAGGTGGGAACAAGGACCTGCTCCCATGTCGGAGGAAGAGGGTCAGCATGCAGCTGAACTCTCCCTCTTCCTGGGAGGGAGGGGCCTGCAGATCTGCCTGGAAGGAGAAGGATACACACACTGGAGCTGTGCAAGGCTCTGGCGGCGGCATGGAGATCTGAGGCTGCGGCCCCAGATCAGTGGAGCTCAGGTAATTACAGAGGTAATGTGTTGTGAGAGTGGGAAAAAGCTGGTCAGCAGCGTTTCCTCAGCAGGACACCAACCCTATCCAGGCCAGGCAGTGCCACCAGAGGAGGTCTGTCCTCCTCCTGCCCGTGAGGGTGCCAGTGGTCACAAGATTCTCCAGGTCCTTGGGACTCTACTGCCTGCCCCACAAGCACCACAGCCAAGCCAACTTCTGCCTCAACGCTTGAGTGAATGGCTTTCAGCAGGCCTAGTCTGGACACGAGCCTGAAGACCACCAGGTACTAAACATTGCCTTCACTGTAAAAGGGAGAAGAGGAAAGAAGAAAGCCACCCAGCTGCTGGAGCCCACCGTGTTCCAGTGTGAGAACTACAATTCAGTTGGATGGACGCGCACGCACACATGCACACCAACACAGTCCAGTTAATTCAAGTCTCCTTTGGTTGTAGAAGAGTTAAGCCAGAAGCTACGCAAGGGGAAGGTGTTGAGATGGGTCCCGATCCAGCTATGGCACCCTTGCCTCTGTGCTGTGCAGCGAGCGAGATGGGCTTGGCTTGCTGCTGGCAACAGCAGGTGTGATGGGAACACGTTCTGAACACGTCTGAGGCAAAGGGAGAAAGGACTGCTCAGTCTGCCGGCTCACGCTGACAACAGAGGTCTAGAAGAGACTGGATGGAAATTTGACAGGGAGCACAGTTCCCCCGGCAGGGCAGTGCTCAGCACCTCCAGGAACCCACTCTGTTCTGCTCCGCTATTGCTGCTTTATGGGTCACTACATTGTCATGTGCAGGGAAACACTCCACGTGTCCTGTGCTACAGGACTAAGACAAGAATGTAAAATCTGCCAGACAACTTCTTCCAAGATCTCTCTTTTCCCTGACTTCCTCCAGATTTCCCGCTTCTTGGGCCTGGCCAGTCACAGCTCTGTAAAAAAGGAGCCTGAGTGGATACTGCCTATTGCTGGAGAAAACTGCACTGAGCGAGTCCAGGAGCTCCTCTCCCATCTCACTGGAGACGATCCCTGTCCTTCAGCAAACCACAGGCACAGCGTGTCCCAGTAAACACATGGACAAACCTCGTAAAGCAACGCCCTGCAGGGACAGAGACCCGGGCAGGTGACATAAAATTCCTTCCCTGCTTCTAGAGTCTGGCAAGGACACACACCCGACTGCTCACCACGTGATCCCTGAAACATCTCCAGTGCCAGGGCAGCCTGACTGATCCACTTTCTTTAAATGCAGTAAAACAAGAGCAAGGCCCCTGGCTGTGCCTGGGAACCCACCTACGAATCAAACCAGGAGCTTGAACATGCTGGATCAGTAATGTGACCATTTCAATGGAATTGGAGATTTTTACCCAGAGTGGACTCTTTATTTCAGCTTTACCATTTGTAAAAGGAAGAGGAAAAGGTCACAGATGCTCTCTCCCTTTGGCTGGGCCAGACTCTGATTTAAGAGAATGTCCTTGCTCATGTCACAAGAGAATATGGATGGGATGTGCATGGGTTAGGGGCTGGGCTCAGGGAAGTGAATAAAAAAAACAAAACAAAGATTCCCCCTCCCTAAACATTAAACGACTGAAACCTGCCTCCCATATTCACCAACCTCACTTTGGCTCTGAATCAGCCAACTCACGACAGACAGAATCCTGGTTACGGGCTAGCGCTGTGTTTTGTTCAGGCAAAGGGTCCTGCCCCCGAGGAGTCTGTGCTTTTCCACTCAGCCAAGCAATCTGATCAATTGTCTGAATGTTTGTGACAAGCCACTGCATCTGCTCTGGGGGCACCGGCGCTTCCCTGGCTGGCCGAGGGGTCTGCTCGAACACACACAATCTCTCTGATGTCCACGGGGTCTGCTCCGAGGGGGCTGAGGCCACTTCCCAGCTGGGCTGAAGGGTTGGCTCTGGTAGTTTCTCTGCTGTCCGGGAAGGCTGCTCCGCAGGCGTCAGGGCTTTTGCAGTGGGCCAGTGGCTTTGCTCGTGTGTCTGGAGTTTCTCCGTAGGCCAAGGTACTTGTCCAATGTGCGTCACCGCCTTCCCAGCAGACCAAGAGATTTGTTCCCCGGCTAACATGGTCCTCTCTTTCTGTTGGGGACTCAGCTCCACAACTGGGGCTCCTCTCTCCTTCAGCTGAGTGTTCTGGTCGACGGGACGCAGTGCCTTCTCCGACAGCAACAGCCTCGGAGCTGATGCAGCCAGAGGTTTGTCCAAGGCTTGAGGCCGAGGAGCCACAGCAGCAGCCAGCTTATCTGATGCCTGAGGCCATGGGGCTGTAAGAGCAAGAGGCCTCTCCAAGACCTGAGGCCGAGACACCCCAGAGCTGAGAGACTTTTCCAAAGGAAGAACCCGCAGGGCCCCAGAGTCAGCAGCCTTCTCTGGAGGAAGAGGTCGCAGCACCCCAGGGGAAAGAGACTTCTGTGTGAGCGGGATCCGAAGGGCCCCTGAGCTGAGAGCCTTCTCCGTGGGCAGGACATGTGGTGACCGCGAGCCAGGGGCCTTCTCCGGAGACAGGGGCCACAGCAACCCTAAGCTGGGAGCCTTCTCTGTGGGCGGGATCTGAGGCACACCCGAACCAGCAGCCTTCTCTGGAGACAGGGGAAGGGGTGACCCAGAGCTTGGAGATTTCTCTGTGTCTGGGACCCGCACTTCCCCAGAGAAGGAAGCCTTTTCTAGAGGCAGGGATTGTGGTACTGCTGATCCAGGAGCCTTCTCTGAGGGCAGGATCCGTGAGACTGGGGAATCAGGGACTTTTTCAATAGGAACAGACCACAGCACCTCAGGACTGGAAGCCATCTCCAATGCTGGGACCTGTGGCACCACAGAGCTGGAAGCCTCTTCCACAGCCTGTGGCTGTGGACTCTGGGCAGAGGAGTCATCCAGCAGCTGGAGCTGCTCAACCTCAGGAGGCTCATCCTCCGGCTGGGACTGCAGCGTCCCCGCCGTGGCAAGGAGTCTGTCAGACAGTGGAGGATGCAGGCATTTCACAGGGAACTCATCCAGTAGCTCGGGCTGCTGGGTCCTGCTGTCAATGAGGGACTCATCTGATAACTCCAAAACCTCGGGGGCATCAGGAGTCTCATCTGACAGCTGGAGCTGCAGGTCACCAGCAGTAACAAGTGACTCATCCAACAGGGACTGTGGTGATCCCGGAGGAGATTTGCTCGGCAGCTGAGGCTGCGAGGCGTCACTGGAGGACTCATCCAGTGGCCAGAGCACCGCGTTACTGGGAGGTTTGTCGGGCTGCTGAGGCCGCAGAGCTACAATGATGGGCTGCTTCTCTGACTGCAGCCTTAGGGACAGGGCAGCCTGGGGCTTGTCTGATGGCTGCAGGCGGAGCGACAGGGTGGTGGGAGGTTTGTCCGAAGGCTGAAGCCGGAGCGAGAGGGTGGTGGAGGGTTTGTTGGATGGCTTCAGCCTCAGTGACAAGGTGGCAGGGGGCTTATTTGACGGTGGCAGTCTCAGAGCCAGGGTGGCAGGTGGTTTGTCTGGTGAAGGCAGCCTGAGGGCCAGGGTGGTGGGGGGCTTGTTTGATGGCTGCACCCTCAGGGCAAGGGTGGTGGGGGGCTTGTCTGAAGAAGGCAGCCTCAGTGCTAGGGTAGCAGGGGGCTTTTCTGGTGACTGCAGTCTGAGGGCCACAGACTGAGGTAGGCTGTCCAGGGGCTGAACACTCAGGTCTGTGTCTGCCTCTGTGTCTGCAGGCAGCTGCTCTGGTGGCTGGGTGTCCTCGCCGTTAGTCAGGCCTTCTATGGGAGGTGCATACTCACGAATTTCTCCTGGCTCTAGAGGGTGAGGCCCACAGGGATCGTGCTCTGTACAGCATAATCGTCCATCCAGCTTGGAGATGAAGAGCATTCCTTCCCGGTGCTGCTTGCAGAAGGACCTGGGGCACATCTCGCAGAACGAAGCTGCTTCCTTACCACACACGTCACACTGATGCCACGGGCACTCCCACTTTCCTGCAGCACAGACACAGGAGAAAAGACACTCCTTAGGAGTAGGACAAGGGCAAGAGACAAAGACCTGCTGCAAAGGAAGTTCAGGGGAAAATGAGCACACTCCTGTAATACCCACATACAATTCTACATGTCCTCTTCAGTTTCTGCCTTAGTTTGACAGGCAGTTAACACGAACCTGCATTAACACGAAGCAGCAAGAGCAATGATAATCATGACAAACACAAGCCACATCAGCTCAGACCAAAAGGCCATCTGGCTCCTGCACAACACTGGCCAACAGAGGTGTCTAGAAAGGAGCAGACACCCCCAGCTTGCACATCTCTGTCGCTCTGATTTTCATAGAAAACAGCAGTTGTTATCTGTGCACAACACCCAAAGGACTTTTTAAGTAAATGTGTTAGATTTATCTTTTAATTCTGGGTCAACAACCTCCCTTCCTGTTTATCAGAAAGAAGAAGTGAGAGAGCAGAGATCACAAGGGATAAGTTTCTATTGTCTCTGAACCCAAAGGAACATCCTTAACCTCAGGCCATGCATGGCCATGATAAAACAAAGCTGCTCCCCCAGCAACTCCATCTTCACAGCAAACCTATTGATCATCAGTACCAACACCACCAGCAGGGAAAACACATTACACTTCAGAGATTGCCACCTTTCTCACTTGCAGATGACCTCACTGGCTCAGCCTCCTGCTCCCTCAGCCAAGACTGTTGCTGGCTCTATCAAACTCTTCCCATCAGTTCATGGACACAACCAGGCACACGCTGAGTTCCTGACCTCTCACCACAGGATGAGCAAGGATGTCTTTTACAAATACACCTCCTGCCTCTGTGCTCTCCCAGCACCCCACATCCCCCATCTCTCCTGCTCCCTGCCTTGCTGTGGGGAGCAGGCCCTTGCAGAGCAGCCCTGGCACAGAGCTCTGAGCCAGAGGGGAGCCACAGACACCAGCCAGGCCAGAGCACTTCCCAGCCTGCCTATAATTTTCCCACAGAGCTGTGGTAGCTGTGGCTACCAGCTCCTTTCCAGGGAGACTGTTTCCTGCAGCACAGCACTGAGCAGCTGTGGGCATTGCTCCCTGCACTTGTGCAACAGCAGCTCTGCCCTTCCCTCTCATGCTGCTTTTCCCCTGGGGTTGAAGGCAACGTGTAGTAAGTTTTTCCCCTCCTTTGAAGCTAGTCCAAAGCTTCTGTTCTTGTCTCAAAATATGCTCACTGCTCTTCTGTGTCTTTTCCAGTTTTTCACCATTTTTTTCCAAGTGAGGATGTTTAACACTTCCCATGGTCTCCCCTGTTCCTGGCTCATGGTGCTGCAGCACAGGCTGTCACTGCTCCCCCTGCACCAGCAGCATCCCAGAAAGCCACACTCAACACTGAACTGGGCCACTGGGAAGACCCTGGGACCGCCCTTATAGAGGTACAGATGGAAAATAAGTCAAAACCTGCTAGTTTGTTGCAAGAAGGATAAATCCTATCAAACAACTCCTAATGGTCTTTGACAGGATAAAAGGTCTAATGAATAAGCACCCTCTCCAGGGACATCCCGGAGCTCTTGGAAGTAAGATCACACAATCAGCAAATATGCAAACAAGCAGGAAATTCCAATTACTTGACAGCAATGATCATGGCAGAGGAAACATCTGAAGTAGAAAGTGCTGAACCTTTCATGTCCTGAATGATACTCTGAGGAACAGGCTATGAAAATCACTGCCTATGTGTAAAAACAGTAAAACTGCTACAACACTGAAAATCATTCTCAAAAAACAGTTATTAATGGTCTTGTGGCAAACTGAGGAGGCATTTCAAATTACATCCTTCAGGAGTATATTTTAGTCTGTACAGTAGTTTAAATTTCTGAGAGTAGAACAGCAAATGCTCTTACAGAGACAGGTAGATAACATTGAGGCTGTGAGGACTGCAAAAATCCAGTTGGACAAGCTCAGAATTTAAACTGGACAAATGCTCTTGCACCAACAAGGTGTAATTAAATAAAGACAGGTGCAAAACAGGATTGTAAGAGGAAGAAATAAATATGAGAAAAGTATCAAGATGAAAGCTCAAGAAGGATAAAGCAAACCATCAACATCACATAAATATAAGTTATTTTTGCAAAACAAGTAAAACATGATTTCCCAAGAAATTTTATGTAAAAAACAAAATATAATTGTTCTCTTCTGTCAGAGTAAGCAAGGCCTCGGTTGCAATGCTGTTAAAATACTTGTTTCCAGTTTTAAAAAATGTGTAGGCAAGTGGGACACAGTCCAGAGCAGATCAAGAATAAAAACTTGAGGCTATGTTTGTATAAGCTGGAAAAGGACTGAGACAACCATCTCCCACTACGTAAAAAAACGTGTATCAGAGAGCTGGCAATCCTTTGTGTTTTTAAGTCAGGCTGTTAGGAGAAACTTTTGAAAGGGACAGCAGGGGAACAGGCTGGACTGTACTTCTGGAGTATTTTTTTATTTCAAATTTTTGCCCTCATTTCACCACAAACTAGAATATGCTTTGGTACTGTTCTCTTAAGTATGAACTCATGGCTTTTCAGACATTTAACAGATTCCTTTCTAACTCTTATTTTCCAGCAGTGCTTCTCCTCACCATTCAACTCACTCAACTGTCTTCAACTTCGGGAAAACAGTGTGATGACCAATACCTCAGCTATTGTTGGGATTGTGCTCTGCCAGGCCCCAAGAATGGGGTCAGTTCACATGCACCATCTCTAAGGTAAGGACCAGCTCTCCCTTCAGCAACTAGTTCACCTTTCTGCAGTCACACTGGGGTGCAAACCAGGGCTGGGTTGTTTGGGCAACAAAGTCTGTTCAAGTGATAAAGATTTCTCTAAATGTTAAGATGCTGTGAATAGAGTGCAAGGTGATGAGCAGTGCCCAGGACACCTGGGGACAGCACTGTGACCCAAGCAGAGCCCAGCCGTGCAGAGCACTGACCTGCAGGTCTCTTGGTCAGGTTGAGGCAGTCAGCGTGGTAAACCTTGGGGCAGCCTGACTTCTTACAAGAGACCAGCTGCCCTCCGTCCCCGCAGCTGAAACACTCATCCTCCCGCTCCTTCATCACCTCTGCCTGCGACCTGCGCTTCATCTGCGGCCGCCTCTTGAGCTTCTTGGACTTCTCCTCGCTGAGGCTGGGCTGGCTCTGTGGGTGAGACAATGTGGGTTAATGCAGGGCTCTGCCCCTTCCACCTGCCCTCTTCCTGCTGCAGGAGAGAACTGTAAACCCTGCTGACAGAAATCCCACTGCCAGCTGAGACCTGTGCAGCTTTCTCTAGTGCTGCTTGGCGTTTGGCAACCAATTTACTACAGCAAATAGCTCCCAGTTATTTTCAAAGAGCCTGGAAGTCCTGCAGCCAAGCTTGGATCAACATGGGATTTATACAGCTAGCAACAGCAGAATGAGGAGCTGGGGCTGCCTGATGTTACTGAGCTCATGCCACCTCTCACAGACTCTTCAGGTCAAAGCAGTCAGGTTTCCTGGCACCCATGACTCATGAGTCTATCCAGGGCCTTCCTGCACTTTTTCACATTCATCACTTCTCTCTCCATTTTCATTCTGAATTTACCTGTCATCAGTTTAGACCGATTTGTTCTTGTGTCAATGTTGCTCTTTTGCACCAGAATCACAAAATCTTTATGGTTGGAAAAGACCTCCAAGATCATCAAGTTCAACATTTGAAGTTTTTGTATCTCCCTGAAGAAACCTCTGGGACACACTTCGCTGCTTGCAAACTGAAACTTTCACAGTCTGCACACTCAGTCTTCCCAGCAGCTTTTCTCTGCCCTTATTGAGTATATTTATCCCAAACGAAAGTTACAGAATTACACATGCTACCTCAGATAATACCTCGCAGGCAGTGTGCAATAACATCAACACCTCGCCAAAAGAACAGGAAATTCCCCCAAAGCACTGCCCCCATTTGCCTTTTCCACAGCTGTGTCACACCACAGCTCAGTCCTGTGGCAGCTGAGCTGCACAGTGGCTTCTGCTCCAGCACGACCGCCCAGCCATGCCGTTCTCATGGTGGATTTATTTCTGCTCTTACCTTCCAGATGTGTACTGTGGAATATCCATCCCCATTCCCCCCAAAACTCAGTTATTCCTTTGCAACTGCCTCATCCTCTCACTCTTCCATGTTAATGATAACCAACCTGTGTGTAATCAGTACAGTTAAATTATGTAGTGAGTAACTACAACTGGATCCAGGACAGGCAACTAAATTAAGTGCTCTCTTCTCTGGCCTAAGGCTTCCTCCAACCCTGCTCTTCCAACTCCCCCTTCCAAGCCAGGCCGAGCCTCCCATTGTGTCAATTCCACATTGAGTTAGCACTCAACTCCACAAAGATGATGCTTCTTGCCCCTAATCCTGACCTTTTCAAAGCACTATCAGTTCAGTTTATCTAAGGAGACATGAGCTAAATTCTGTCCCACTTTATACATCTCTTTGTGTTCAAATATGCTTTTGCCATGCAGGATATCTCTGTGAGCTGAGACAATGCCTGTGAAGCAATTTTCACATCCTTTATTCTGCATAAATATTGTGCATAATATTTTCATCACCAAAACATTTAAAAACCTTGATCTCCAGACCTACAATTTCAGAACTCTGCAGCAGGCTACCCAGCTTTCCTGTCACCAAGGAGTTACATCTCTTGATTGTTTCCTTCCCCTTCACATGTGGATCTTTCTGCTTTCATACCATCATTCCCCCGACAATGGGGACAAGCCAGCCTTTTCTTATCACTGAAAATGCAGGCACTGAAATGCCTCCACCTAAACTATGCCACCGATTTTCAGCGCCTAGTTCCTCGGCCATCTAATTACAAAGAGAACAAGAAAATCCCTTCACAGCTAATTTGAATGTCTAAGAGAGGTCTAACAGCTGGACTACGCAATTCCCACTTGCTCCCTGCAGTACAATAGACTCCCAAACATTCTTCCACACTCCCAGTCAGAAGGCACTTTTAAGAGTAAACTTGAGTATAATCAGTTTTGTCTTGCTGTATCTTCAGGAAGCTTAAAAATGCATCTATTGTGAGAAGAATTAAAAAAAAAAAACACCCCAAGATACTGTTTTCTCGGTATTGTTTCTTAGCCCATCTCATCAAGATGGAATGAGTCGCCTCAGATATCACAATGGAACATGAATGCCAGCTAAAGGGCACCTTTCTCTGATTTCCACCGTGCAACCTGCAATTTCAAGGCAAAAATGGCAGTCAAGCCATGTTTAACACAGGGGCAGCACAAAATCAATTGAACTTTAAATCGCAACCCAAAAAAGAACTAAATACAACAGATGTGCAATTCACCTCATCTGTCAACTTCTGAAGACATTCATTTTTTATTTATATAAGTTGATTTTTCTACAGAACTAATCTCTGGAGAAGTCATAAAACCTCCCCTATATATTGATGGGGCCGAACAACTGTGCTGCTGGAGCTTTTTAACCCTTAACTGTGGGCACGGTAGGATCCACATGCAAGAGCAGAGGGATTCCAGACTGATTTGGTGAAGCACTTGTAAGAAACCAACAGCTGAGACATAGATTTAGCGGGTGACAGCTGGGAACTCGGCCAACTGCTCCTGTTATTTCCTTTCCCAGTGAGAACCAGCTCACACAAGGAGGTAATTGAAATCAATTCCTGTTACTGCAACATTACAGTTACAAATCAAAGCCCTCAAAAAGTCAGTGAGCTCTAAAAGCTAGAGGTTTTTCTACTATAGATATGGCAAATTTCTTATGCCTGTCTAATATGAAGAAATTGGTCACTTCATTAAAAGCAGAATAAAACAAAGAACTTTACTGCAGAATAGATTGTGAGGTAGCAGCCCTCTGGCTCTAAAGCAACTTCAGTCTGAAGGAATGTGAATCTGCTGGCCTTGCATGCATGCTCACAATTTATTCAAGCCTGTACTTCAGGAAAGGAGTTGTGTTTTCTTGGTTATCTGATGAAGTCTTTTCCATGCCTGTCCTTTGCTTCTCTAGTGCTATGGAAATTGTCAGGATAAGAAGTAGAAAATTTTAAAAAAATTGAAAAAAAAATCTTTTACTCTTTCAGTGTAAAATAAAACTTCTTGTCATTATTTATAGCAACTCTGATAACTGAAGTCTAAGATTTGCTCTCTCAGAATGAAAACTCGAATATTTAACTCATTTCAAGCACCGTTCCCATGGCCACACTGAAAGGATGATCTCTTCAACCTGAAACCTCTGCAACCAATGAATGATACACATCTATGCAAAGAGGCAATCTGGAAGAAAAAAAGCTTCATACCTTTGGCCTTACTCCTAGGAAGCCACTGCAGTTTGGGGCACCACATTTACAAACGGTCTTTCCATTTCCCAAACACTCCAGATTGTAGTTGAAAGTCAGCTCAGTCCCTGGCACAAAAGCAGATCAAAACCAAGCAAGCTGTTAATGAATTACAGAGCAGAACGTTTTACTGCTGAAGGAAAAGCACTTTTAAAATATAATGTCACAAACGACTGCCACCACTACACAAGGACACCAAACTATTCATCTCCCCATAGATCTGTGTGGATTGAGAATTCAGTGCAACCCCTCACTCCTACCACATTTTACAGCTAAAAAGGGCATTGATCCTGCAGCAGGGCCCTGTATCAACCTCCATTGATACCATGGCTGTGTGTGTGTTTCATTATGTTAGTGCTGCTGTTAAGTCTCATGAATGCCTGTATGAAAACAAAAATTAAATCTCCTCCCAGGGAGCTACAAACCCTCCCTTTTCCCTACAGAACTCCCCGAGGCTACTGCAGGCTTTGACAGTGTGTTCCTTACCAGCTTTGATATTTACAAGTGCGAAGAGCCCAACCCGAGTGTCACCATTCACACACCATTTCTGTGTCTCACAGTTGGGCTGGCAGCAATGGTTCATGAACCGAGCATAGTTGCCCTTTGGCCCAGCATCAATAATTCGATCCTGGAATTGCAAAAAAAAAAAAACACCCAGAAAACCACATTTAATCAGTTGTCATCAAGTGTAATCAACCAGCTCTGATGCCTCTGACCAGTGCTGGCAGATCACTTGGCAACCCAGCCTCTTGCACATCATCTTCCTCTTCAAAGACACACAGCTCCCAAGCAGCCAGGACAGTGCCACTGTTGCTTTCTGGGTAACAAGGTCTCCCTGTGGCATCGGTACTGGATAAACACCACCCCAGCACACTTCCAAGGCAGTGCTTGTGGTTCCAGGCCCCAACTTCTGCTTAAAAGCAAAATAGCAGTTCCTATTTCTTACATGTCAGTGTATAGAAGAAAAACAGGAAGAGTGTGTAAAGTGAGGGACACTTGCACACAGCTTGTTATTGGGCTGGAAAAGAGAGGGAAGCTGCAACTGAGATTTGCCTTTGCAGTAACAAAGGAGATATTAACACCTGGGTCTGCCCCATCAGCCAGACAAGGAGAACAAGATATGGTCAGTGTGAACTTGCCGCAGGATAAGGGCAAAGACATAAAGCAGTCACTGTTATCCTGTCCTACACTTGACAGCTTCCTCCCCATGTCTGCTTTCACGGTTTCCTTCTCACCTTTCCACAGTTGAATGACAAAGTGTGGAAAACAGCTGACAAAACCACTTAAACCTCTGAAAATCAGGAGCTCGTAGCAACAATGTGGCCTGCAGGACGCACTGGGGAACCTGTGGGTGTAACTAAATACATCGCTCTACTGAGAAGTGCAAGACCTGAGATCTGAACTTAGATGAAGGTCTTGCTGTGCCTACAACTTACAAGTCTAAGGGCTGACACCTCTTCTGGCACACACCAGCCTCGTTCTGGTCTCTCCAAGGTTCAGCTGCCGGGAGAGATCCCAATGTTCCCAAATTCGCCCTCTTGTGCTGAAGCAGGATCCTCAGACAACTGTCCTCACCTCTTCTGAACAAACTCAGATGATGTATGCTCAGACTTTCCTCCTAATCATGTTATCCAGCCTGAAGCTCCTCTACCACGTTAGTTCATTTAGTCATTTCAGAGGAAATGCAGACGAGCTCATCAGCCATGCTTAGCACCTTTTTACTAGATGGAGTACCATGCCTTCCTTCCAATCTTTTTACTTCTGTCTAGGACCCTGACAAGAGATTCCTTGCACATACCTTATCCAGTGTCAACATGTAGAAATTGGTAATGTCATGCTCCTGAGCATAGCGGATTCGGGCTCGGCACTCCTCTTCATCAATTAGCTCCCCGACATATTCATTAACAAATTCACCCTGCCAGACAGAAAACAAGCTGATAAGACAAATTATATGGAGGGATGTCCACCTCTGTGCTAGAACTTAGCTCATGTTTCCTTCCTAAAAATGTCTCCCTGTGCCTTGCAGCCAGTTTGACCTGTAACCTTCACCAAGAGCCCTGAAGCAGACATCCGTTTCACATGCTCAAGTAACTCAAAATAAATTAAATAAAGAACTATGACCATCAGGTTATTTTTTGTGCCAAAGAATTAGCATCCAGGGACAGCACAGAAGTTAACCACTTTGCTGCAAAGCTCAAAGCACTGCCCTAACTGCATTCCAGCTGGAAACAATATCCCTTTGGGGACCAACCACATGGTGGCAGGATGCACCTGGGGCACCTGCTCCTGCAGTGAATCCATGGAGTTCTCCTGTGGTGAAGTACTGCAGAGACCATACTCCAGCCATTCAAGAGAACCCCAGTCCTGTTCCAGTGGGGCTAACAGGTCCTCCCACTAAATAACTGAGTGTTTCTGTTTCGAGACTGTCTGCTGAAAGTGAAACAAGCACAGGGAATAGCAGAAACATCCTTGAACTCATGGCACAGCAGGTAGCAAAGTTTGCAACAGACTGACTCTTCTATCAAGCCCTCCCTCTTATCATGTCATCCCTACTCCTTTTCAGACTTTCTTCTCCTACTATGCTAACAGTCCTCTGTTTCACTTCATCCTTTATTAGCTTTGGGCTTCTTTTGCCTTTAACATTCCTCCTTATTCATTCAGCACAGATGTGTGTCCAAAGAATTACTATTCTTTGCATTTAAAAAATACATACAAGTGTCTTAGGTGGAGATAATCAGTTTCAGCAGTAATAACAGCTATCTTCAAGACACTGCCCTTTCGTAAGATCCAAGCCCTGGTTTCTGTTTCTGACACAAGATTCTCATGCTGGATAAGCCTGGCTAGTCAAGAATGGGGGGAAGGAATAATCACTGTTTCCCATCTGGAAATCCTGAGCACCATCCCACTGTTCTTACAAGCAGACTGACCAAGCAATCGCCTTTCTTACCCTGTGGGACATCAACATGCCAACCATTTTCTTGGTCAGCTGAGCCAAAACGCTCTTGTCAAGATCGGAAAGATTAAATTCATCACTTTTTTTTCTAAACGGCATTCTACAGCAAGAAGACTTCAAACTCAAACCAAGAGTGATCAAGAGAGAGGCGGCAAGAGAAAGTGACACAGAAGGAGTGTACGTACCTTCCTGATGTCTGTTTTGGCCTGCAAGCCCCAGCCTCGTGCCAGCGTGCGGAAGATCTGTACCTCGGGGTACTGGCGCTTGGAGAAGCACTGGTTCTGGCAGCGCTCGCCAGCAGGACACACCAGGGGGTGGCACTCGTAGAGCAACATGCGGTTGATGCACTCCGAGTCCAGGCCGCAGGGGTTCTCGTCCGTGGGTTTGCAGTTGCAGCGCGGTATCTCGGACAGGTCTGCAGTGAAGATCTGCACCTTCCCCACCGGCCGGTTCACCTTCAATGCACACGAGCGACATGAGCTCTTGGGAACTACAGGTTACCCCAACAGGCACTTCTATACTCCACCCCTGCCTACGAGCTGATGGGCTGCAGTGACTTAGTGACAGCGAGGGGCAGAAGGACACAAGTACAGGCACAGCTGTATTTCTGGGAATGCTATTTCGAGAGGCAGGAGGTTAGAGGAAAGAGCTCAGAAGGATGTAGGTTTCCCACTAGCATCACCTGGTGCAGTGTGTATTCTCTGACCCTGGAAGGGTAAGCGGCTGCCAAGTGTTCCCCTCCCATCATCACTGTGCCCACATCCTGCTCAGGTGGCCGGTCCAGTGCTCTTGCTGGGCACACACCATCCCTGTGATCAGCACCAAACCACTTTCTGCATCAAACTGCACCTTTTCCAGTCTGAGTGTCAGGTGCTTTTCCTCAGCTTTCCCTTACTGCCCTGCTTTTTGAATGTTACCTTCATGCTGTTTAGTGCTCTCAGCTGTCACACCTGTGACAGAAGGCCTACCACGCAGTTACCTCCCTACCCAACTGTCCTGCAGATGTAAGTGGAAGCCAAACCAGACAAGGCTGGGGTTGGAAGGCCCAAAGAGAAGCTCAGAGTTAAGCCACGGAGTTCCCTAAAAACCGCTCCAGAAGGAAGCAGAGCGCAGCACCAGGTGGAGAAGCGACTGGCGTGTCTGTGGCATGAGCTGAGTCCTTGGGGTTTGGTTAAAGGCAGCGAACGCTGAAAAGCAGGCAACAGAGAGTCAGGACTTTGGAGAGGGACACTGAAGAAAAGCTCCTTGCTGTTCTTTCCCTGGGTGAGCCACTCACTTTCCTCTCCCAGAACAAGAAAGGAAGGGATTTTAGCAAAACTGTTCTAGCCCCCATATAAGTTACCTGGTCCCACCCAGAGTTTTTCCACATTGACAGCATGCCGGAGGCTGGCCCAGTCCTGATGCCCCTTTGTTTAAACACAAACCCTGCAGAAACCCCTCATTAATCTCTTCAACACAGTCTCCCCCACCTTCCTGCTAGAACTGTCCCACTTCCAACCTTCTCTGTCAGTCAGGTATCCCCTCTGCTGCTTCCCATCTCTCACCCAGACTCATCCCCTCATTAAGAGTGGCAAGACTCACAGGATTAGGTCAGTCCACCTCTAGCACTGCTCTGGCACTGCCACTCCACACCACACAGGCCCAGCACACCTGCCCTACTCTCTGAGGCACTGCTGGAACAAAATCAAAACTGAGCAATGCTTGGACTAGTCACAAGCTGGATGTTATGAAGGATCCCAAGTGTATTTGGCAGCAGCTTCTCGTGTGGGTGTTCCTTGAGATGAACTCGAGGTGCTGATCTCCTTAGAAGGAGTGGACACAACCAGCTTCAACCATTCCACCCTGAAGCCTTCTCCAGTTCACCATCTGCTCCTGCAAACTGCTTTGCTTTCAGAGAGACAAACAGCTTGCACCCAGACCTCAGACGAGCTGCCATGACTAATGACCGCAACCATCATTATTTATATAAAAGGGTATTTCAAAGGCTCTAAACTGCTTCCCCAAATTCCTTCATGTTGCAGCCAGAGAAGCCTAAAAATAGCTATAATGAGAAACTACTTCCTCCACTGAAGCTGCCTGGCTCATACTGCTGCCACAGCATTCAGTTGTGCTCTTTACACCACACAGTAACTCATGCAGGATATGCCTGTCTGCCTAGAAATCCTAGCTAGATACAAAAAGTGCCAGAAATCAGTTAAGCTTTCATATTTTGCCACATAAGAAAGGGAAGGGGCAGAAAGAAGCAATAAAAAAAAGAACACAGTCCCTGAATCAATGGGTTTCTGGTCAGTTAGGATTCACTTCTCAGACACAGGCACGTGCTTTGGCCCCAGCTCGCCTCTCAAGTCACCTCCAGCCTGTAGGACTTCTAGTGCTGCTCCAATTCTAACTCAATAATAATAATAATAATAACTAACAGCCCTTAACCTGAATAGCTGCCCAATACCAAGGAAAAGGGCTGATATTGCAGCCTGTACACCTGCTTCAATATTTCTGTTCAGTCACCAATTGATACAGAAAGAGATACAAAACAATAGCAGAGATGACATATGTCAGATATGTCCATACTGAGCATTCACCAGCTCTCTCCCCTGAGTTCTTAAAGTAGAGACACACTTCCTTTGGACCACACAACTGACACGGACAGCACAGACATAACCAGATCTGTTCCAGCAAATCAGAGCACCTCTGTTATTGCAGCCCGGCTTACTGAGGATGGAAAGAGGATCAAAGACCTTCAAGAACAGCCAGACACCTGAACATCAGAAATGTTTCTGTATACCTGTAAATCACCTGCACCGACAGCTCAAGACTTCTCTTCTGCACCTGCCCCCCCACCACCTCCCCTCACCTTAATGTGTTTGTAGGGAGGAGGTTTCTTGTCATTCTTTTTATCTTCCTGAAGCTGTCTCAGTTCTTTCTGTGCCTTCAACTCTTCAAATCTCACAGCAGCTTCCTGAAGAGCTAAGTGAGAGAACAGGCTGTGTTATGAGGAACTCCCTCTGCTCACACAGAGCTGGGCAGCCAGTGTCCACCCAGTGCTCACAAGTTTCAACTGAAGAGGGTGAAGAAAAGGCCAGTGCAGCAGGGAAGTGCAGAAATTACAGTCAGGGGCCTGCTCGTGGGTGATGAAGCATCCCATCTGCTGGCTATCTTTGCCTGTCCTCTTGGGCAGAGATGCCAGGCAGCCGCATTCACAACTTTTAAGTACATTTTTTAAAATCAAGATAATGAGTGTATTACACAGGGGGAAGCTGACACAGCAGCGGCTCACTTGGACTTTGAGACACTATGTCAGAACTGGAGAAGAATTTAAGATCTGCACACCCTTCGCCCTCTCGGAGTCAAACAAACACTCTGAGCAAGCTGGATGATATACAAGCAGTAGCTCATTCTAAAAATTTAATTTCACTTCTGCTATAAGATGACATTTTTCTCCGCTACAAGAATGACACTTTTCCAAAGAGGAATGAAGAGGGAAAGAACATGTACTTCCCTGGATGAAGACAAGTTACCTTTCTTGTATATGCCATCCACGCCCTTCCCCATCTTGTCTTTGCTGCTGACATCACCTTCCATGTAGGGGAACACACGAGCCTGGTGGGTCCACAGGTAGTCCTTGGAGCCGAAGAACAGCACAGGGAACTCACCGATGTCATGTTTCATTTTCTGGATGTTGACAGGAATTGTCCTAGGATGGCAAATCTCTGCTGGCCACCACCTGCAACACAGGGAAGGGCAGATGAAACCTCTGGCTTCCTCACTTCCAGCATCCTCAAAAGTATGCTACTGCGTGGAGACATGGGAAACAGTGTGTGAGGGCAACCAGCAAGGCTGGTGGGGAGAAAAGAGGCTACTGGACGATGAAAGCTCACATTTTACCAGCTATATACATGCAAAAAAGCAGGAGGCTGCTGCAATGAACCCTGCAGAGAGGAGCAGCTTCTCACCTCCATCACCATGAACACTGGATGAAGAAGGGATGGGGACAAGTCTGTTCTATCTTCACCTACCTGTAGCGCCCAACTTTCACCCAGACTACTTCTTTGTAGTGTGGCTTTTTGCCTGCCTTGCAATCATTACAATACCAGCTTCCCTCTGGCATCTCAATGTTTAGACACTCACGGTGAAATGCAGCCGGGCACGACTCACAGCATAAAAGGCTGCCCCCTGCAAAGAGAAGGAGGAGGAATTTATCAGTCAGTGTGCACAAGCCCTGCATTCCACATTTCCAGACAGACCTGGATAAAGGGCATGGTGGTCTCCTACAAGACATTTTCAACAGTTGGGCCCTACTCATGGTAAAAAAAGAATCCTTCTAAGGATCCAGAAAAGGTCCTAGCCTGAAATTGGACCTAAACATAGAAAGACAGGAAGGCAGTCTGTTCTCGGCAGTTCCTGTTGGGACACTGTGGATGGGAAAAGCTTCTGCCCTTTGTAATGAGTTCTTGCCAGGGCGTTCCCTGGTCCCTGACAGAGGACCCAGCGCTGACCATCTCACCTTCTGAGCAGACAAAGCACCAGCTGACGTTGACATGCTCGTGGTTGCGGCAGCCCCTGCGTGCAGTGAAGTGGTTGGGGCAGATGATGCTGTTGGAGGCCAGGACCACGGAGCCGGCGGCGAGGCAGAAGTCGTTGGAGTGATACGCGACTGGACACCGCACACAGCGCATCAGGCGACCTGGCACCAAACAGCCACAACACAGTCAGCCTCTGCAGGATCACCACTCTTCCCTACTAAAACTACACTCATGCCTAAGCTCAAAATGGGGTTTGGAGAAGAAAGGAGACCTTTAATTTTTATAGACCACCCATGATATACTCACTGGATTCCTATTAAGTTATTTAATATAACTAAATATATATAAAATTATGAAATCTGTAATACATATAGCATAGATAAAATTGTATTATTTAGAAGTGAAAAATCTCCTGCATGCTGTGCAGAAACAGTTCAAGAGTTCACAGACTGGGACTGCTTCCTATCATACACAAATAATTACTAAATCAGCTCCGACAGTAATTACAGACAGGGTGTTCCCAGTGCTTAGCTGCACATAATGCAATCAATCCATGTAGTTTCTGAAAACACCAGCACTTGCCTCTTGTTTATCAGATTTTACCCTGCAATTCCAGAACTTCCAGGCAATTCAGACTTCCCTACAGACCTAGTTTATGTGAGGTTTTCAAGAGCCTGTTTTCAGTTCCTCACAGCAGACTATAAACAGGAAGAAGAGGTGGGAGAAAAGGGGCAAATGTGACCACCGAGAAGCAGCAGCCAGTCAACAAATGTTCAGTGGGGAAGTGGCTGGCTGTGGGCTGTGGGCTTTAGGCCTTGGTGTTGTTTTCTACACCAAATACTGACACATGGGGGCAAAAAGGCGAACTTTAACATAGACTGAGGATAAAAATAGAGCTGGTCTTATTGTCACCTGTCTGAAGATACCAAGGATTTAAAGAAAGGCAGCTTTAGAAGCAAACGTACACAGCAATCACAAAAGTTTTAAGTTTGATCATGTGAGATAAAGGTCAAGGTATTGTTGCAAACAGCTCAAACAAATATTTGCCTGGGAAGCTTAGCCCAAGGGTGTCTCCACTACAAGATGAGAGTTTACATAGGAAAAAAAAGGGTAAGTAGAACAGTATCATAGTTTGCCCTGTGCTTCTCTTGATGCTGCTGTGTTGACAGCCCGTGCTGCTAAGCCAGGCACTGTCTGCACCACTGGCACAATGAGGAGCAGGTGGGAGAAACAGGAGCGTGTCTGTACAGCTCCAGAGATTTACTCAAAAACCCACTGAGGCCAGAGGCAAGGCTGGGCGTGCAGGAATCTGAGCCTCTGGACAGCCTGAGAACATTCCAGCTGCCATATCTGACCATGGGGAGTGCTGCTGAGCCTCACACTCTGACACCACCCCTTCCACTCCCCTGGGAGCAGCTATTCCTCAGCAAACACAGCCAGTGCTGTGGCAAGGTCACAAAGGCAACAACGCAAAGAACTGGTGAACCAGGTGGACACGAAACAAAGAAAAACCATGTGACTGCAACCCCCCAGACCACCCTGGAGGACTTGGGTACCTTTAGAGGCGGAGATGTTTGCTGGGTTAGCAGCATGGCAGGTCATGCAGATGTGCAGGGAGCAGCGGAAGCCCTTGTTCTGCATGACTGTGGGTGGATATTTCTGTATGCAGGCTTCATGGTAATACTTCCCACAGAGGGGCAGCAAGCACCGCTTCACGTCCTCCCCACAGCTCTTGCACACAAAGCAGGTGTGGACCCCTGGAGAAAGAGACACGCACTGGTCACACAGGAGGGCTACACGAGGACCTGGTGCTGTCGCCAGGCTGCCTAAATAGTACTGCACAACTTTCCAGCCTGCTGCACCCATCCCAGAGCACAGGTCTCTGCACCAGGCTGGTTTTGCCTCAAGCTGCAGTAGAACTCCACATCAAAATAAATACTTTTATAGCTGGGTCTTCATGCCAGGGAAAAAAGAAAATAAAAAAATCAATAACCCTACTTTGAGATTTCCCCTTTTCCAGCCTGAAATAGACTCCTCCTCCCCACCAGCCCCATTTCCCTAGTCCCAGCTAAGAATTTGTCTCTTTCCCAGCAGATCATGGACATTCACTTCTTTGCACCCCAAGTCTGAATCAACAGTAAGGCTGGTAAGTATCTTAGTCAGTTTGAAGCCATTAATAATGGCATCAATGACTAAGAGTAGGTTTAGATTAAGCATTAGGAAAAAATTCTTCTGTGTGAGTGTGGTGAAGCCCTAGCATAGGTTGCCCAGAGAAGCTGTGGATGCCTCATATCTGGAAGTGTTCAAGTCCAGGTTGGAAAAGGCTTGGAGTAACCTGGTCTAGTGGAAAGTGCTCCTGCCCATGGCAGGGGGATGGAATTTGATGATCTTTAAGGTCCCTTCCAACGCAAATCACCCCGTGATTCTATGATTCTAATTAGAAAGCCATTATCAGACATCAATAATCTGAGGACTGAGTGCTAGTTAGCAGCCCTACAGCAGGCACATCACTCCAGTCAAGGAAGCACCAGGTAAGCCCACAGTCCTGCACTCACAGAAGCTGCCCTACCTGTGGAACACTCATTGCAGATGAATTTGCCCTTTGGCATCTCGGAGAGCCCAAGGCACTGCAGGTGGAAAGCACCACAGCACTGCGCCTCACACAGCAACAACTCTCCCGGCTTCTCACAGATCTGTGGGAAAGAAACACAGTATCAGATTGAGCAATTTCCTTCCCTGAAGCATCTCAGACAGCAGCAACCCGCATGCTGGCCAGAACAGCCGGCAGAGACCCCTGGGGAAAAATGCTACATTTTCCTCGTGTCAGTTAATTCCGGTAGTTTGTGTATAAATACAGCCATTTACCACGGACTCCCTGATATCCTACACTGGCTAAAATGTATCTTACACTGGTCACAACCCTAACCTCTGTGAACTTTAAGAGGAAGAAAGGCTATTGCAGAGGAAATGCTTGATACAGAGCACAAAAAGCTCGTTAATTCTACAATAAGCACTTGGAGGCTACCTGGGCTTTCCTGGGGCACGAGCATGTCCCAGAACTTATACAAAAACACTTTATAGTGGGATAGCTTCAAAGAGATTTCTTCAAGAACACTACCTGACACACATTCTCCTTGAGAGCTGCTCCTCCTCCACGCTCCCCCTGTATCTTTTTGGACGAAGGCACTCCATGGTCATTCTCTGACCCCTCCTCATGACCCTCTTTGGGGCTTGCAGCAGTCCCATGAACGGATGTCTCCCCCTTTAAAGAGAAAACCAGAATGAGGACTGTCAGTAGTTCCTATCTTGACTTGGAAACTACAAATTCAGCCACTGAACAGTTAATGGGTTTGGCAGTTATCTGTGTGTTACCCACCATGGAGAGAACATCCCCCATACAGTTCCACCAGAAGATTTACAGGAAAAGAAAGGAAAGAGTTCTTAGTTTACTAGATGAATACAAACACACACTCAACACAATTCTCTTCCTGGGCATAACCCTTCCCTGAGCAAGGAGTCAGCCCTGAATGGAAATAAATCAGGCAGGCTAACAAGTCAGAAGCATCCCAGTTTCTACTTGCACTGGAAACACAAATGAAAAACCTCAATCTTCATAGCACCTGCCAGACACTAAATGAACTACACTTACCCCTACACTCATCTCAGCTTGTCCTAACCAATCTAAAATACAGACACAAAGGTACTCATGGCCTGTGTTGGTATGAAGAAGTCAGCCAATCCCAAAATGAGCAGCACAGTGGGGCATTTACACCCCATCCTGAGGTGTGGAGTCTCCCACTGTCCTGTACGAGTGTACAGCACTGCCCATAACAACCACTGGTGAAAGCATTCCAGGGAGAGGATGGGTTTCAAATTATAAAGTCTCAACCACACACTCATGGGCCAAGTCAAGGATCCTGCCCTGCCCTGTTAAGAAGGAAGAAGAGCAGGTATTCTAGAGACACTTATTTCTACCACAATACGGCTCTCCCGCAGCTACACTTGGCAGCAGTGCCATGGACTTTGTCAGGACAGGCAACCAAGAGCTAGGAAACACCATCCTGCCAGCTTCCAGCCCATTTGGAAGATCTAGGGATCACTTCAGGGGCCTCACCAGTCCCAGCTGCCACTCCAGAGTAGGTACAATTTAAGGGCCATTAATGCTGCACCAAAGTGATGCCTTTAGCTACGTGCTTTGAGCCGGAACATTTTAAGGACTCTGCCACCTTTTAATGCCAGCTCACTGCAGGTAGCTGAGGGATCTCACAGCTGCCAGTTCCTCTCTGGGTCACCAAGCTGTAGCCAGTGTACACCCAGACACAAACAGTACACCTGAGAGACCCTGTGAGAAATTTAAACTGCTGGCAGATACAGCAGCCATCACTCTCACACCTCCAGGCCTGCTGGGTGCAGACTGTCCAGCTAACAATCACGAGAGGGAGCTTTGCACCACTTTCTGTATGGCAAAGTTGGAGCTGTGCTGCTCCTAAAGCTTGTAAGCTGAACTGAATGCCTTTTGAACACATTCCAAGTCCGGGCAAAACAAAGACATAAAGATTTTCTAAAGTTTAAAGCTGGAAGAACCTGCAGCTAGTATTCTGCTCAGATGATGCTTTCTGTGCCTGGAACTGTTTTCTTCCCCTATTCCCTGAATCTATCAGTATGATTTTATTTGGGGACACTTTAAAGCTATGGGCCTTCTGTGGACCAATGATGCACAGATGCACTGAGAGCATACTGAAGTACACAATACAAAGATGAACGGTATAAACTGACTGTACTAAGAGAAAAAAAAAAGAAAAAAAGCAAACTCCCAAATACAGAGTACTGCCAATCCAACATACCTTACAGAGTACAGTCTTGTTCTAACACTGCTTTCCAGAACTGCACAGGGAAGGGATGTCAGAGCTACATAGGATGGGCAAGGCCTATCCTTTGTGAACATAGAAAAGGGCATCACCACTCAAGGCCATCACTTAAGGACCTGTCACTGTTCCCCCTCCTTCCTCTGCCCAGCACAAGCACTGCAACACTACACACCTCCTGCAGAAAGAAGGGCTCATCCCAGGTCATCTTCCAGAACTATCCCTGCTTCTGTGTCTGGCACAATCCCAAAGCCAGACCTGTTCTTTGGCACAGCCTGACCTTGGCTCACAACCTTGACAACCATTCCAACAGCACTTTCCATCCCATCCTGTCAGTCTCTTGCTGCCCTGATGTTGTAAATTTGCACTCCTGGCTCCACAGACTGGCAAGGTCAGAGAAAGCTGCTTAGCTCAGCCCAGGCTGACAAGCTTTCCTCTGCCCTCTTTTCCTTGGAAGGCAGCTGGATCCAAGGCTTCACTGTGCTGTATCATCAGACCACGTACTGTTTCTAGCAAAGTGGAGTTTCTTTCCTAGTGTGTGCAGTCACTGAGGGACCAGCATGGTCTGAATTCCACATGAAACCACAACTGCATTTCCACAGCATCCCAATACTCACCAGAAACCACGTACTCACCTTAACCAGGGGATGAACACCCACCACAGCAGCTAAAGAGACACAATCACACAGAAAAGGATGCTGGCAAAGCTGCCAAGCATTGACTCTTTTTTCTTTTGGCATGGATTATACCATACCTGACTTCTGGTACTCAACACAAATGTCTACAGCTGGAGGCAGTTAAGACTGGGTTTCCTATGCAGTGAGTGGTGGGCACAGGATTCAGAGCCATGGCCTAGATCTTTGCTGCTCTGATCTGTCCCTCTTTTCACAGAGAATTTGCTGTCTCTTAGTGGGTACAGCAGACAACGTTAACTGCCCCGGCCCAGCACTGGCAAAGGTATTTGTACAGGCTGTTTTAAAACATTAGTCCAGCTGAGGACACTTCAAAAAGAACACTAACACCAGCACAGAAAAGCTTACATGGAAATGGAGTATTACCCCAATTTATCAACTTTATCAGAAATGCCCTTTCCAAAATGCAACAGGATGGCTGGAACTGTTTAAAGTGGTGTGAGGTTTGTGCTCTCCTGAAAACTGTATTACAACAACAAATATAACAATATTTATCTATAATTGGCTCCTGAAATACATACTGACTATCCTGCCTGCTGCTGAACTTGGGCCACTGGAAGTCAGAGGTGATGGCGAGAGGCCCAGAGGTGTCTTGCCTCTCCCAGGAAGTCTTGCTTCCCCTACACTTGCTGATAACTGGCTCATTCCTAAAAGGCAAAATGTGCTTGTCAGAGATATTTGTACGCTGACCCTGCTGATCTGTAGTAGAGGGAATTGCCCCAGTTATCCCTTTCTGCTGGATGGCAGAATGCAATCAGAGGCTCTAGTGAGCAGTCACAAACAGTCCACCCCCCAGCCCCTCCACTGGGGTTCTTGGCTCATCCTGATGTTCAGGTGCAAGCAGAAGGGGCTGAAGTCCAGTCTAGTGCTTGTGCTTCATACTGGTGTGTGAAAGGGCAAGAGTCCCACCCCCAGAGAAGACCTTTTAGAGCAGTCTGATTTCTGAGGTGCAAAGTAAGATGCCAGTCAAAACCTGGCTCCATGAATTCCGAACAGCCTCTGTCACAGAGAATTAGCCGAGTAGCAGTTTGAAAACAGAGCCTGAGTTAAGCATCATTATAAAATAGCTACTAGATCAAGGAGGTATCTTCAGCCTAACCCCAGCTGATGCAGCTGCAATCAGTGAGACAAATTCCCAAATGACAGGCCAAAAGATGCCTCTGGCTTAGGGTCTGCCAAGTGCCCTATGAAGCAGCATGAAGACCCAATAGTACCTCAGAGTGTGGGGTCTCCCCCAGTCCCTCCTCACTCTTCTCCTTCTTGGAATGGACTGCAGCAGAGGTATGGCGCTGTCTCTTCCGCTTCCGCTGTTTCTCCAAGAGCTTTTCAGAAGCTGAGATGCAAAAGAAAGATCATTCAAGGAAAACGCAGAAATAATTCCCTTGCAGCAGGTGACACCAGCAAGATCTGCAGCCTGAGAGCTTCAGGCTGGGTCCTATATTCTTTGAGGGCCTAAGGGCTAGGGCAACATCAGCCTCCAGGCACTCAGCCTCTGCCCTGCAGCCATCAGAGAACCACCAATCCATACTGGTTTAAGCAACTTTTGCTGGGCTGCTGAACCCTGAACACCAAGACCTTACCAGTGCCACAGGCACTGATCCAAATGTCAGGACAGTCTGCCCTGCTGTCCCTGCCTTCACTTACCTTCTCCCAGGTCCTGGAAGTGAGCTGGTGAGTAGAGCTCAGAGCTGTCACTCTCTGAAGGGCCAGTACCCTACAAACACACAGGAGAGAGAGTCAAGTAATCAGATGAAAAAAGGCACACACTCCTCAGCCATGCAACTTTTTGGAATGACTGCAACACCTAATTTACCATCCAGGTCACGAATTCAGTCATTAGAGATTTTACAAGAAAATGTTTGGTTTGTGCATGTGATAAATCACACATATAAGTCTGTGTCTGGGCAGGGGGGAATGCAGAGTCTGATGTGTCTTGTGCTCATCAGCACCATTCACAGTTTCCTGTGCTCTCCCAAAAAGGCTGCTAATACTTTGTAAGGTGCTGGGAAAAGACATTCTCTTCTGGGTTTATACTTTTACAGACATTAAGACTGAAATACACTGACTTCTACATTATTGCAATGGTGATAACTGCACTAAGACTGTGCTGCATAAAGAAAGAAAAAGGAAAGAAGTGTTATTACTCAACTTTAGGAACAGTGGCAATAAGTCTTGTGCAGGTGATCTGAAATAAATACAAGTTGCTTTTTTCCAAACCATGTCACTGAATATAGAGTATTCAGTGGAGAAGAGCAGCATTTTCTTTAAAAATCTGAATCAAACACGGTATCCTACATGTGATTCACCTCAAGTCTCTACGCTGCTTCAAGCTCTGCACTTACATGCACTCAACAGCTCACTTGGGAAGGTAAAAAAGAAAACACTGCTCAGAGGAAATCTGATGGAGAAAGACAAAGCCTTAGGTTCAAGTTCAAGCTACACTGTAACAAGACAGAAAGCCTCTGCGCAGAACATTTCTGCTCATACGTTCCCAGCCAGCTTCCAGATGACTCCTTTTCCATATAAATCAATTTTTAAAAGGAGATTTTAAGCCAAAACTATCCAATCCCCATTACAAGTGTGGAGGGGTAGGGAACAGTGGATTATTTCATCATAACACAGCAAGCAGCACCTTTGAGAAGGGTGGACCTTTGCTCCTGGCCCACAGCCAATAAAAAAACACATCCCATTGCACTGTGTCTTGTTCAGCAGAATCTGCTGTCTAGGCTTGTTTTCTATCCAGTTTTCAAAAGAGCTGGAAGGAAAGTACCTTCTTTTGGGGAGTCCACTCCTCCTTCTTTGGCATAAAAGCAGTGTCCAAGTCATTGGATTCCAAGAGCTTTTTAGTGGGCTTCCTTTGACGCTTGCTTTCAAAGTTTCCTGCAATGAAACCCTTCACATCAGATAAACAGGGTTTTCTTGTCTTCAATCAGATTCAGACCATTAAGTAAATATCAGCCAACAGTTCAAAACAACCTGCTTCACCCTGTCTTTGGGATCATAAGCTCCTAGGGCAGAGATGCCAATTACCTGCTTCTGTACAACTTCAATAAAAACAGACCTCAGTCTGCCATGACCTTCAGGCTCCCCTCAATATGTAATATAAAAATCCACCCACAGAAGAGAGACTGTGAACTCACTGCCAGCAGGTAACACATGCTGGCAGCACAATTCACTCATGATTTCCCAAACACTTTGATCTGCATAAGCCAGTCCTACCACTGACACAGCCCTGCCTACACTCCCACACCCTTCATACCAGCATTCATGCTGCTGTAGTAAACAGGCTGAAGATTACAATCCTGGTTAAACCTACTTGAGAAAACATACCCCAAAAAACCTAGGTGTAACCTGCACTATTTCCTACTCAAGCTTTATGCTGGCCCTGGGGAGGTAGCAAGTTGCTATACCTGGGCTCATTCACACTAATTTTGGCAACAGTATAAACTTAGAATGAGGAAATGCTGATGCTGAATCCAGACACTTCACAGACACAGCCTGTTACCCATCCCACCTCATTCATCCACTGGCTTCGACAGTCTCAGCTGTACCCTTTGACACCTCTGCAGGCACAGCTCATCCATCACACCCCTAACCCTCAAGACAACCTTCTGCCCAAACTGTTGTGTTTCAGCAACAGGTGAGGGGAAATGAGAGGAAAGAGCTACACAGCCTCTGCAGACTGGATGTTTGCTCCCACTGCTGCAGCCTGTTCTGTTCTCCTGCATCTCCAATCTTGGGTTCCTTAGTTTTTCCTCCTTTAATCCTCTCCAACTTTCCACTTCCTTATGAATCCACAAGTCTCCAGAGGCAATCCGTCTTCCCTCACACATGACAGGCTAACTGACTTCCCACTGACCAGAACTCTGCCTGCTTGGTTTATTTTTTTTGATCACAGGCCCTTGAGGACAGGAATAGTGTTCCCTCCAACTCAGCACAGCCAGAACACCAGGGCTTTAACATGGACATGTCTTTAGATGCTATCAGAGAATAAACATACTGAAAGGAGACCCTGAGACTGACACTGCTGGAAAGAGAAAAGGCCCCTCAGACCACACCCTTTCTACACTGTGCCTTAGTGAAAGCCGAGGTCCTGGCTTGCTGCTCACGCGAAGTCCCCAAAAATTTCAGTAGATGCTTAGAACCTCTTAAGGACAAAGTTTTTCCAGAGGGAATTTTGTGCTACAGCTCCCTGAGCTCCCTAGGAGAACAAAAGATCACTTCATGAGCAATGCAGCTTAGACTTTGGCTGAACATTGCTGTGCTGAGGGTGATGCACAAAGGGATTTACAGCAGCAAGAGACCATCAAGCTAAAGGAATGTCACTGTTACACCCTTGCACTTGCCCTCTCTCCCTTCTCAACACAATAACAGTCAGTGAGTGAAGGAAAGCAAGAACGAACAGACCAACAGCCACTGACCTTTTCATGCTGCCCCAAGCATCATTTTCCACTGAACCTGCACTTCTTTCACTTACAAAAGCAGCATCACACAACCTCCCACTTACCTGATTTTAGGAATCCCTCTTCTGCATCTGGAGAAGCAGAAACTTCAGAAACATCCGAGGAAGACAGAACCACTTCTGGAAAATCTGAAGATCCTCGTGGAACTTGATTAGGGGGATCAGTGGAGTGGGATCCTAGCTCTGAGAAGGAACACTCTGCTTCAAGGACAGGAGGGGATTCTTTGGTTGAAGATGGAGTTGAAACCAAAGAACTTGACCCCCGCTGGGTATTTCTGTCAGGACTGCATTGTGCAGGAACGCCTCCTTCAAATTCAGACCTCGCCACAGAATTTACCTGGCATGGTGAAATATGTTGGTGAAAACATTCATCCTGCATGGCACTGAACACAGCAAGAACATCCAGCCACCAAGAACATAAACACACACAGACCAGAGTCCTGGAGTAATAACCATGAAGAGCAGAGTGGCCTTCACCCACCTTTTGCAATTGCTCCTGGCCCTTCTTTGATTTTTTCTTGGGTGCAAACAAGTGATCATATTCTTCTGCATATTCCAGAAGCCGTTTACTCGGCTTTCTAAGGCGTTTCCTCTCTGAATGTGCTAAGAAAAAGGAAAGCAGCTTCAAGACTGTGTTTCTGAGATGATCACAAGACATTTGTGGATAATAGCTGTTCCTGCCTTCTCTTCCAGAGGTTCCATGTGGGAAGAGCTGATAATCCTTTCTCTTTGAGACAGCCTTAAGAATTTCTGAGTTTCCTATTTTCCAAAATCCCAGCTTAGCAGGGGGGATTTTAAGGATGTTAAGCAGTTCAGGTAAGAAATTAAAATACATTAGAGTGAGAAGCTCCTGAAATTTCACCCAACATGTCCCTCCAAGCCACATCTAACTTTCCTGCAATACTTTTACCAGAACCAAAGGCCATTAGCAACTCATTATTTTTTTTGCTGTTTACCCAAACTCTTTTGGTTTTAGTGCAGGGGCACAGGAAAACACTGTTTTCCCATAACACAGTTTAGTCAGTAATTTTACTAGGAACATGTAAGCTTAATTCCTTCCCTTCCCCTCCTCCCTGGCATTTTTTTATATACTACAAATTCCCCATCTGCTGCTGTGAGCCCATTTATTGCTTTGTTTGTTCCACAATGAGATCAGGGAGCCAGTGACTGTGACACTTCTTGTCTCTGCACAATGTGGTACCATTGCAAGGTAAAAGGTGTTTCCTCACCACAACCCCAACCACCCGTGCTACACCACCTCAACACGCCAACACATGGCAAGCTCCAAAAAACTGAACCCTGACACTCTCTAACATCTCTTCTCAGCAAGCTGCAAAAGCAAGGTGATGCATATTTAAGTCTTTTTCTCACTTCCCAGAATACCTCTGATTTTTCTCCTTTTTTAGCTTTCAAAATCATTAAATCCTGCCCAAAGATTTTCCCTAGTCATGAAAACACCTGCAGTCTCCTGAAAATTTTGGAACAAACAGTAAATATTCTCTTTGTTTCATTTCATTCATAGGTGGTAGCTTTTTTTTCTTTAAAGCGGAAGCATTTTATAACAAAGCATTTCAATGCAACACTTCAGAACAGGGATGTTGGACATGACTGCTACATTTTATTGTGGCTTTGTGGTTAAACAAGCATGAAAATGTCAAACTTGGCCAAAAGAGAAGAAAGAAACAACTTTCTCAAATACAACTATTTTCAGCATCTATTAACACTCTGCACAGGTGTCTGAGTGAAACGCACATTTCAGCACATAACCAGTTATGGGATGAGTATCCTCACCAGGCAACTATTTAGAGCCCCAAAGCCATGCAGCAGAGTACACAGCACTGTGCCAGAAGGGCTGGCTTAAGTGCTCTTTGTTCCCAAAGGGAATCCCATACAAGAATCCCAAAGGCAGTCTGACTGGCAGTGGTAAATCACATACCTGATGAAACTATTATTTATAAAATTGGTTTACATCAGCCAATTCCACCAATCTTTACTTTTGCCTTATTTGCTCTAAATCATTGTACAAGGTTTGGAGCAAAATTATGCCCAATGCTGCCATTTAACTATGCTGAAGACTTTATGTAGTTTGAGCTTATTGGAAATGGCACAATTGTGACTACAATCTGTTCTGATCTCTTACACTGACATTCTGCCTGATGTGGGCAAGGATGGGTCCCATCTCAAAGCACTGAGGTCAGTCCAGCTGCCAGCATCAGTTTCTCTACTTTCTAGACCTTGCCCAACATAAAGGAATGGTTTTTTCACAGCATTAGAGGTTTACTCAGTCCCATCAGCACTGGGGATGTCACAGCAACCCTGACAGCGGCTCCAGTGCCTCCCCACGGCACAAGTCTACAAAACGGAATGGGTGTGCACAGAGCTCATGTGCTATTTAGGCAGGGAAATTAGTTTACACTGCAGTTGCTGATCTGGCACTTTTGCCAGCAAACCCAGGCCCTGACTGCTGCTGCTCAATCCCTGTGTGCAGCACCAGGACCACGTACACTCCTCTCCACCATGGCCACCTCACCCAGAGCTCTCGCTGCCTTCACCTGCCACCACTCTCCTGACTTTACTGCCTCTCAGCACCTGCTCTTCCCTAGCTCTCTCTGCAGACCTTTATCTTCACCTCACACAGCACCATCGCAGGGATGCTTCAACTGTCAAACCACCATGAAGCCATAAGAACCTGTCTGGATCTTGGTGTGAAGGAGGAACCTGCAGTAAAGCCCAGAATGTGCATCCTCTCACCTGCTCTATAGAGACTTCAGTCCTCAAAAACACACAGACCCAGCCAGAGGAGTCAGTGAATGATTAGGCTGGTCATGACTTAAAACCAGAACTTCCACCCCACGTGTTACACCCTATAGGCTTGTTTTCTGTACCTGCTGCAACTTGCCTTGGGCAGGTCCCACAACCACCAAGCCAGGAGCTGCCTTTGCCACAACTGAAACAGAGGTGCAGGCAGCCTTCAGCAACCACAAAAAGCAAAATACAAACGTCAAAATGTGCACTGAGGGAACACATAAGTGACAGAATGCATATGGGTTCAAAATTCTGATGAGTTCTATTATTTTATGATATCACAATTAGATTAGAGCAATTTAGTTTGGTGAAACCTATGCAAAAACTTAATTTTATTGTTTTTATTAAGGTGTGTTTCCCCAGATTCCCTGCAGAAGCCTGAGGACAGTACATGTTTAATATGGTTCTGTTGCCCCTATTCCTTCCACACACACCCTTTTAATTCTTCCTTTGGCTTTAACCAAATGTCCCCACCTCTGTGGGAGAGGCAGGGCTCTCCAGCCTTTTGGTCCTCAGAAGCTTCCTCCTTCCTAGGTTATTTCCCTTCCAATGCTTCTGCCTTACTTCTGTCTGCCATATTCCAGACACACCTCCGGCCCAGCCTCCCTGGCAGCTTCCCTCTCTTCTGTTCTCTCTTTCACCCATCAGGCAGCCACACCAGAACTGTAAATCAGGAAATCTGTGGGGCTCCACAATTCATTATGAGCAGCTAATAAAATTGCACACTAAAACCCAAAAAACTCCCAACACACGGTCTTGAGGAAATCCTACAGAATAAACCAAACTATCTCAAACAGCACTACAAAAGATAAAAAACAGAGCAGCCATTGAGGCTGTTTCCTGGAACTTTCTAGCACTGACCTATCCCAGTAACACCAAGCTTGTGGCTCTAAGGAACACATCATGAAAGTGCAAGTTAAAAAAAAAAAGTCAGGTTCAGAAGGATTCTTATTTTACCTTTCACTGTGGAAGAACTAAAGATTTTTAATGTGTGTAAAATTTTCTGACCAATAACCTGAGTACAAGCTCATAATTACTCTGCCTCCTTTGTTCTCCATGCTTACAGAGAACTCAAACCAAGGTCCCACACTTTCTTCGGCTCAGACATAGACATCTTCACATTGTCAGCCAGCCACAAGTTCTGTAACTTATCCTTTAAATGAAAAAGCATAAAATGTATACAAATACTCTGGCGCCAAGTCCAGCTCCCTTACCTTGTGCAGAGAATTCAGACTGGGGAGCAAAGTTGCCAAGCTCTGTTTCTGAGTCCATCACACTGGTGTTTGGCTTACCACATACATTCAAACGTTTATCAACTAAGTCTAAACGATTCTCAAAGTCCTGAACTGCCAGGTCTCCCTCAAGCACCTTTGAATGAGGGGAATGCCTACGTCCCAAGCACTCATTTCCCTTCAGTGAAAAGCCACGAGAATTCAGGCCAAAGGCACTCTCCAAGTTTCCTTGTTCCCTAGATCTACTGATGTGCTTATTAGATCTAGCACTGCTTTGGTTAAAACGCTGCCATCGCTTTTTGGGTGCTACGTGATTTATATCATTAGACTCATCACCAAGAGAGCTCTCACTATTTGCCTCTGAATCCAAGTCTGGACTCTCCCCATTTTCAGCAGAATTGCAGCTCTCATTATTTCTACCAGCTTCAGGTCTCCTTCCAATACGACCTAAATTGTCATCAGATAAACAGGCAGAGTCTTCATCAGTTGAATGCTCTGTTAAATCAATACACTCTTTCCTCCCAGTCTCTTCTGCCTCATTCCCTAGAGGACTGGTAACTGAACCGTGCACACGGAATGCATGTTCTCCTGAATCTCTGGGTAACTGACTTAGCAACTTACTTGGCCCTCCTGGTTTTAAGTCCTTTCTGTTTGAAACTGTTTTATCTCCAAGCTTTGATGACTGCTTAGATTTTGAACAGTTGCGTTTGGACATGCAATTTGTGCCATTTGTCCCAGAAACAGCAGCACTCGCAGGCTCCCTTTTACCAGTACCAATCCCTGTCAACTTGGTTGGAGGATTGCGTGAAAATGAGGAGTTGCTTATAGCAGAGTTTGGAGTTACTGTTTCCTGGACACAATCTCCATTTTTTTCTATTTTATATGGGGGACCTACAATAGACAAAGACTTGAGACCACTTGAAGAATTGCTTCCAGAACCATCACCTGTGCTGGTATTTCGAAATGGGACTATATTTTGTCCAGTCATCAGTTGCTGCTCTTTTGTCTTACTGTCATGCATATCCTTCAACATCATTAACAAGGTGCTGAATTTGTAATCTGGTTCAATAGGCAAACGACCATGACCAGAGGCAGAAGAGAAAAGTAAAGGTACTGAGGCCTTTGGAGTGCCAGAGTCACTGGCACCATCATTCATGGACCGGTATGACAGTTCCTTCAGCTCCGACAGAACGTGCTTCACCACGGCCGTTTCAATTTCAGCAGAATCCCTGGGTTTCTCATGCATGTTGTTTAACAGTTTCTGACCATCAACTTTTCCACTTCTCTGAAGAGAATCTCTCTGAAGGCCAGAGAAACTTTTGGTATCTGAAGAGCTGCGATTCACACCATCCTCCTCTTCTGCAAGAGAAGGCTCCAATCCAGCAACCTTTTCTTTATGTTTACATTTTATACTCCTGATTCGGGGTAATTTCATGCTTTTCAGTTTCAAGATTGCTTGATTTGTAACAGCAGGCCAGGAGCTGTCCTTGGAAACACTTTGGGGGGTAGTGTGCTTGTTTGCTAGGGAAATATTGTCATTTCTCATGTCCGAAGAGCACTCAAGAGGTGTCAATGACATCTCAGCATCAGAGAAACCTACTTCAAGCTCCCCATCTGCAAATTCAGCATCAAGTCTGTTGGTTACTGAACCTCCCAGAGGTTTGCGGTCTCTGTACAACTTCTTCCTGGCCCTTCTGCTGCTCTTCTGAGAAAGATACATGGAAAGTTTAATGTTTCCACTTGATGTCATAGGAAATTCCTTCTCCACTTTATCTGAAGAATCACTAACTTCAAGAGCACTAGAGGCTCTCTCTGAACTTTGGTCCATGGTATCTACATCACTGTTCCCACCATCAGAGAGGGAAGAGGATGAATCTGATTCAGTTTGTTTTTTCTCAATACCAGTATCAGACTCAGAATAGTGTATTTGTAACTTGGAACTGCACAAAATGCCCAGGGAGCTCTTCTCTCCCTCAAAAGATGAGCTGGAAAACAAATCCCCTTGGAGGGTGTTTTTCCGAGCATCACTTTTACGATTCTCATAGTCCAGTTTCAAAGGTGTCTTTTCAAAACGTCTTTCTCCAAAGGAGGAAAGCAGATGGTTTTCCCTGGTGCTACTGGATGCTGTCAGGCTGTTGGCAATCCGGCGAAGCTCGTGAGACGCGTGTTTCTCTGGTAGGTCCCCAACAATCACATTTCTAACTATGCTCTCTGGTGTTTTGTCTTTGATTTCTCCCCTCGATGCTTCCCCTCTTGTGACGCTCTTTTTTACTCTAGTCCTTTTTCTGCTTTCAGAGGTTGTTTTCACATGTGGCTTGATGTGCAATTTTCCTTTTTCACTGGCCACGTGTCTGGAGTCAAAGGTCAAGGATTTAAAGCAGCCGTTCAGTTGTGTGTCCCTTTCTGCTCCAGGGCCATTGGTGTAGTATTCCAACTGCACGTCCTTCTCGCTGTCCGGCTCGCTGGAGCTCTGGCTGCACTTCTGATCCTCTGGCCCCCCAAGAAGAATGTCTTCTGCCTGTCCAACACTCTCTTTCCATTTAGCCATAAATCTCTGAGGAACCTTAAAAGTTGGAGACAAAAAAAGGGAAAGACAAAATTTGAGTAGGTAACCAATGAGATAAAAGCGAGGAACACAAGGCACAGAACACAGTGACATTCCTGCATTTTGCATCTTTAAGACAATCACATGGATTCCCTGAGACTGTGTCTGGCAGTCACAGGAAGTATTGCTCCTGGGTAAGCACCCTGCATTCCAGCTGAGCCCTGTGCATTCCCAGAACAGTAAAAAGGTCCCTGGCAAGTACAGGTCTCCGAGGAACCAGATGTCTTGGCATCTCAACACATCCTGAACACAACAGCCTGTAAAGGGCAATGCATATGGTATGGTTCCCTGGCACAGAAATGCAAAACTACGGCCAATAGGCCTCTCAAGGCAAATGCAGCATTGTTTTTCTCAAAATATCTGAGCAGACCTGTTTGTTGTGCTCATTGTTGATTCTTCCTGCATCCCTTGAATTCAGAGCACAATTGCCCTCTCTATCAACTCACCTTGGGACAAACATGAGATCCACTCACATCTAAGATGTGCTCTATCAAGTTCACAATATCCATTCCTGAGAAGCCGCCTAGTTTAACTGTGTACTTTTAGAAAAACCAGAAAGCTCTTTGCATACTTAACAGGAACCTCTACTAATACTCAAAATCAAAAAGAAACTTATTTCTTATCTGCGTGTGTAGTTTTTGGCTGCACAACAGCAAACCAAACACTTCACAACTGCTCCTAAAATCAAAACCAATTCCACCAAGGCAGGAGGAACAACTCACATTGTTGACACTTTTCTTTTAAAGAAAAAGCCAAACCAACAAAGTCTCGTCTCAGCAGAGTCAAGAAATTTTATGAAGCCTGATACCAATCCAGCCAAATACTCTCAGCTTTGCATCAATTTTGGCTTCCAAGGGTGCAAACCTGGACATTTATGTAAGCAACAAACATTTGATTTCCTCTACTGCAGGCATGCTGGCACTCCATTTACATACAGAATGAGATTCCAGCTACGCAGCACTTCTAGGACCAGAGAAGCTACTTGGGAGTATGTCACTAGTTGTTGGAGGGCTGGGAGCACAAGCAGAGAAGTCCTTAAAGAAGATCCTGAACATGCCCTTGGAAAAGAAAAACCAAATAAGGCCGTTGCTTCCAGGGACTCACATCTGCAAGAGTACATTTAATCTGATGGTTCTGCACTAACGTAGGTTATAAAGCTTTAGAGTAAGAGAAGAACAAAAACCAGATACTATTGCCTAATATAACTATTTGCTCTCTTACAGTAACACAGTAGCCTCTGTAGTTCTTCACTTCAGCAATTCTAACGAGTTAATTTCTGCAGTCACCTTCCTAAAGACATACACCAGACCCCTGTGTCACATTACATTAACTGGCTACAACTGCTCAGGGCTGTTATGTTTGGAAACGGAGATGGTGCGATGAGCCACAAAACTCATTCCCACAGGCTCACTGACAAAGCGTTTTCCAAGTCAAATTATAAGTCCTAACAGGTTTCTATAAAGAGAATTACTGAAGCAGTGCTAAAAACCCCACTGCTTTATCTCAGCCAGTGATCTAGTGAAGCGTGCAACTCCACCTCTGATTCAGATCAGCCAAAGGAGGCTGCCAGAGAGCACAGAAGTTTTTTAGCAGTGCTGCAATCCACATCAGGAGAGGGCTGTGTCGCTGAACAGATCCCACACCAACAGAGCCCCGATTCCTCTGCCTTCCAGAGCTGTCCAGGGCAATAGAAGCAGCAGGCCACACCCCAGCATAGTAGAGCCTGGAAACTCCTGGCAGTTTATAAACTATGCTGCTGTAAGGATGCAAAGAATCCCTTCCCTGGCTGCCTTGCTGCAGTCAGTCTCACAGAAGCTGTCAAAGTACAAATCCAGGCACAAAGGAATATTTTGAACTGTGCAGATTCAAAGAAACAAAAACATATTACAGAAAACAGCTCTTTCACCTTATGTTTGTAGACTTTTTCCTTTTGCTTTCCTCTTTTCCGGAGAACAGGCAGCTCTTCAAACTGATGTCTCCCTTCAAAGAGGACAATAGCTTTCCCAGCAACCCAGGTTTTCTCTGAAGGATCTCCTAAGGCATCCACATAGTACTCTCGGTATGCTTTCTGATTGGAAACTATTTCAAGAAATTTAACAGAATTAACCCCTTGTATGTAACAGAATAAATACACAAAAAGAGACACAGAAAACAGTAACAATTTCAGAGGTCATTTTCAATTACATTTTGCTTAGCAACATTCCCATATAAATGCCAGTTCTGGGGATTTCTACTCAGAACTAAGGCAGATCCCTCTGATTGCTGCTATATTCTACATTGCTACTCTCTATTTTTAAGTTGTTTGGGCTTTTTTTCTTACAAACAATTGGTTAACAGCCCTATGATTGGTCATCTTCCTATAGCAAGGACTATTTGCAAAAAAAAAAAAAAAAAACCAAAAGTCAAAAATATCTAAATATTTTTTCTTTGAGAGACACAACAAACCAGGCAGAACATTTCTTTTCTACTACTCCCTGATTAATGATTAAACAGTCCAGAGCACTTGACCGTTGGGAAAACACCATGGTGCTGGCAACACCCAGAACTGACATCCTCCTGGATAAGATTTACTCACACAGGTTGAGCCTCCCTCATCGCAATACATCCCATCTTGTCCAATGTTTTAATACCAAACAAAGTCTTATTTAGGACACAAAACATGAACAGCAGCATTTAAGCAAACACATGTACACACACTGAAAAGATTAGGTGCAAGACGACACAACATTAGTTGCAATGAGTCTCTCCATACATCAGGCACTGAGGTGCAAAGCAAGAGACGAAACCAATCATAGTGCACATTCAAAGATTCTTTAAAGGTACTTTCTGTGCAAGAATGTTGAACACACATGGTACAAATAAGAACTGAACCAGTACTGGATGTGCTGGTGAAAAAGGACAGGTCACAAGCATAAGAACAGAGCAAACAACACTTGAAAACAAGGGATATAAACTTCTCCCTGCAGTTTGCTGCAATGTATTAACGTTCTCCTAGAAACACCTTCACCCTCTGAACAAGCAAATTACACTTCCAGTCCATTTGGTTTGTAGTGCCACTTCCAGGGTGCCAGCACACTGTGGCAGTCAGGCCTTAAGTGATGCTGAAATTTATATTCTAACAAAGACCACTGAGAGGATGACAAACAATGACCAGAACAACATCAAACCAAGTGCAAAGATCACAGGCTTCATCCACCCCATTCACAGTTCTGGGACTCAAGCCATTGAGCCTACACCTTCCAGCTCCAAAAATCTTCCAAGTCAAGAGCTTGCTGAGAAAAGGTAAACTGCCTTTAACTAAACACCATTCCTCAAATCCCAAGAGAAGAGGTTTCAGCACAAGTGGGGAGGTTGAAGCGATCTGCCTTGTTTTGAAGGGCTCGTTCCCTTGGCAACGGGAGAGCCAAGGCAGGAGGACTGTGCTTCCTACAGTGCACACAGAGCCTGGCAGCTCTTCCTGCCCAAAAGCGCCAGAGTTCAGATCCACCTGCTTTGCCACTCTGGCATTGGGAAGGGCCACAAGCAGATTACATACAGCCACAGCTGGAAAATACCATTTTCCCCTGAGCTCCACTGGTTTGGACACACATAAAACAATGATGGCAGAGTCCATCATGGGGCTGGAGATCAGGCCTTCCTGGAATTTGTTAACAGAACTTTTCCTCCCTGCAGAATTCCTTTATTAGAAATCCTCATACACAGGCTGAGAGGGGAATACTGGACAGCTATATACATTAAATCCTGCCCAAAACTTCATGAGGAGGGATGTTGGGGGAGAATATATGTCAGCAAATCTTCTGGAAACATCTCTGACAGAATTTGAGAGCTGGAAAGAGACTATTTAAAACAGCACATTCAGTATTCTCTAGAATCAGGATAAATGCCTCCCAAAGGATGAAGGGGGAGGTGAAGAAAGAAGACTTCAGCAAGCAGGCTTGGGGATGATGTGAGCATCACGTAGGAAAAGCTACTTCATGTCTCTAGAGAAACAGCAGAGGCTCTGAGCTGATGGCCACTCAACAAAGAACTCCACTCATGCCCAGCACTTGTGCTTAGGCTGGCAAAGGCCACAAAACCTGGAGATAAATACAGCAGCGAGTGGCAATCTCACCAGTCTAGAGCTGTCAGTGGCAGAGGACACCAGTTCAAGGGGTTTACAGTTGCCCAGAACAAATAAGCCTTTCTGTTGATGGCAGTCTCCCCATGGCATCTGGTATGATCCTAAAAGCAAATAATTCCTCGCTTCCCTTCTGCTTTCTCCATCGATCACCTACCCCTGTCCTGATCTTTTAAGAGCCTCCTTCTTTCCTGTCTCTCTCCTGTGGTTAAGCACACACAGCTCTGTCATATTTGCCCATCTCTCCTCCTCACACCCAGCTTGCTCACACTGTACCCTAAACTTTGACATATGTGGCCTCATCTCTAGGTTTTTCCAGAATTTCCCTATCAACAGCCCCGTACTTCCTTGTGCCAAAAATTTCACTTCCATGCACACGCTCCCATCACATCTTCAGACATTCAGCAGCTATACTGCACTACCCTACCCTCTGCCTCTCAGCCCCTCCAGCCTCCTGTTCTCCAAGAACAACTCTCTGTCCTCACATACTCCAATCTTCCCAGCTCTGCTTCCTCACCCACTGCACCTCTCTGATCCATCTCCTTTTTCTTTGCATCACTTTTTAAAGAGGCTGCTCTTTCTTCTGCACTGCCCTGAGCTTAGCCCAGCTACTTGTCCTTCCTACACTCTGGGAAGAAAAGCCTAAATGTCCAACAGCTATCTGTGCCACTTCACCACTCCCAGCCCCCTCTTCTTCCTGCCACCTCCCTCATTTAGCTCTGCTTTATAGATCCAGGTCTTGTTTTCCACAGCAGAGTCTATTTCTTCACACCTTTCAAGGGCCAGAAATGCTTTTAAAATTAATTAAAAACTGCAGCATCCTGTCATACACAACACCTCCACTTTGTGGTCTGAGTAGATACAGTACCTTTCATTTTTGAGTGACAGTCCAGCACTGGGTCATGACAAATTGTGCATGGCCACCATGGGCGTCTGTTGAACTTGGCCCAAACAAGATCCCCAACTTCATACTTCACTGGAGTAGGTTTCGTCTTGGCTTGGATCTTTGGGGAAAAACCAGAACACAAGAAATCACTAAAGCTCCAGATGCTTTTGAAGAGATTTGCCTCCCCCCTTGTGTGCAGATTACACGGGACAGCAGAGACATTTACATTAAAAAGCAAGTCCTGATTTTACTTAGTGGCTCCTACACCTTCAAAGAACACAACGGTTCTTCCCACTCTTCTGAAAGAACAAAATAATAAGAGGATTTGAGAAGGGTTTTGTAATTTTTTTAGTAAGTAACATGACCTCTGGTAAATGACTGCACTCAAACTTCACACATTTGAACAGGTTAATATTTGGAGTCACTACGAGACCCCATTATTTCACTGACATCAGTTTGTTCGTTTCAAAAGTTGCAACATACAGAAAAAGCAGTAGTAAGAGACAGTGAAATATGCTTGACTGAAAGGTGATAAGAACAGCAAATTAAGTGTTTATCAATTGGAAAAAAAAAGCTGGTAGCTACAAATTCGTAACTTTCCTGCTTCTCAGATGTGCTCAAGAAAAAAACTTCATCAGAAAATATTTGAAATCAAAGACAGGTATAATCACAAAAAAAATCTTATATACTGATGTTTAGCTTGTATGAGCAGAACTGGCATTGCTTTGCCCCAAAACTACGGAGCAGAAAGGGAGCATAACAGCAGTCAACCTCCTCTAGGGCACAGACAGACACACTGACCTTGCCTGTCTCCAAAACCTGCTCACGAGTATCAGCTCTGCAGACACAGTCCCCCAAATCCACTCAACTTCCCAGGGCTGTGCAGCAGCCACAAGAACACCAAAATCTTTCAATACACAAACCCTAACGCTGTTTAATGCCATTTCTGTGTCACTGCCCAAGAGCTGAGAGCAGATCCCGCACTGTTTGCAAAGCATGAAGTCTCTCTGGCTGGATGTGCTTTACCAGCAGGACCTCTGCCAAGAAGAGGATCCAGGAGCTTGGGTGTTGTGAATAACTGAGCCAAGATTAGGTACAATAGGTTTTCACAGGATACAAGAGTCCCTGTCCCCAGCTGTGAGGTATCCTCCCTGTTTAGCAGCACCCACCAACATGTCCCAGGTGAGTTCAGCATTTTAGGAGCTCCAAGAAGCACTCTAGGAGTTTTTCCTGCCAAAAAGTACAAGCAATATGCTCCTCATTAAAGCTGTTACAGCACCTTTCTGCTTCACTTCTCCATCCTGCTAACCACCCTGCTCGAGGCACGTCTCTTGCCACACCCAGTTCAACATCCCAGCAACTAAAACACAACAGACCTCTCTAATAAAAGGTATACTCCGTTTCTCATTGAGTTTTATGGGTCTTCTTCATGTGGTTAAGGAAAACACAAAAGAATAAATCCTGTCACATGAAAAAAAGGCACGTAGTGATGTTACAGACTAAATTGTTGAAATTCTTCTCACTCACTCATCAAAAGCCACACAGTAACTTATTGCTGAGCAAGAGTTCAGGAACAGAGAATGTGAATAGCACCGGGCAAGGGGCTGCAGCCCCTCTCTGCCACTGCCTTGATGCAGCCTCTGTGTCTCCAGCTGTATCTGTCAGCACAGGAACCAGAGACCGCTGTCTTGGCTGTTGCTTTTAAGATGCAGATGCCCTTTCAGATGCAAACCCTCTCTTTTTTCAGTCTGTTTCCAACTTGTGCTCTTGTAAATGCTACTTTGGCCTCAAATTTTTTTTCCAGAGATTTCCAGCCTGGGCTTTGAGGGGCACATGTATATCCCAGCTGATTATCTCCGATGTTGTGCATACACACACAATGGATGTGCATCTTCCTGACAACTGTAACCTGAGCACGGTCACTGGACAGAGCAGTAAAACCTCGCTGGAGATCTGCCAGAGCCATTCACATTGATCCACCTGAAGGACAGGCCCCCCTGCCCTTAGGCAAGTCTGCATTTAAATCAACTCTTTGTAAACCTCCAACACCCCAGCCAAGTGAAAAGGTGGCTTTCAAGAAACTATTCAGACAATGCCTAAACCTCTTTCCAAGAAGTCCACAGCTATTCTCATTCCTGCCCAGTTTCCTCTCTCATTTCCCCAGCATTAGCAGTCAGGTGTTGGACTCGCTATCACTCACCACAAAGTTCCCACCAGTGGGTCATAGAGGCAGATCAGGAAGCATCATGTCCTGAGGGAGAGCCTTGTGACAGGATGCACTGCAGCAGGTCACTGTCTGCTTTCCCTAAATCCCACCAACCTGCCAGAGATGTCTTTACATTTTTTCCTTTACATGGAAAAAAAAGAAGATCTGCTAGGGACTTTCAATACATGTAACATTGAAAAACCACCAGCAGAGGAGCAAAAGCAGCAGTTTTGTCCTTTCCAGGTATATTTAAGTCTCTTCCTTTAAACTCTGCTGCATGATTGGAAATATATGCTTTGGGGCTATAATGTTTTTATGTCAGAATACAAACTTCACTCCTTTTAAAACTAACATCTACTATGCATGATCAAACTGCTGATATACCCTGATAGCCAAAAATTCAGCCCTGCAATAACAGTGACTTTTCTGTGAGCTAGGGAAAGCCCAAGTTTTTTAAAAAAATAAACTTCAGATGTAGTCCCCTACATCTGATCACAGCACTGTTCACTCAGAGCATGGAAATATTCAAGTATTTAAATAACACAAAAATTTGTGAGCCACTGCAGATCGGGTAAGCACCACATTTTAACTCCAGTGGAGATACACTGAAGAAATTAAACCAGGTAAGACCCTTGGTTAGTGAGGAAGGAAAGGACAGGGCTTTCTCCATTGATGAGAAATATCAGTTTTGTACTATTTGATGTTCTCCTCAAGAGAGTTAGTACTGTCTACTCTGTTATCAAATGTTTGGCGTTAATTTGCTGTTTCAGATGGGACAAGCTACAGCCTAAACTTGAGATGATAATGCAGCATTTCAGATCACTCTGTGCTGTTTTTGGACAAAACAAGACTGTACCTTGCAGATGTTTTTAATCAAATCCTCTCCACCAAAGACCCCAAATGATCACTGTGGAAGGGGTCACAAGCCAAGGGTCAGCAGCAGGATGACACAAACACTACCTGCAAAGTCACCTCTCAAATTTGTACTACACCAACCAAACACACCCGACTGAAATTCAAAAAGTGAAATTCAAAACGTTGGTGCTCAGATTCTTAAGAAGGAGGCTTTCTATTAGAAAGCCAAGCACCTTTATCCTCCTGAAATTCTCACCATACAGCAAATAATGAAACATATCAAGCAAAGAAAGCTTAAATTGCCAAGTGTTTTTATTTTGGTAAACATACTGTCAGTCCTCAACTGTCTGTCACCAATCTTCCTCCCTTGAAAATAACCACATCATTAAAAAGTGGAAAAAAATAACCCTTTTGCAGTAACTGCTCTTGGCTCCAACATTGGAAGCTGTTCTTCAATCCATTAATCTTGCTGGAAGAAGTGGCACAAACCAGAAGCCCACAAACACAGACAATGCTGACAGTCATGGGGTGCACCTTTCCTGCTGCACTGGACATCTCTGAATAAAAATCAGAGCAGCAGCAGCCCCTCCAGTGCAGCTGGAGACACAGCTGCACACACCCCACGTGTCCCAACAGCGTGACCAGGGATGTGACCATCTTGGCAGAACAACAGCAAGACTGAGCTGCACACAAAGGAGCAGAGATATGTCTGCTGTTACAGGCAATTTCAAATTTTCAATTTCATATACCCAAAGAGACATCTGTCCAGAGATCAAGCACTGATCTGCAGCCATTGTAGCTCTGCACACTTCCAATTCAGACCTGCTTTGGAAAGCCATCATGGAAATACTTGGCCAAGAAAGCCCTATTACAGTTTATTCCTGACTTAATTATAAACAGTGTTATTCAATGAAGCCAGGGACAGAACATGTTTTGCAGAAAGGCTGGGGCAGCAAAAGAGACTGTGTGCAAGAAGGATGAAAAAAAGGCAAGAAAGAAGCCACTGACCCCCTGAAAATAACGGAGGAAGATCCTGCCAAGCCTGTTTCAGGCACAAACTGGACAGAATCAAAGCCAAGGATGAAAATAAAAGGAGGCGGCCACATCCAAAGGGTAATTAACCAACACAGTATAAACAATGACACTAATAACCTTTTCCTCTGAGTGTACACCAGATACCTGCCCAGGGCCCTGCAGCAGCAGCATAGGATAGGAATATCTCCTGAGCAGATCTCACCACACTGGCAGCTGCCAGGTAAGTCACACCCCACACATGAGCTGGCCCAAACATCACTGCCAGGGGCAGAAGCAGCAACAACTCTGCCCCACAAGCTTCCAGTGCTCTCTTCAAACCTTCTCATTTCCAGGCCATCAACTCTAATGCTTCTCCCTGCATTCCATCTATATGCCCAGGATAAAGTTGTTCCCAATACCTAACTTCTTATTAGTTAGAACTGGAAGCTTGCTGAGGATCAGTCCACAGTGTGCCCCCACCACTACCTCTTATTCCTTAAAGTTCAGTGATCACTATTTTTTTTCCTAATAGGACAAGGTGACAAAAAGTTCATCTTATTCCTATGAGCCACCAACCCCAGATATGGCTGAACTGGCTGAAGATCAACAGCTTTCTTACCACAAAAAAACCTACTGAAACAAACTTGAGGGAGAGATGACATTTGAAGGCACCTGGATAGCCTGGGCCAAACAGTCTGCTGGAAAGGGACCTCTTACAAGGGCACAGAGTGACAGGACAAGGGGGAATGGCCATAATCTGTGAGTGGGTTTAGATTTAATGTGAGGAAGAAATTTTTCCCTGTGAAGGTAGAGAAGCTCTGGCACAGGTTGCCCAGAGCTGCTGTGCCTGGATCCCTGGAAGTATTCAAGGTCAGGTTGGATGGAGCTCTGAGCAATCTCACCTTATAGAAGGTGTCCCTGCCCACAGCAGGGCATTGGAACTAGATTCTCTTTAGGACCCCTTCCAACCCAAATCATTCTGTGATTCCATAAAGAAGTTATGCAGTAACACAACCAACCCCACAGCTGGTGTCACAGGCGCCCTGTGCCTAGGACAGGCCACTCCCAGCTCCTGCCATTTCGGTGGAACAGGCTATTCACCCTCTGCCCTCACAAAGGAGAGGCAGCAACTGGGACAAGTTCTCCCTATTAAAATACTCCCAGAACAAGCTTGGAAGGGAATTGCTAAGGCTACGCCAAGAATCTTCAGGAGATGGAGCTTCCCTCCAGCTACAGCACAACCTCACTGAGTTAGCAGAGTTTAAGACAAAGCAGAGCAGTTTTAACCTCAGCACTCAGAATTATCCCTCTGTCCATACAGCTCCTGTCCCAGGGGATCCAGATCCTTTAACTCTGGTCATAGAAATGAAGCAGCAATGAATCCAATTCCCATACAGTGACTGCTGCTGACAGATAGTTAAAAGGTCAACTCCTACCTCTGCACTGCTCTTAATGAAGGGAGGATGGAAAGAAGTCTGAGTGATCCATGGTTCATTACTTCACTCAGCCCCAACACTTGTGCACTGAGAAATGAACAGACAGAGAGAAGGAAAGAGAGGAATTGGGAAATAACCTTTACTTGGGAATGCTGCATGGAAAGGTAAAAAGGAGAAAAGACTAAGAACAACAATGAAGCAAAATTGGTAACTTGTGATGGAAGCCAAAAATTCATTCTCATTAGCAAAGATTAATGATTTAAAGAAGCTTTTCTGAAATCAAAACCAAATCAGTTGGAAGAAAAAAAACCCCCAAAAATGGAGAGAAAATTAAATGGTACACACTTGATAGCTCAAGAAATATTTGAAGCTAAGCAGAGATCACCAAAGTTTCCTCCATACAAAGTACCATTACCAAGCACAGGAGCTTTAAGACTTTATAGAGAGAGGCTGCAATGCTGACCCTGCAGTCGCTGTGACAAAACTTAGAGGAATCAATCCCTGCACAGGGAAAAGGGTAGGACCAACTGGAGTCCATATGGACAAAACCCCCACCCAAACCACAGCACGCAATGGTGTATCTGAAGAAACCAGGCTAATAATCACACTGGCACTTTACGGCAAGCTGCAAATCAAACAGAGCAGCTGGGGAAGCCTGCTAGAAGCCCATAGGCAGCCTGTGCTGCTGGGGACCTGGGGACATGCCCTTTGTCCCAACTGCTCCAGTCTTCCTCCAGTGTCAGTACTGCAGCAAAAAGCAAACAGGCATCTGACCTACACCCATGTCTGAAAAAGTACACTACCTCATATCTGGGACCACTATCATCCAGAAGTGTTAAATACTCATTAATTAAATATTCACTAGCAAAAAAATACAGCAGAGATTATTATACAGACCAAACTTCTGTTATCAACATGCTTGTGGGTATTTGTTGTCTTTGGCCAGTTTTTAGTATCCTTTTCTAGGGTACTAAAGTTTTTCAGGGTCCATATGTACATATGAACTACCCTGAAAGGTTAAAATCAAGAGAGCAGATTGGACTGCTTTGAATAATTCCTATATACTGAAGCATTTCTATCAAGGACAGGAGTTATCCACATACGGATTTTAAATAAAGAATGTACTGAGGAGAGAACACCAAGTTTCAGTCTCCAAGATAACTGGGTAACAGTATCCCTGTTTCACTCAGTGGAGAGAGTTTTCCTTATGGACTGGATGGATGGAAGAGCAGTGCAAGAGAAAGCTTTGGCACTTCAGCATCCTAACTACCAGAAAAGCACCTGACAGCAAGGTTTGAGGGAGGCAGGAGGGGGAAGTGGGAGAGAAGGAGCATGATCTCACCCAGATCCCCGGTGGAGAGAAATCCACAAACACACAGAAGACTTCAGACCACTTCCAGAAGCCTGAAGCAGAGGACAGATTCTCATATTTCCTTATCTGCACACATTTTAAATGATAAACCACATTCTCTTTAAATCTGGCTCTTTTAATCAGCACTAATTGTTTCAGCGAAAGGAACTGCTGGTATCACCAGAACTTTGCAAATTCTCATGAATAACAAATACCCATAAATATCTTCTTATGTCAGAGAACAAGCAAAAAAACCTCAAACTGAAACCAGGTCATCAGATCTGTCCCCTTTCCAGCCATACTTTTGTGCTCCTCTATGTATTACCAAATTGCTCACAAGCAAGACATCTGATAAACACAGCATTCATTTTTCAGACATGAAGTTTCTAAATCCATGAAATGAAAAACAGATTCAAACTATGCAAAATGAAACTTGGCTATTCTAATTTATATATGTATGCTCTATTCATTACAGCTTAAGCTGTAACCAGAATGAAGCAGAATTAGAGAACAATATGTACAGTGCAAAGAGTGAATACTGTACTAGAACGTCAACAGCTAAAAAGTGTGAGTTTGGGTTGAATTAAATGAAATTAACTGCTTGTTTCTTGTTTTGGTTTGGTTGTTGATGTTGTTTGGGTTTTTTTGAAGTCCATGGGATTCTTTAAAAGCAACAAACATTTAAGGGGGGTTTACAAACCTCATTTTCTGCAGAAGTTTTTATTTACCCACGGGAGATGAAAGGATAATCCCATTTCGCTAGTCTAAATAAAAATATGCCTCTTACACAAAACCATAGCCTGAAAATGAGGTGGCATCCAGCATATAAGTCCCCCTACCCAATTACACCATTTTTCCAAGACACAAACATTCTATTAATATAAAATTAAGTTTTAATTTGCACTTAGAACTTCAACTGCTTTTTCTGAAACCCTACTAAAAATGAAATCAGTTTTTGAACACTAGCAGGGCAATAAACTTATCTTGTGCTTATTTATTTCTTGATATCCACACTCAAAGCCATGACCCGAGGAAGGTTCATGCTTCAGGCACCAGGTACTACAAGCTTATGCTTCCAAGAGGCTTTCAAACCTTTCTGTGGTGAATCCAGCTTCCTAAACATTGTGAACATACTGTGAGAGAACAGCCCACTAGAAACAAGAGGAATCTGACTTCTTTTACTGCTGTTATTTAGAAATCTGCGGGCAGTCACCACATTAGCCAGAACAGTAGGAAGTCTGAACAGGTGCTCAGGAAAACCAAACAACAAAGTAACATCAGGCCAAGGGGAGGAACCATTAAAAGGGTGATAACCACACTGCTCCTCACCCTTCTTGCATTAGGCAACAGCAGGTTTCTATCTTTCCACCAACAGTGGGAGGGAAAGTCATGAACACACTCCTCCAAAACAAGTGGAACATGGAAGCTTCAAGCAGGGCTGAGGGTGAGAGCCTCACTGCATACTCAGCACTACAGGAGCTGAAAAAGAGACTGGAAGTTTCCAGTGTGCTGAGATACTACTGCAGAGGAAATTCACTGTTCACTTTTTCCTAAAGAATACCACACCAAAAGGCATTCCATCCTTTGGCTTGGATGCAACACTTGGATGGCTCCACCCAACTGAACACTTCTGGTGTCTCGCATGCAAAAGTCAATGCCTGAAAATATAAAAGGAGTCCCCAGTGCATTATATCTAATGAGTGTCTGAAAGTTAAAACAAATTACTCTGCTATTTTATTGTATAATTATTTTACTATAAAACTGTTTTTTCCTGAAGAGCCCAGCAGTGGGATGTGCTGTCTCCAACAGCACGCACAGCTGTCCCAATACTGCATGCAACCATGTAACCAACAGAACAAGTTCCCTATCAGGAACTCACTCCAAGCTTTTCTCACCAACACTTCCTACGTCAGCAATCTGACCCATGAGAAGGAGGATGGGAAAACATGGAGAAGCCTCCAGGACTAGAGATATACTGGCCCTTCCCTGTGATTCACTCACCAACACTCCCTCCCCTGATGCCACACATGTGGTGCTCCTTCCACCTGCAGCCTTACTCTTCACCCAGAGCCCCAGTAGCACTCAGCCCCACAGAGGCAGCAGGGGATGCTGCTGGAAAAGCCATTCATTCATCTGTGGATCATGCAGCTCCATCACTGCCAAGGTTACAACTAGTCCAGGCAATGAGTTGGGACAACTTAGCACAACCCTTCTGCTCTGGCTGTGCTAGAGACAGAAGTGAAGGCACCCAGCCAGGACCAGCCTGACCTTGAGAGGGTAAGAAGTGATACACAAGGTGACTTTTCCCCCAAATTCTTTTTGCCATTTTTCCAAAGAACCGTGAGATAAATCTTAATGATAACCACAAAGAGTCAGCATGTCAATTTTAACAAGTGCCTTACCATCCTTCAGTAGAGGGAAGACACACTGCTGAAATTCCTCCCGGCTTCATCAATGCTTTTGGACACAAAAGAGATGGATGCACACCCAGGCCCATCTTTATCTCTGTCACACATTTAATCACGGCTGCAGAGCTGCTGTGAGCAACCACACTGGAACCAGATTTTTAATTTAACAAGAACAGAGAACTTCAGCTGGCACCTGCTCCAGCACATGGCAGCATCTTCCCCTCTCCTGGGCACTGGGGTCAGGAACACCGACTCAGATCAGTCAAAGCAGTGCTTGTGCTCCTACCCAGGACTGAACCAGTGGGGCTCCAAACTTTCCACCTCACAGTTTTCTTCAGCATGGCACCACAGCTCTGCAGCCATGCCAAACTCCCTCGTGTTACCATTCTGCACCAGATGGCTCTGTGCAGACAGAACATAGGTCATAGTCTTTTGATATTAAAGGTGGCATTCACCTAAACTATTGAGTTTTTTAACACCGAGGACAACCCCCGGCCTGCTAAGATTTCTTCTTTCCAATGTTTCTATTCCCTGTACCTTTCTAAATGCAAGAACAAATAATTGAAAAGCAACCAAAATTACTATATATGTCAGCCACAGGCAAGAAAAGCAGAAGTATATTCTAAGCACCTGCACTGAAAATTGATCATCATCCATAACACAAATTTCTGAGTTACGAATTATTTTTAAGAAATACCATTGCAATAACATCTTAGAGAATACTGCTTTTTTCTGAGGGCTCAAGTAGCTTGTTGACCATATTCAGAGTTCACCTCTTGAGCGAGCTAAAGATTTGTTAACTTGGTTATCTTGGGGAAACTTTAAAAAAAAATCCTTAATAATCGTGGCACATCACACAGTTTAACCCCACTTCTGGGAACAAGGGTGTAATGAGGTGCAACAAGAAGCTGCTACGCTGCAAGAGGCAATCAACAAATCCATGACTTCATGCAGAATATGCTGCTCTGAAGTCAAAGGTTACTGCTCCAGCATCAAACTGGCCCACTACCATTCATTTTACCAAGGCTTGAAAAGAAGCTGTAACAGCAAAACTTGAATCACTGTACCCTCAACAACCTAAGATTTGTTAGGAAAAAAGGTTCAGGCTGTGGGAGATGCACTTTTCCAAAAGAAATCACCAGCATGTATTGTCATTTAGCAGAGCCTGAGAGGCAGCATCCAGCCCAAAAAAACACCTGTAAAAGCCAATTTTGTTGCTACTATTGCCAGATTTACAGCTGCAAACAGTATATTAACCAGGACATTGCCTGAACAACTTCTCTCTTGCTAAAGTTTTAAAAGTAAGTTTTAAATTTAGAAAGCAGAAATTACACAGAAGTTTCTGTCATTATATCCAGTAGAACATCACTTTCAAAACTGTCCAATCTGCAAGAAAATACCTCTGGTTTTGCTATTTGCAAACGGACATGTTCAGCTTTAGAACATGAACCACAAAGGCATGTCATTCAGATTTCACATGGCACACCAGGTATTTTCTAGAGAAACCAAGTCATTTCCTGTAACACAACGTACACAAACAGATATTTCACACCTAATCAGCAATCAGAGAACAAATACAATGAAACAAGGAGACGAAGAGCAATCTCAGCCAAATGCTATGATAAAACGCTTCCAGGATCCAACCTGCTGTGCAGGAGAGCTTTGGATCCTACAAACGTTCAAAACCCTCAGAATGAGCTGCTCTCACACCCTCACACACAGCAGGTCCTGCTATGACAGCTCCTAACACCCACCCACTCACACCTCCACCAGGACCAAGAGGCAACACAGCGTCATCACACTGTGAAAGCATTAAGTCATTAAGGACCTCAAAAATTTATGGTCAAGTGGTAACACAGGGCAGGACTGGGCCCTCACTGGGGAAATTCTTCTGGACGTCCACCATGGCTGAAGTCCTTTACAGGTAAGTTTAGAGCTATTTCAGAGAGGAATGCCCTTCAGTACAAGGCCTGGTGGGGGCCATCAGGCTGCACAGCAAGGCAAGATCAAGCTACGCGCCCTTTTCTATGAAATAATACCCTCTTCCAAACAGTGTAAATCCTAGTGGCAAAGAGGGCCATGTGCAAGATGAGAGGCATGGGAAGAGCAGCACACAAAGTGCCTGTTCTCTCCAGGTGCAGGGAGCGGGAGATGATGCCTGCAGGAATCACTGAAGCCAAACAGAATTCATCTCCTCACCAGGAAGATGTCAACTCACCAAGGAAATTTATGTTCCCTGCTAAAACAAACCACTGTCATGCCTATTGTATCTTAGAGATATAATGTTATCAGTAGTTAGTTACACCTCGAATCAACAGCCTATAGTAGGAGATTCTTTCCAAAATGTTTACAGGAGTAGCAAGGATCACGTGGCTTTGGTTCCTTCATTTTATTTTTAGCAGAGAGAGAAATGGCACCAGACACGTCAGTTAATAAACCAAGCAACAGAGGAACTCTCACACAGGCAACACCAACACTTCATAACGAGAATACCCTCCCATAGCTGCAGATCAGAACAGAATCCATGTTCATAATGGATTAATTCTCAAGAGGGCTCTGTTGGCCTTCACTTCTAACACAGTACAAACAGTGTGATTCGGGTAAAGCAAAAACCTTCCAGGAGCCTTAAACACATGCCCCACTCATTCCTTACACCCAGCCCCTGGAAGCAGCCATTTTTAGGGATGAAAGATCTGGCTCTGGATTTCCCTGTACCTCACTTCCTCACTGCCATTGCCTCAACATGACACTCCTGCATCGTGGGAATGGACAACAAGGAAATAATAATGAAAAGCAACACTGAACCTCATGCAAGCCTCTGTACATCCTCAACTCTGAAACCATCAGGGTCCTGTGGAGAAAACAGCTTGTGAATGCAGAACGTACACACAGCAGGAGCGGCCCAGATGCACCTGAATCCAAGAACTCTCTGATTCCTGAAATGCTTAACTCTGCAAATCAAATTACTCAAAACACACTTTTCACATAGCAACTAAAAACCAACAAGCCAACAAACTGAAGTATTAAGGCATCAAACATTACATTAAAAGATCAAAATTTCCATGAGAGTTCTGCAAGAAACAAGTCCACCTGCTCCAATTCCTCAGCATTTAAATTCAAGCAATATCTACAGCACTCAGACCTCCTGTAGCTGTACCCACCCTTCTCAGCACCGGAGTCTGGACTCACTTTTCCCTCCAAGACAACATAATGCTGCCCAGGGCCTCTGCAACTTGGAAAGGCCAGGAGAGAAGGACCACCTATTTAAATTTGAATGGCCATAGCCCAACATGTGCACAAGGCAGCAAGCCAGCAGGTGCCAGCAGTCACTGTACCACCACCTCTGGAGAACAAGACCCAGGAACCGATGCTATCATTTCCTTCTCCACAACCCGAAATCTGTCAGGACCTCCTGGGAACTTCAGACACCCTTAAGGGAAGATTAAGTTGGCACTTAAAATAGCTTTACTTCAGAATATGCACATCTCTCTTTACAACTGAATGGTACTTGAGCAACCTCCCCTGTTTGGGGCAACGTTTGAGAGCAGGGGGTGCCAGGGCTATTAACAAATTCCCATGCAAAACAGTATCTGCCACCACCCCTTCTGCCCAGAGGCATTACTTAAATGCTGGACTTTACATCCCACTTAAGACTAAGCCCTTCTGCTGCAAGCACTCTTGACATTTCAGAAATCGGCCTTTTCAAAGCAAGCATCTATCGAAAAATTCAAATCTTGCAAGGGGCAGACAAAAATACACACACACACTTCCCTCTTGGCAAAACAGGAAGTTTGAGCAGCAGTGGCACACTCAGAGCCATGAGCTTCAAAAAGAAAAGCTCTGAGACAGTCTTGCTGTAAAGTGGAGGAGCCCAATCAACAGGCAGCATAAAGCTGATATCTGTAAGAGTAGCCCACCTATGACAAACAGCGGTGCAGAACTCCCAGGGATTTGTGGTGCTTTTCTTGGGGTGCGTTTTTAAGTTTTAGCAGGTTCTCAAAAAAAAGTTGATTCCAGTTACCAAACACAGATGAAACTGTGTTAAATGCCTAAATGAATACATGACCTGAGGAGCAAACCTGGGTATTTCTAGCTGCTATGCCATGTTCAACCATTAAAAGATTTGAATTGTCTCAGTGGTAACTTGGCGCAGAGGAAAATCCCTGTCTCTTCCCATTCCACAGGCAGTAAGGCTAAAATGAAGGACCACTCAGACAACATGTATTTACTTACTGAAGAAAGAATGCAGGACCCCAGGCTGCCTAAAAAATGTTTTTCTTCTTTACATTTTTTTTAGGAATGCATCTATGCTTTCAAGTCACCAGAAAAACTACACCACACAGGTAAGGCAGTTTTACTGAGAAGTCAACCCGTTGCATATTCAAATAACAGGCTCCATCACTAGGACAGTTTTGTCACCGTACCAGCTGCAGTTATGTGGAGCACGTTGTAAAGGCAACTGTTGTGAAAGTACCTCTGCGAGCTTCTGTTTACAAAGTGAGACCCTCCCACAACTGCATCACCGAGCACATGTCTGCGAGAGATCCCAGCTCTGCTCTGCAAAACAAAGCTGAGGAGATGCACAAACCTCAGACCCACAGCAGCCTCTCACCACCAAAGACCGAGAGATTCTTCCCAAGGAACGCTGAAGACTATCTACAAGCCTGAACTGCTCCACAAACAAATTAAGCTGGTGTCAGCATCTTCCTGAAACGGTCCCTTCCAGGGGCACCCTGTGACAAGCGCTCCCCACCTCCCAGAGCACGCAGCAGGAACAGTGAGTGTTCCCAAAGGAACACAGTCCTGCCTCCCAAGCACTGCACACACCAGCACGATCTGTCCGGCATCAGTGGCTCTACTGAAATTAGAGCGCAAGATGGTTTCGGTATTAGTCCTGTTAAATAAGCTAATCTTCAAACCCTGCATCAATACTTAAAGCCCAGAGTATCCTCCAGCAAGGCAACTTGAAGTTGCAAAAACATATACACAAAAAAAAACCCAAAGAAATGCACGAAATATACATATATGGCTGCAAATAAAAGGCTGAACTGAGAAACATCTCTTATACTTGGATTGAAAAGAAAATTACACCAAAAATTATTAAATGCATCTATCTCCTTTCAGAACTCCCAAAGTTCCATCAGTTTTGCTTCTTATTAATTATTTTAGAATTAAAGGAATTTGTGAGTATAGAGAGAAATTAAAAAAAAAAAAACCCAACCAAAAAACAGTCAGCTTGAATAGGAATCAAGGTTTGCTGCCTGTGAGTTCTGTCAGGCCATGACACGGCGTCTCCCCAGCCACCGCCAAGGTCTCACAGCTCGGGAACCTCAGGCCTGACCAGACAAAGAGCCTCTGACAGCGTTCAGCCGGAGCGGCAGGAGATGGGAACGCTCCCTCCTGCCCTCCTCATCTGCACTGCGCTCAAAAAAACCCCTTCCAACGGGGAAAGAACTCCACCGAACTCCGCATCGAGTTGCTGGGCAGAGGAATGGTGCCTCTTATTCCTGACGGGAGAAAAAGCGGCGGGGGGAGCGCGGGCGGCCGCGCCGGGACACAGGTGCGCGGCGAGCGCGGTGACAGCCCGCGCTGGCCACGGCAGGGTCCCCTGGCTCGGTAAGATGGCTCCCATCCTCCGGGGTGCCGGGGCGAGGGAGGCAGCGCGGCCGGCCCGGCCCGGCCCTGCCGCACCGCAAAATGGCAGCGGCCACGGCCCCCCCGCCCGCGCCCCGACGGTGCTTACGAGTTGCAGGGCCGCCGAGGACTCGGGCTGCTCCCCGGGGCCGCCGTCCGGCACCGACTCGGCCGGCTGCAGGCGGCTG
>WEKY01022915.1:21334-40144 GCA_013390045.1 Picathartes gymnocephalus | reverse complement strand
TGCGCTGTGTCCCCCGACAGGCCTGCCGGCCTCCGTAGAAGAAGAAATGTCACTCAGCTCTCTATGAGAGAGTGAGTTTAATAGTGTAAGGCAATGATAACACTTTTAGGTATAATGTGTAATGAAAACCTCTCAGGTAGAAAGGTAGGAATTTTGGATTGTATCCTTCACAACATTCAGCTTTAAGATGGCAGAAGTGACCTTTTTTCTACATACAAGGTCTATAGATAATGAAACTGACATCACATAAGTAACAAGAAAACACAGCTATATCGGTGCTAACAGCTTTCTCTTGGTGAAACACTGGATCATGGAAGAGATCAGAGCTGGCAAGGAAATAACAGTATGATTGCAGAGGCAGTCTAGCACTCAAGGTCAGGCTGGATAGGACTCTGAGCAATCAGATCTACTTGAAGACATCTCTGCTTATTGCAGGGGTGGACAGGGTGTTGGACTAGATGGCCTTTAAAGGTCCCCTCCAACCCAGACTGCTCCGTGGCTCAGGGAAATGTCAGGCTGCAGGAAGCCACTTGCCTGCACTCTGTCTTCCACTTAGGCTCAGCCAGAACTGACTGCCACTTCAGGGTATGACACATGCTTGTGTTGTTCTGTTTAATTAATAATTTCAGGTTATGTCTGTACCTTCCCTTCACTATACCAGAAAAAAAATCTTTGAAAGACATGGAATGTATATGATTGGTACATATGTGTGTATATATATATATATGTGTGTGTGTGTGTGTATCCATAGAGACTATCTGTTGAATTTTACAAAAGGTTTTAACAATTGCTGTTAAGATGGTAAATTTGCTTACCAAACACCCTTCTGAAATTAGGAATAACATGGGGCTAAACACTGATTTTTAGTTATTTTATCAAGATATACCAATGTGTTTTAGCCTTTCTTGATCGGAATGGAATGCAGCATAGCTTAAAATCTTCTTCCCTGAAATTAGGCTGAAACTATACTGCTTTCAGTTTAGATAGCTAAGAATGAGCATAAAACCCCAGTGATTAAACTAATAAGTAATACTCCAAAGTGTTTTCATAATATTACCACATACTTAACATTGTTTTTTTTCTTTTATCTTTGAAATTATATGTAGTTTTGAAACAAAGTAGGAATTTCACAGTAAAAAATCTAAATATTTTATTTTTAAACAAAACACCACAGACACAATCTTTCAATGTTTATAATAAATTCAGAACAAATTTGATTAAACAATTTATAGAATCTTCAAATTTTCATGTCTGTATTGCTTTTAAAATCACATTTAAACCAGGTTTCTATTCAAGCCAATCCGAGAGTTTTGTATCTCTCACTTAAGAGATAGGACCAGGTGTCTATTGTTTATAAACATTCCAATGTCCAACCCTCACAGGCATATGTGCTCTGAGCCAACTCTTCAGAAAACTTTGGTACCACTTTCTTTTCCCTCATGTCTTTCCCTTCCTCACAATTCTGGGATTTCATGCATTCACACACTCCAATAATTTACTGTTTGTCTTCCAAGTCTTCAGATACACCTGTGGTGGTTTCTGCTGGCTTGTGTCTGCATGTCATTGCCGTGTCCTTTGATTCTGAGGGAGGAGAGGTGTCCCTCAACTACACCATCACTTTTCCCAAGAGAGGCATCTAATGGTATGTCCTAAATTTATTCCTAAATTTATTCCTCTCTTCATCAGAGGATTCTACTAAGACTGCCTTAGGCCCCACTGGCATTTCCGCAGGGATTGACTATGACCTGTGACTTATCAAGCTGAGAGGTTTCTCTTAAAAATTTTGGGAATAAATGAGATGTATTTCTGAAGAATACCTGCCTGATTTCCTTTACAGATTTCCTAGAATTCTGTTACTGGGACATGTCTTCTATGAAGGACTTCTCTCTCTGAACTTTGTTATACAGAAATAAAATGTTAAGTTACAAATCTTTAAAAAAACTCATCAAGGCTATATGGAACTTTTTTTCTTTTAAATGCATTTAGCATTTCATGAAATGGCATGAGTAGATGGAACACTTTCCAAAGGTTGTCTCTTCTGTGCAATAATTTATGTTGGTTCTCTCTTTTCAATGTTACTTGCTAAATCTGCTTATATATGCATTAATTTGTTTCCAAGTCAGTCAATTTTCTCTATTAACATTTAATCCCCTTTAACAACACAGTCTCACAATGCCATTTCCCTTATATTTTTTAAAATGCAGAATAAATGCCCATTCTTTTTTTACCAAATAGTCTTTATTATGTACCTCTTTTAACTTCTAAAGCCATGGCATGCTTACCTTTACTGACAAAGATATTTCTTCTGTTGCCAATTTCAGCATCTTCTTTTGTATATCTGTCATCTTTGGCCTTCCTTTGAACTTGTTAAAATTCAGTTTGTCTTTTTTGGCCCCAGAATACTCCAGCTGATGACCTTATTTTTGCTGATTTCAATGTTTTCTCTCTTCAATGTTTTCAATGCCTTTCATCAATGTATGTTTTGTATGTATCTGTAAATCATTATTACTACTTAACTGTTTTTCCCATTGTGGTACCCAGAGGTTAATCAGACTTGGCATCACTTATGCCTGGCAGGGTATTAAACTAACAAGAACTGCATTTATGCAACATCTTCAGTAGTTGGTATCTATATTAATTGCAACACAGGCTCTTTTGCCTTTATGTTAATTATATGTGTACTCAAGTCACTTTGTATTACACTGATCAGCCTATATCTGTCTTTTTAATGTATCTATTCATATGCCAATTTCATGACATCTCTGCATTTAATTATTAATACTATGTGTTTCATGATAATATGAACATAATTTCCATATGGCATTTGTGTTTTCCTAGCCCAACACTACAGCTAACTTCATCTTAAATATTTCTCAGCTAACACAGAACAGCTCCTCAACAAAATAACCAGAAATTCTGGGCAGCTGGATAGAGTGCAGAGATCCTCTATTAAAAGCTATCTTGGAAACCAGAAAAAGATGAAGTTTTACTCCTCTGGCTAATACACAGCTATAATGGATGTCAGTGCTAATCTCAGTCCCAAATTTGCAAATAGTTTTACAGGGTAAGTTTTTGTCCCATGTACCAGTTTCCCATCATGTTCAGAAATTCATTAAATATTCCCTTAATCCTTTTAATCTTTCCAGAAAAATCCTTTCAGAATATTTCATGAAGAAAAGTTATGAGGCAGTTATGCAGTATCTATTTGACAAAAGCTAGGTATCCAGAACTGGTTTCTTTCTTCATGTCTTTTCAGATTTCCTAGTTTTCATCTGATAAGCAATGTCTAAGTATGCACTAGGATTACTGGTCAGAACTGTCCTATGATACAGGGAGCTGTTCTTTGGTTCTGTTCATTGAATCATAGAATCATAGAATCATAGAATCATGGGATGGTTTGGCTGAGAATGGACGTTAAACATCATCTAATTCCAACCCTTGCACCATGGGCACAGACACCTTTCACTAGACCTTAAAAGCCTCATCCAGCCTGGTCTGGAATACTTACAAGGATGGGGAATCTGCAGCCTCTTTGGGCAGCCAGTTCCAGTGTTTCACTCCCCTCACAGTGAAGAATTTCTTTCTAACATCTAATCTAAAGCTATGCTCTTTCAGTTTTTGTTAATGTAAAGAAAAAAGCTCAGGCCCTTCTGAATAAATATATTCAGAATAAATAAATAGAGCAAAACCATTAATAACTTAGATTTACAGACATTTAAAGTGTTCTAGAAATTGCTAATAAATTCCAGTGGAGAAAATAAAGAGAGAATTATTCTTCAAACAATTAGAAAAGTCAATAAGTTTTTATCAAAGCCTCAAAGTCATGAGTAATTCAAAATAGTTTAGACTCCTAATATGTTTACATGGTAGAGCATAATTTTTAACCTTATCAGGACAATGCACATGTGCTCATCTGCTACAAGTCTTGGATTAATCAGAATAACCCTCTTTCCTAATGCCCCAAGGCAGTATCTAATAACTACAATGGGCAAGATTAACATTCATATATTCTGTATATCAATATTAAATATTCACATTTTAATGCCTTACAGTGTCTTAGCAAGTTTCTGTGTCATTGTATTAGCTTAGCACAATGCTGTGTGAAACAGGACTCTTCCCATCAATACTTTCATTGTATTGCTGCACCAGGCAGATACAGAAGTAAGCTGCTTATACAGTATGGAGTCATATCCAGCTAATATTTTGATAGTAAGTTAGTCAAGCTTTACAAGAATATGATTCACTGTGTTGAAACAAATGGTAACACAGTAAATGGTTCACTTGAACAGAACCACCCACTGCACTAAAGTTAGAGTAAGAGTTGCTCCTGGAAGAGTTATTGGAAGAATTATGGAGGAGGTGTGGCTTTTCTATTTTGAAGCAGGAGACAAATTTTTCCTTTTACAGTTACCACTGATTGAAATACCACTGCCTGAAGAAATACGGTACATTTGATCTAGGTAAACTACTTTAGGAGGCCCAGCCTTTTCTGTCATCATAGTTTTTTACAACTCATCAATGTTTTCCATTTTTCAGCAATGGGCAGGTTTTGATAAATTTCTAGGCCAGTATAAACACTGAGATTGAATGAAGGACTACTTACTATTCCATAGTACCAGATTACACCTACAATCATTTCAATTCTGCTGAAAGAACAAAGTGAATCTAGGGAATAATAATCTGCTGCAACACTTTATGAAAATGTGTACATATAAGAATTATTATGCAATTAATCTAGTAATTAAATACATTCTTTCTTTTTCCTGGCCATACTCTGTTGATAAATCATTAAATGTACATTCTTAATTCCACAGTTTAGTTTTACACAAACAGATGATTGGGGCTTCTTCAACAATACTTTTCTTTCTTCTCATCCCATTTTTTCAAGGAGCCTAAAGATGCAGCTAAGTGCATGACTTACTTATAACTTGAAGTAGTGAGCTTTACACCTCTTCTAATGCTGCGTGCATAAAATGAGTATAAATAGATAAAAAGACTCCTACACTCTTTCCACAGTAATACCACTGGAGCAGTCCCATGGCAGACCAGGTTTTTCTGTAGCTGTGAAGGAAGTAGAAGGATATGCTTCACAGGAAACAGAGCCAGAAAATATCCCTTTGGTCACACTAGATTTTCCACAACACTGCTACCAGGAGATCTCAACAGATATCTTTTTCCATAGAATTTCTAGTTCACCTCCCCTCTGCCAATCCTCTTTGTTGCTCAATTGTTTTGCTTGAATAATTGAAGTCCAAACTTGCATTGCTTTTTCTTGCTTGTTAGGTCTAAGAATTTTCCCATTTTATTTGTAGTATTACTTTGAACACATTTTACAAACTATCACCTAAATACCCCAGATCTGACTTCCCCAAACACTCCCCTCCCTGAGCATGACAGATCTTTTTTTTAATGTTCTCTCATCTTATGGCATTATTCAAGAACTATAAGCTTTTGTTGTCCTTCTGTATAGTTTTCATGATGATCCTGTGAACACAGAGAAGACTGAGAACTTTTTTACTAATGTTTATTCCAGTCAATATTTAGGTGGGAGGCATAAAGAAAATAGCAAAGATTCTCTGTACCCACACTTCAATAGTACAGGGAATACTGCCAGCTTTTCCCTGGGGGCTGTGCAGGACAACACTAATCCAGAGAAAAAGTGTGTTCATAAAACAGTTTGCTGATTCACATAAACAGACAGAGTTACAGTAATAAAAAAATTTATTGGAGAAGAAGTGCTTATTGCATCTGATCCATTTATCCACTACACAGCTATAGCTTATTCCATTAAGCAAACTGATTTAAAGTATATATACAAAAGGCTTTTGCTGGATGGTACATATGTCCAAGTAAGAATTATTTTAAGCACTACAACAGTAGGTGGCCGTAGTTTTTCATTGCTGCATCGTCAAAATGTTAGACCTCCAAACCAACAGGAAAAACTGTCTGTCATTGCACTAACGACCCTTTGCAGTTTTAAGGAAGGTGTTCTGGAGATGCTGCCTTTCTCATTACTGGTACATTTCAGTGAACATGGGCTTTCTGTTTTCACTACTTTTGCTTGAAATAACTTGACATAATTCCATCTCCATAAATTGATGCCTGCTCTATGTGACCTTCTAAGACAGCCATGCAAAATTTGTTGATTTTCAGCTACAAAAACAGAAGAAACATGATGAATCACAGAATCATTAAATCACAGAATCATTAAAGTTGGAAAAGACCTCCAAGATCATTGAGTCCAACTTTTGACTGAACATCACCATGCCAACTAAACCATAGCCACTATATGCCACATCCAGTCATTTCTTGAACACTTCCAGGGTGGGTGATTCCACCACTGCCCTGGGCAGTCTCTTCAATGCCTGACCACTCTTTCACAGAACAAATTCTTCCTGATGTCCTACCTGAATCCCTCCTGGTGCAGCTTGAGGCTATTTTCTCTTGTCTTGTCACTATTTGCCTGGAAGAAGAGGCTGACTCCCACCTGGCTACAACCTCCTTTCAGACAGTTGTAGAGAGTGATAAGGTCTCCCTTGAGCCTCCTTTTCTCCAGGATAAACACCTCCAGCTCCCTCAGGAGCTCCTGTGCTCCTCACAGGACTTGTGCTCCAGACCCTTCCCCAGCTCCATTGCTCTTCTGTGGACTTGCTCCAGCACCTTCATGTCTTTCTTGTTGTGAGGTGCCCAGAACTGGACACAGCGCTTGAGGTGTGGCCTCACATATGCCCAGTACAGGGGCATGGTCACTGCTCTAGTCCTGCTGTTCTCACTGTTGCTGATCCAAGCCAAGATGACACTGCCATTTGTGCCACCTGGGCACATGGCAAGCTTGTGTTCAGCCACTGTTGGCTGGCACCCTCACGTCCTTTTTCACCGGGCAGCTATCCAGCCACTCCTCTTCCAGCCTGGGGCACTCCATGGCGTTGCTGTGACTCAAATGCAGGACCAGGCACTTGGCCTTGTGCAAGCTGAAGGTTTTCCAGGAGAACGCTTTGGTAGACAGCATCGAAGTCTTTACTGAAGGCCCCGCAGGTGCATTCACAGACTTCCCCTCATCCACCAGGTGGGTCACCTGGTCATAAAAGGAGACCAGGCTGGTCAGGCAGGACCTGCCTTTCCTAAACCCATGCTGTCTGGGCCAGGTCCCTTGGTTGTGCTGTACATGTCACGTGAGAGCACTCATGATAATGTGTTCTATAACCTTCCCTGGCGCTGAGGTCAGGCTGACAGGCCTCTTGTTCCACAGATCCACATTCTGACACCTCTTACAGATGGGGGTGACATTGGGTAACCTTCCAGTTAACCAAGACAGTTAATAGATGATGAAGAGTTACTTGGGGAGCTCTTTTGGTAGTTTCCTCTGTGTTCTCAGGCAGATCCCATCTGGCACCAGGGACTTGTGAATGTTCATGTGGCACAGCAGGTAACTAACTGCTTCCTCTTGGATTGCAGGGGTTTTATTCTGCTCCCCTCACCCTGTCCACCAGCCTAGGGGATTGGTTGCACTAAGGATGACATATTTTTTGTTAAAGAATAAAGTTAAAGAAGGCACTGAGCCTTTTCCTCATCTTTGATGACAATGTTCCCTCCCACATTCAATAAAGGATTCCTTGGCTGTCCTTGTGTTGTTAATTTATGAAATTTATGAAATGTTAATATATGAAAACACCTTTTATTATCTTTTATAGCAGTGACTGGCCAGGTTGAGTTCTAGCTGAGCTTTTGTCATTCTAGCTTTCTCTCTATGCCACCTAATAACATCGTCATACTCTTCCTGTCTGCCCCATCTTCCAAAGGTCACAAACTATTTTTTTCGCTGAATTCCAGCAAAAGCTCTCTCTTTAGCCAGGTTGGTCTTCTTTCCTGCCAGCTTGTCTTTCGACATATAGGGACAGCCTGCTCCTGCACCTTTAAAATTTCCTTACAAAAGCGTGTTGGACATTCCTGGACTCCTTTAGTATAAAGAATTGTTTCCTAAGAACTCTCTTAATGAGAGTCCTGAACAGGCCAAAGTCTGCCCTCTGGAAAACTGAGGTGGAGGCTTTGTTAACCCCCTTCCTTACTTCACCAACAATTGGAAACTCTATCATTTCATGGTCACTATACCCAAAATGGTCTTTGAACACCACATCTCCCCACCAGCCATTCTCTGTTCACAAACAGGTCTAGCAGGGAACTGCTCCCAGTAGGCTAATTTACCATCTGTGTCAGAAAGGTCTCTTTCACACATTGCAGTCTGCCTCCTCTCTGCTGTGCTGAGGTTCCAGCAGACATCTGGCAAGCTAAAATCTTCTGCAAGAGCAAGGGCTGGTGATCATGAAACCTCAGATCCATCCAGCCACTGATAGAATACTTTGTATGCCTCTCCATCCTAGCTGGGTGGTCTCCCACCAGGAAGTGTGCCTTGTTTTCCTGATTTTTACCCTGATCCTTACCCTTAGGCATGCAATCTTATTTTCACTGCCCTTGAGCTCTATACAGTTGAAAACCCTGTACGTTTGTAATTATATGTACCAAAAAGGAAGGGTGGGCGAAAATTTCCCCTTGATATCCTGACACAACGTAAGTACTTTTTAGAATAACATTCAGCTTGGCTCCCATCCCAAGCAGGAATTCATCTGTTTCCTTCCAGTGTCTTTGGCTGTAATATCCTGAATCTGAACAGCAATAGCACATATTCCAGGCAGAATCTGAACAGCTGATACTGGAGTGTGTCATTGCTTTAAGGAATTTAATGCTCTTCAATTTTATCCTGTAAACTATGCTTAGTGAGTAAAAGAATGCTTGCTTCAGCAGATACTCTTCTCTTTCATTATCTTATTATTATGAAAGTATTATTTTGGAAGTTATTTCCCCATGTTTTTTAATAGAAACTGACATTAATAGTTCTGAGAATAGCACCGACCCCTCTTATCTGTCAAAAATTGTACTATGAATCACAACTACATGTCATAATAATTGTATGTAATAATTGCACATAATACATGTAAATGGTACCAGAAGTTTCAGGTCCAACCCGCTTTTTTCCTGCCTAATAGAGTTTATTGCAATGCCCAAATTACTGCTTTGTGCCTAAGTTTCAGTGTTCTTATTTTAGTAGCATCACACACTTTCCTAAGCTCTCCTGTCACCCAGTACCCAAGGCCAGACTACAGCTTTGGATGTTGAACCAGTGCTGCCAAACAGATGCAGCTCCAGACCCAGCTTCAAAATGCTGAAATCCAATTTATTCCCACTGGCATTGACCTGAAACCCCTGTAAGTACCTTTTAAAGTCAGCTTGGCACTGTTAGTAATATTTTAAATTGTTAAAAACAGTCTATCTGAACATAAGGTATTCACCAACTCTCGTCAAAGCAATTCTGCTTTTTCTCCATGACTCTCCAGCAGACCATGGGAACCTGCTGTACAGACAATTTATTTTACTCCCAAGCTAGGCCCTCAAGCTATGATCAAGCTCATCCAAGCAGCAGTCACAATAAATACTGTTTTAATGTCTCAAGCAATAACATGGACTCTCTTTCAGGGTGGATTTTTGAGCTGTGTCAGCAAATGCAACTCAGCAAGAAGGCATATTTCTGGCTATAAAACATCTTGGGCTAAATTGCTGGCTGTGGCTGAGAAGCTCCAAAGTACCTGCCAGGAGACGCCAGATGAAAGCTCTTTGCCTTCATCTGCACCTTGCTAAAATCACAGCACAAGATGCAGCATCCACAATGACTTGATGTTCAAAGGAGCATAAAACAGAAGTAGACAGAGCTACATATTTTATCTTAGTGAAGAGGGGAAATAAAAGAAAGCAAGAAGAAAAGAAAAAAAAAAAAGAGGCATTTGGGAGAAAAAAATGGGCTTAACCACAAAAAATAAAACAAAAGCAGCCAAAGAAGTAGAAGTTGTAAATAAAGTACAGCTGTTACAGTGCTGGGTCTGACGGAGCTCACTGTGGGGTTGTGACACTGCTGAGGGTGTTGTGTGTAGGGTAACACTCCAGTCCTTGCCCAAGGAGTGAACTCAGTCGCCCTGTGCCTCCTTTCTTGCTCTGTGTGAGTGACACACAGCACACCACTGCCCTGGCAGGCACCAGACAGCTGCCAGCAGGACTGTGGAAGGAAGCCAGAGATCATCTGTACTCACACAGGTCCCACATCTTCCCCCGATGTCAAATCAGGAGCAGCATTCTTCAGTTACCTCTCCTTTAGATGGCCTGGCACAGGATGAGAAGGGAGGAGATTGTCGTGCTCTGCACAAACATGCATCTCTCACAGTGTGATCCTGCACAAGCACCTAAACTGCTCTCCCAATTTTCCTGCCTGTCCTTGGAAGCAATGAAACTTAAGATGCTGAGATGGAGTTCTGGGAGCTTCTTGAGGGAACGCAAATGCAATGGCATGGTTGGATGCACTGTAAACTCAAATCACAGATTGACAGGCAAGTTAAGCATGCCAACCAAGGGCTAAATGCAATGATTCTCTCATCTGTCACTATCTTCTTAAGAACAGCTTTCTCACGGAACAATAGAAGCTGAGATACATTTTAAAAATCAGCATAAGTATACATATCAAGAAACTAAATTAACTACTTTCTATTTGAATAGCAAAAACCTTCTTAATGTGTATGCACTATTGAACCTCCAGGTCTGTGGAAAAGATCAGACTCCAGAGCTTAAAAATAGTTGCCTGGAATAGTTATTGCAGTGCCACTACAGAGGTTGTATTCAGACATATCTACAAGGCTGGCACACATGATGCAAAACTTCTAGGAGAGCTGCATGGCCCTGGAGAGGCTGTTGGAGGACAGACAGGATAATTTAGAGCTTATGAAATGACTGTAGACACCTATGTTAAAATACTTGAGTCCCGCCTTAGAGTGCTTTGTCAGACAAGTGCAAGGGTAAATATATTATTGGGAACAAAGGCAAAACCTTACAATTCAGTTTGCTGTTCCAGTCATTTAAAGTTTGTACAGATTATCTATCTATCTATCTATCTATCTATCTATCTATCTATCTATCACCATCTATCAAAATGTTTGTACACATACATATGCATTTACATACATTGTAATTGAAATATATATGCTGTGTCTGAAAATTACTAGGGAATTTTCTGCCATAGTGATTGCTGCAGAACGGCTTTATTGCTCATTGTTTCTTACCATTAGCCAAGTGACTTTATTTGTTTAAAGTGAAAATCTTTGCAGGTCTCCAATGTTAATGTAATGTTGGAAGGAGCTTCTTCTTCTTTTCTAGAATCTAAAAGAAAGAGTTAAAGAGATTTTACAAGTCCCAGAAGCCAGAGAAAACCTTCAAAGATTTTTGATTCCGTCCTCTACCTCCATGGAAAAACAGCATAGGTAGAATTAGAGATAAAACAACAGGATTGTAACAAGTAGAGTGTCCTAGAATCCTAGTTATACTATACATACAGAGGATATATGTATTTTCTAATATTTTTATGTGATTAGCAAAGAAAACTAAAGGCATATTTACTGCTTTAATAATTTCAGGTAGTTTTTCTTAGAAAGGAGATCTTTAAAATGGTCTGGGCCTGCTGGTCCTGTTTACAGAGGCTGTTTATTTTTGCAATTGTACTTTATGGCGGATACTGGTAGCTGTAAGTACGTTTCTGTGTGGAAGTATCTATAGCCGCTTAAGAAAACACTTATGGATTTCAAATGTAACTGTACTCACTGTCTTCTTGTTCTCTCTCTCCAAAACTACAGTTGCAAATAGAGAGAGGTTATTGAAATAGCAATCTCATCTGCCACTAGGTCCAGAGACCACTGAGACTGGGTAGGATAATCAGATGGAATAATAATACAAATCAAAACATTATTTCTAGAAAAAACTTCGTTTTCAGCAAAATAACTTAGTATTGAACACAATGAAGTCCCATTGATTCCAGCTGAAATTCTGCATGTGTATGTGTTGAGAAACTGATTTCAGTGTTTATTATGGCAATATTGCATGCCTCAACAATCCAGAGAATTTTAACATGGAAAGCTGGCTATGAAAAATTAAACCTGTCTTGGACTACTTTGTCAATGTGAGTTTCTATATTTAACCTGAAGGGTAAACAGCTGACATTAACCTACCATAACAGCTCACACATATCTGTTTATTAACTTAAATAAGTGACAACAGGTAGCATATTTTTTCTTTGGCATATTTTAAACTCAGAAAATACCTTGTTGGATCACTTATAGAAATATACTTACGTATATGCACATACTACATTGGAAGAGCAAGTGGACATATATTGCCCAAACTGTTAAATAATATTATTTCCATAAAGTGGAGAAAAATTTAAAAAATGCTTTTTGCTCTTTTCCAAATTTTTTTGAACTGAAATTTGTAGAATATATGTATACAAAGCATACATGCTCTAAGAAAACAAAAAATATTGATGTACCAAATGTCATTACTATGACTCACTCAATAAGTGGTATAGATGTGTACTGAGATAAACACTTAAAAGTCTCATATGGGAAAAAAGTGAAGAAATGTCACAAACCCACAAAGATTTCTTTATATGTAAAGAATTTTTCATCTTTCAGAGGGTCATATATATTTTGAAATCGCCGACTGTCATGTACAATTTGATGACTTTAGATAATGCCATAAACACTTGGACAATTCAAACGATTCTATTATTAATAATTTTTTCTAAGTGTTCTTTTTTTATAAGCAAAACTTTATAACAATTTTAAACAGGATGTGCAAAGGTTGTTTCCAAATGTACTAAAGTATCTGAAATTTGGGATTCTATTTTATAAATTCAAAGTCTGTCACTAGTACAGAAATGATAGAATTTTCTCCTTTGTGTTTAATTAGGGTTCAGCCTTATCATAAAACACCAATGGCTTATACCTAACTAAAGTGACATTCTGAATGAAGTCTTAACGTATACAATAGCTGTGGAAGAGAAAATACTGTGTTACAAGTTGGAGACAGAATATCGGCTATGAAACACCACTTGCACCTAAATAGATAAAATAGATGAGAATTTAGAGGATACACAATATAAGCAAGCTGGTGAGGTTAAAAATGTCGATAGAAAAATATGGTGTTTGTTCTGACAAAGATTTTCAAAGCTTCTGAAGTAATCAAACACCTAATACCACTAGAAAAAGGGCTAGTGATCAAAATTTGTAAACAAATAAGATCAGCATAGTTTTCAGACCGATACTTACAGTAGAGGTGTCTATAAGTAACCTGAGTGCTTTTATACAAAAGTTACTACCATGGCTCTTTGTCAGAGCAGAGCTGCAGTGTCTTGATCAGTTAATTCCCATAGTGCACAAAATCTGCTGGAAAAAAATTCCAGTTTGGCAGGAACCAGATTTAACTAAAATGCAGGCCCAACATGTGATAGTATAGCCAAAAATTTGGATCCCTTCTAACAAGAAAGAGGAGACTACCATCAGAGAATTAAAAGGAGGAAGAAAATGAGAGAGTAAATAATAATTTCTTGCTTAACTGAGAAAAAAAGTTGTATCTTAATGACAAAAAATCTGTTTCTCTGGAAAGCAATAAAATATTACTGAGAGCAAAGGGGGAAAATGTTCAAAAAAAACATTTCCTTTGATCTGAAACTCAAAACAGTCTGTGAAGTTGAAATTCGTAAAAGGCTTTGAGACTCTAAAGTCACTGTTATTCTGACTAGCATTCCAAGTTTTAATCCAGAAAGGTAGTCTGTCAAAGGAAATAAGTTTTTTTAAAATTCCAAAATTTTAAACAAGTCCTTGTGATAACAGAACATTTCAGTTTTTCAAAATCTTTGAATGCACTTTCCACAAAACAAATAAATGCTTATGCTAACAAAACAATTAAAGTTGAAAATTATAAAGTATTTTATAAATAGATTGGGTCAGATTTTACATCAGTGTAACCAATATTTTGCACAATGCTGTCACAAAAACATCATGCTCTGTGTTCACATACCTCACCAAATGGAAAGTTTCTTGAAGTTTTTTCTTTATTTTCATCTTCTTAATATTTGTCTGTGGTACAGGCACCTGCCTGACTTAAGACTTGTACAAAATCAGAGCTGCTCTCAAAGCAGTGGACCTTAAAATTTTTAAAAGCCACAGCAATCTATTTATGAGCAGAAACATGTCAGACTTGGTCCTTCCAAATGCATCATCAAAGGAAGGATTTTCTAGGAAGGCAACATTTTGTGTGACCATGCTGCTTTCTCATCTTATATCTGAGTCAGATTTTAATTACATGTGCCATGTAGGTTTTCCCAAAGTGTCATAGCTGCTGTGACAGCTTCCATCCATCTGCAAGACAGATCAATACTAGTTTTCTGTAGTATCTGGGGGAAGAGATCATTTAGATAAAATTCAATTCATAAGTTGTCTAAATCAAAGTAATCTAACCCCCATTACAAGTGTACAGAACTGCATGCATAAGCACTGAGTTTAATTCATGATCTTTCCCCCTGCTGTTTTATGCTGGAAATATTAGTAATCCCAAATAGGCAATTTTAGCCTTACAGAAAAAAAAAATTCTAAATAAATAATATAAAATTATATTAATTATGTACATTCAAAAGACTATCAAGTGTTGCGGATTTATGTCTGGATAATGCATTGAAATACTGAATTCACTTTCGATGAGCAAAATTAATTAATAAACACTTTTTGCATTTTACATCTGATATCTGTATATTAAGTATTAATAAATAATGTCATCCTTTTCTACTACTGACTATCATACTCTTGTTTTGGCAGCAAAGTTTCTGACATAACAGAAACTGAACTCTGCCCTGCAAGACTGCAAGAACCCTCCTCAGCTCACTTTTTCAGGAGTGCAATGGACTACTTTTGTGTGCCACACTGCTTCCATAGGTCCCTTTTCTGATATTTCTGCATCTCACTGTACAAGTCTTATCACTCCTATAAAACTCAAAAAACTAACTCTTGAGCAATGCAAGATGTGCTTGCTGTCCTGGTTCTGCTTGCTAGAGCCCTGAACTGCAGCACAGCTGTCAAGAGCCAAGATGACTGATGTGATACTGAACATGACTCCACTCAGGGCTGCGGAGGGTAATCTGAATTCATCAAGTGTAGGTTAGCATAAGCACATGTGCTTTTAGCACAGTTTGCCCTCATGCTATGGTTTGCTATTTGTCCTTATCTGGAGTCCTGCAGCTCATTCATCTCTTCACAGCTATGCCACAGCTATGCCTTGTACATATGCTGTATGCTGTAATTCACACCAAAGAAAAAGAGACAGAGACTGATTATCTTCCCTGTCCAAGTACCACAGTTTCTAAACTCACCAACAAGACATGAGTTCTCAGAAAATCCCTGGGACCTCTCAAGCATGTCCTCAAGGATGAAACAGCAGTCAAAGCTTTGTTGGGCCTGATTTTTATAATAGTTTAGAAACCTTTGAGGGCAGTTACTAGAAAAACAAAATAAAACTGAGAGACTGGTTTTATTTTTTACATCTGAAAGGAGAGGATTTCTTGCACAACTGCCTTCTAAAACACTTGCACATCGGTTGTGTGTCCAAGGCTGCAACTCCCAAAATTTGCTATTTAAATTTGCAAAGACAGTTCTCCAGAAGTAGAAGTATAGGCAGCTCCTCTAGGAGTTACGAAAACCACCTCTACCATTAAGCAGAACCTCGTTCATCAAAGAGTTCTCAAGGGATACTCAAGAACAAGCTTGTTGATCGACTCTTTCAATGATTTGTCATTGCTCAGAATAAGCAGTTAATGATGCAAGAGCTTTATTAAATAAACCTTGGTAGAGTCCTTTTCTAGTCCCAGCTTCCCTGAGGTGATTCTTGCAGACAATCAGAAAAGTTGACTGATAGCATTTCCTGGTTACCCAAACCTGATATTTCATTCCCAGACCGTGTTCATGAAAGCCAGATCATATTGCCAGGCAAAGGAAGTGCACAGGAATACCTGGTAAAACAGGACTGAGTGCTCTGTACAATTTATATAACCAAACTGTTAAAATGAAATGTCTGCTTCTGTGTTTGTTGGTGAGACCAGAAAACAGTATCAACTATCTGTTTCTACTGCAAAGCTTAATTTCGTCACCCCATAATTAACAATTTTAGTATTTCTTCTAAATTCAGATTCCAACACGAACTATTACCAACTACATGTTTACAGTGCCAAATGGTTTTGAATCCATTCCCAACAGATGGAAGTATAAACCCTGATAGCATAAAAGCTGTTCCCAAAGCAGTTGTTCTTTCCCATACTGCATCCGTATATACTACTTGGTCAACCTGGTTGTAGCAAGCTTGGGCAAGCTTGGAGTTTGAGGTATCAAAACAAACATTTGTGATAAATTGCATTTGGCATTATTTGAGTACGTTGACATAAAGGGGCTGCATTTCATTTCCAGTCTTTGAATGGATAAGTGTTTTTATCTAGAAATTTATTTTTAATTATGCAATTGTATCCTGAATAACACCTCCTCCCTCTTCCCTTGGAAAAAAACTGCTACTACAGTTCCTCCATAATATTTAATTTTCATTCTTTAATTTCTACTCATTTTGGTTAATCAGTGAATATATTCCATTCCAAGCTTCTACCTACTATAAATGAAATTTACATTTAATTTCCCATTTTGTACTGCAGATGTGCAATATGCAATGACATACTAGTAAACCATTTCACCATAAACTTGAAACAGAGGAAATACTTATTGGTTTCTTAAAATTGTATGTTTGCTCTCAATAGCAAATTATGTTTGGATTTGTCCAATGAGAGATCTAATCTATCTGAAGATTCAGAAATGGGAGAGTTTCAGGTTACATGAACATTTGACTTGAAACCCATTATAGGTTTTAAAATAACACAGCCTACACACCTTTTATCTTTCCAAAGGCCAAAAGTTAGTATTTGTGTAAGAAATTGTACCATTTGGCCTGTACAATACCTTTCACAGGGCTACCTTCCACAATTTATGAAGCCTCCCAATTAATTTGGTATGCATATTAATTTTCTACCCAAGAAGATATTCTATTCTGAAGGATATACAAGGCATATCTGCATCTGAATGATAAAGCAATTGTGGTTTCAAACATTCATGCTTGTGTGCAAACATCATGAAAGAGATAATACATTTTTTTAGGACAACTAGTACTTTCCTTTTTGATACTCTTGTACTACAGTGGGAGGGAAGCTCAACTTGCTTTATCATCCACTTCAGCATTTGACTGGGGTTTGTATTCACAAAATCATCATATATACACTACTCTGGGTACAGTACTCTGGATAGTATTTCACGTGTTTTTGAACTCTCTGAAAGCTGAGGAATTTGGACTCCAGCCCTGCTATGTGAAAAGACCAGTACCAGAGCTAGCAGAGAAACATCTGTGACTTTATGCTGCTTATTTTGATTGTAATTAGTTATTATCTTGGATAGGTAAGTATCATAAAAGATTTCTCTTGTTTGTTCAGCTAATACTTAAAAGTGGTGCTAATTCTAGTTCCCAAATTTTTCATCAATGTTTATGAAATAGTTATAAATGCACCTGTGATATCATTTTATGAGGTCACAAGCCCCTAAGGCAGAGGAAAACTGACTCCTAACACTTTATTTTTGTTTTCTTCTCATTATTAGCTTCTATTAATGAAGACGAAGTTATATAAGATTTCTGCAAGATCATTAACAATTATCCTATACATGCTAAATTCTTTTGAAAAACATTAGCTCTATTTAGACTAGATGTTGTGGTCGAGTAATTAAAAACAGCAGCACTTGTTTTTGTTAGAAGAAATCACAATCAGTTTTTCCATTCATATATAGAGAAAATCCATTTGGAAAAATGTTCACATTCACATAAGGTTTTTAAAGAAATAGAACTGGTAAATATGTTATTAGAAACCTCTTGTTCAAATTACATCACTATTAAGCATTGTTTATGGAAGTCCAAAAAAAAGAATATATGACTATTTTAAATAAAATATATTTAACCAGCATAATAGGAAGTGTTCTAAAACACTTGTCCAAGCCCACAATAAAATGAAATAACAATTCACCAGTTGATTTACTCCAAATATATTTGTAGGACTGGAAATAACATCTATTTTTTTTAAGTTAAAAGCTAGACAATGAAGCGGTAGGTTAACCAGCTCAACATGATAAATTTAAAGGAAGGTCAGGTGGCAAATATTCGCTCTAGTTAAGAATAGATAGCACTAGTACATTGGAGTACTACAGTTTTAAGCCTTGGAAATCATATGAACTTAGAGTCACAAGACTTCTGTTGTTATCATTGAATCTAGTGACTATTTCACATCAGTTAAGTAAATCACTCCGCTCTAAATTTACTAGTAGCAATCAGAAAGACTTTTTATTAATTTAAAAGGAGAAAAATTTTGTGCCCAAAATGAGTTTTCAGCTGATGAAAATATACTTCAATATAATGTAGAAAATTGTTTCACTTGATCTTTTGACACTATATCTTTACAGCCTTTCCTCTCACACAGTTTTACCCATGGGCCAGGATATTCCTATACACTTTGCCATTTTTCACAGTATATGTAATGACTATACATGACCTCCCCAGTAATTTTCCAAGTCAGAAGGAGTAGGTGTTAGAATGAACTCCCTTAATAACAATTTTAGGACATAACAAGGAAGGGAGGAAGGGAGGGAGGGAGGGAGGGAGATAGAGAGAGATGGAGGCAGGAAGGAAGGTGCGGAAGGTGCGGAAGGTGCGGAAGGTGCGGAAGGAAGGTGCAGAAGGAAGGTGCGGAAGGTGCAGAAGGTGCGGAAGGAAGGAAGGAAGGAAGGAAGGAAAGTGCAGAAGGAAGGAAGGTGCGGAAGG
>WEKY01022915.1:0-16032 GCA_013390045.1 Picathartes gymnocephalus | reverse complement strand
AAAAAAAAAAAAAAGAGCAGCTTAGAGCTAGAATAAAGGGATGAGCAACTAGGGATAAAAGAACACTTAAAAATGCAGGAACTTGATTCAGTCTGTCTCTTCTTTCTATCAGTTTTGTTAGAGTGGATATGCTGTAGAAGGCACTGATTCTTTACGAATGTGCATGTGCACACCCAGGCATGAAACAGGAGGTGTTAGAAAACAACATGCTGACTATTTAGGCATGGTGAAAATGACCTTAATACCTTAATTACCTTAATAAGCTAACATAGTACAAAACTTTCTCCAGTGCAGCTAGGACTTTATTGTGTTGTGAAATAAAAACATGCTATAGACACCACAAACAACCTAGTCCTCCTTTTGTATTAGTTGAGAAGAGACATAGGTATGAAAAAGAAATCTGACCAGTCTGAAATAAACTCATGCTTATTAACCAGGAAAACCATACTTATGTTTATACTACAGCTGTTTCTCAAGTGGAATGCAAAAGATATGCTTAACTGAAGAAAGACTCATCAGAAGATTATATGAGAACTGTGGATCTCTGTGGGAATCTGAGAGAGGAAATAAATTTCATACATTCCATATTAAAGCATTTTGTGACATGGTGCCTAGTATCTAAATACAATGTCCATGTCCAGATTCCTTTGCAGCTTTGAAAGAAGACAATTTCCTGCAGTAATAGACTTCAGTACATAAGAATGTCAGCCTTGATACAGGTAGGTTTTGTGATCTACTCTGTGTTATTGCCCAGCAACAGGGCCTGGGACTCAGTAAATTTGAGCCCTTATAAGAATATGAACACCTTGTGGAAAAATTGTTAGACAACTAAATTATCCCCTTCTTTTCCAAAACTTTACAGTGTGTGTTCAATAAAGATGGTAAAAGGGTAATACTACTCTACCTCTCTAGGAACATTAATGAAAGTCCAGTCAGGTTTTTTTATAAGATTAAGTAGAACTCTGAATTATGCATGCATGAAATGATACCACAAATACAGTTTCCAACACCACAATTTCAAAAGGAATTGGCTCATTGTGTAGATGAGAGTGCATTGCCTTTGAAAGCAGACATTATCCTGGAATTTCTAAACCTTGCTTGTTCTCTAACACTGTCAAAAGCATGACATTTGAAAGAACTTTGGAAACTCTTGGGAAAGACAAGCGATTTTAAACACAGGAATCAATAAAAGTTTTGATAAAAGTCACTGTTAACACATGCATATGGAACACCAAAAGGAATAGATAAATATAGCTGTCCTTTTATTGTATTTGCTATTCAGTTTCCTCAAAACCCTGCACTTATGAAGTATTGAAAATAAAGGAAGTGTGAGGCTTCTGAAGAACCTGCAATTTAGGAAAGAGGGAATTTTGGAAGTAACTGTAGATTACTTTCTATAAACACCAGCCTAAAAAATAAAGAAACAAAGGCAGCACAAACAGAAAAAAAAAGTGGCTGTTCTCCAAAGAAAATGGTTTTTGCCAACAGATGCAGCTGAAAAATTTCAACGAAGTAAAATATTTAACTAATGTTTATATCTTTGCAAAGGATGTTTTAATATCTAAGTATTGTGTTCTATACTGCAGAATAATTTGGGATCAAATTCGTCAGTGCTCATTCATGTGAGAAGTGTAACTTTATACCAAAAAACAAGTGACATCAAAAGGACTTCATGTGATTTGCAAGTTGCTGAACATAAGGAAAGAGTTGGAAATTGGTCCATGAGAGGCCCTGGCTCATACTTATCAATATTTAAAATACGACCTTGAATAAAGTTTTTTTTTAAACAAAACACAGCTTTTTCCCATCAAGGAGTCTGTGGCCAAGTAAATTGTCAAATAATTTTCTGTTGTGAAACTTATTTTTCCTGATTATGGCTATCCACCTCAACAGATTTCAGTCTGGATGATTTGAATTCATTTTGCTTTCTACAGAAGCAGTACAGTATGGGTACATGACACTGCTTCAACTTCGCTAGGCTATATTTCTTATGATATATCCTGGCAAGTTTATCCACAGAGGAATGCTCCTGGCTAAAGTATATGTCGCTGGCAGTTGAGAAGTCAAATTTTTAAAATATGAGAGAGCTGTGTTGCTTTTTCTGTAAGCCATGATACTGGCTTAGGTGGATACAAAATACATCTAAACCATTTCAGAATGAAAAATACTTTTATTTCTGAACTCACCTTTCCTGAAAATGTTTGTTCTCTGGAATGTTTTGAAACTTAGATTTTCTTTGCTAGAGAAAGTAAAATATCTGAATAACAGCTGTCTCACAGAGCTAAAATCTCCTTTTCAATCCTACTGAGTATCTTTGACTCAAGATGAAATGCAACTTTTTAAGTTTCTTGTGTTTGATCACTGAGAAATCTTCTTTTGGGATAATTGCCATGGTTCTAGTTTCCCCACTATGTACCACTGAGTGTTGGAAGCTCCTTTTGTTCACTTTGCAAGGGTGCTTAAGCATAGCTTTAATGATGATATTTGTCTGAAGCAGTAACTATTGTACCTATTGAAAACAATAGTTTATTTCTCAATTTTGAAATACCAACTTCTTGCTAGTGTAACTAGGCAAGTCAGAATAGAAGCTAGAATAGAAGAAAGCAGATAAAAATGTTGAGTAGAAATTATCTGCTGAATTTACATACTTTTATACTATGTATTTTATACATTGAGCTTCCAAAGTGTAAAAAAACCCAGCTTAAATAGAGAGAAGTGAAATGGTGTTAATACTCATGGTGGTCTGTGCCGTACACAATAAGCCTTGCACTGCTGTGTTCTGTGCAGAAGCTGGTGATAATCAGTACCATCTTTATGTTCAGACCTGGAAAAAAGGAATCTGTGTTCTCACCCCATTCAATACCAGCAGACCAAGCCTCACCTCTGTAAAAGAAAGCTTCAGTTGCCTTTGATATTACAGCAGTTCACTGAAGGGCAATGTCTTCAAAAGTTCCTTATTTGTGAGAACAGATTCACATTACAAGCTCCCACTGGCACCATCTGGCCCAAAGTTAAAGGGAAAACCCAAAGAATACACACAGAATGAGTGCATTTTAAATGAAACTACAGCTGAGGAGGGTTATATCTGGTTATATTGGTAAATGTTGTAGGTCTTGCAGTGGTCTTGGGAGAGCACGTCTTTATGTGTGTTTGTGCGTGTGAGTGGTGTTTTTAGACAAAAACATCAAATGCAAGTCCACAATCCCATCAGGATCTTCAAGTAATTTAGGGATAGACAACTTGACAGACAAGCTGTTAAAATCTGTAAACAGTTTTTCTATTACTGCCTCACATTATCTCCCTCTTTTTTTTCAGAGAGAGAGAGAATATGATTGTTTCAGAGTTTAAAATCTACGTCAAATAAAACCACAGCTCCTACAAATATGTTATTTAACACAAATGATTAATTGATCTCAATACTGAAAGGGATATTGTAAAGTGCAATATAAAAATGTGTTTCTGTTGAGTTAGGGTAATTTTTTTTGTTTGTTTTTTGTTTTATAGATAAAAATCTACTAAATGAGGTAACACTCCAAGATACACTTCAAAAAGTCACAAAATGCGTTTATACCCCTACAGTCCATTTTTGCTGTACATATTTATACACACAGTGTAAATAATACACTTAAGTAACCCTGCTGAGAGATAGCAAAGTTTAGCTGTGACCATTATGTTATCTCAGAGCACAAGGAATAGAGTAGATGATCTTTGTGTATCTCCACAGGTAGAAACTATGATCGAGGGTTTTCTGAGTTACAAGCATTGCTTTTAAATAGTCCTTAACAGTTTTCTTAATTTGCTCAGATCCTTTTGAGCCTACCTAAAGTCTGAGCATGTAAAACATCCTGAGGAACTCTTTGAAGCACTGTCTCCTTTCATTTTTTTAACTTATTTCCCTTCCTGCCCCCTACGCCTTCTATTGGAAAAGAAAGGAAATAATAACATCTTATGCTTTTTCATTCTACTCATAATTTTTATAGATTTTTGTTCTATTCCTTCTCACTCATCTCTTTCTCAGGCTGAAGAGTACAGGTGTATTTAGTTATTCCTTCTATTGATATTATTCTTTAACTTTGATCATACCTGATACCCTTCTCTGTACTTTCCTCAATTCCTATTCTCACATCTCAAAAATAATGTAACAGAAATGAAAACATTTACAATGTAGTTGTCTAATGAATTTATGGACTGGCATAATAGTGCTTTCCCTTCTGTATTCCTTCTTGAATAATTTCTAGTGCTCTATTTTCTTCTTTCACTGTTTGTGATTTGGTGCTTTCATAAAACTACCTTATAAAATCAGCACCTCTATTCAGCACCTACTGCTCAGCTTGGATGCAAACAGAATTCTTACTAGGTATGAAATCATGTTTTGGAGGCAGAAATTCAGATCCATGCTGGCCTTAATGTAGGCTCAGTCGACAAGAAAGTTTTGTGAACACTTGCAGATTTTGAAGAGAACATAGTTGGAAATTTTCTACTTGAAAAATTCTGTACATCAAATGACAGGGCTTTGTTTTGCTACTCAAAATTTGAGTAAATCTTCTAAATATCCCATGTTAATCTGCTAGTATTGTTATTGAAAATTTATTATTAGGAAGAGTTTGGAATTGTTTTCCCCTTGTAGCAGCAGACTTTATGGTAAAAATTTGCAAATTCCTAGATACACCTTTGGGACCTTTCCACCAATTATTACTTTTTTTTTAATAATGATAACAAATTTGCAAGTTTTGACATTGAAACCCTATTTGATTTTAAAAGTTTGCAAAAGTTGTAAAGTCTTGATCTTAAGCCTTCTCTGCTAGAAGCTAGGAGGAAAAAATTATCTTGTATTTTTCAATTCAAGTAAATTCAGGTAAAGATAGTATACATCTGATGGTCATGCTTCCTTTTGAAAAAAGAAGAATATTTTTTACCCAATTACCTAAAAGTTGGAAAACTTAATGGGAATTCAAAAGCTCAATGTGAGCAGTAATGAGAAAATGGTGATAAAATCAAATGTTCCTCACAAAATAAAATAAAATATGAAACCTCAAAAGAAGTTTGCATGAGAAAAGGTTTTTTTATTGCCTTTTTCTCACTGATAGAGGGACTGGGTGAAAATGAATTCTAGGGGGTTAATTTTTATTCGTTTTGAGAAGGAGAGTTGGACCTTCTGCCCTAATCAGGCTTCCAAACATTCACAGCTATTTAATCCTCTTGAGAAAGAAGACCTAATTGAGCAAGTAAACTTGAAAAATCTTACTATATGCCTATACACAATTCAGCTTGCACTGCATCCTCTTTAAGGGCTTGAGAAACTCTTAAGCTACAATTTTGTTTACATCTGCTAAACTAAATGCAGGTAGAACTAAAAACTGTGGAAGTCTATGGATCTTTGGATCCCTGTGATGAAGTCAGAATTTTGAAACATAGATCATGGAATCATGGAATCAAAGAAAGGCTTGGGCTGGAAAGGACCTTAAAAACAATCTGTTTCTAATCCCCCTGCAATGGGCAGGAACACCTTCCTCTAGACCAGGTTGCTCAAAGCCTGGCCTTAAACACTGCTTGGGATGGGGCATCCGCAGCTTCTCTGGCCACCCTGATCTAGTGTATCACCATCTTCAGAGTAAACATGAAGCATTAAATAAAACTTCCAGGACTCCTAAATATCTGTAGGGAATGAAGTTATTGGTGCAGTGACTTAGTTCAATAACAGTAGTCTCACTCATCCCTGTTCAGGATTGTTACTCACATTAAACTAAATACTTGCAGCTGCAGCTGTTTACTGCAGTAGTGCAGTCCTTCAGCAATTTCAGAAAACCGAAGTTAAAGCTCTTTACTTCAATCTCATTACACTATCTTAGCTTACAACAGTTTTCAGAGTATAATATGAAACACAGTTCTGCAAAGTGTACATGAAAGACTGAGATATTTTTGTGTCTAGGGACACGAGCAATCTCTTTCTAGCTTTACTTTCACAATTCATGGTAGTGGTCAACCCCCTTTCTAGTACAGGGTCTTCATAAGAAACCTGGGGAGCTGAGGCCATGTTACTAGTCTGTAGATTAATTTTGTGACTACAGTTCACAGTACCCTTCAGATTTTTAGAATAAGAAAAGCTTAAAGGAACAAGTAATCAAATCTCATCTCTCCCAAATGAGTCTTGTAAACAATTCCACATTTCAAGAGTATCATAACATTAAAACGCTTTGTCTTAAACACCCAAAATATGAAGAAGGAAGAGATCAAAGAAGTCACATTTCATATACGGAATCTGCTTCTGTGCAAGCCTTATTACTTTCCATTGAAAAATCTGTCAGTGAACAGGAGTCCAGACCCTTGGGTTTTGTGTAACTCTTTTACAAAGTGCTGGTAACTGTTCTTGGAAGGCCACAGAGGAGGTGTGTGTGAGTTCAGGTTAAAGGAAACCTGGACCTGGATTTCCTTTTGTTCTCCTTTACATTTCCCAGCATTAGTGGGGATGGTTGGTGGCTGGAAATGGAGCAGTCTTAAAAAAAAAATCCTATATAATGTCTAACTACAGTCAAAGGACTGTACCAAAGATAAAGCAGCTTTCTAAAAAACAGCTTTTTATAGGTGTTATTTTGCTCTAAACCTGTGGAGTCTGAAGCCAGTTTTGCCACTCTGTTTAATGGGTGAAATATTTCTAATCCCACAATAATGGCTCTATTTGAAGATATGTCCTAGTTAAAACAATGGACCAATCCCCAAAATCAGTGAACACCAAAGTGGGTGCTATCTGAAAATTTCTTTTTTTGATAATGTTTTACTGCTATACATTTTCGCATATGCATTTTAAGCTTCCCAATAGTTGCTATTACAGAAATATCAACCCTGCTGCAGTACCCAAGTCAGAGACTACAAAATAAGCAGGACAGATGTGACACAGAAAGAACAGGGGTGCTCTCTGACACAAGCACCTTGTAGATTAAGTAAAAGATAAAGGTAACGTGGATGTAGAATAGATGGGAGAGCACAAAGAAACAGGGCAAGTAAAGCTGGTCAGTCTGACTGCCCTTGTAGCAGCACCCTGTCATCAAATTTTGCATGAACACCATGGAGAAGAAAACAAAAATGTAAAGGTTGATCATACTGCAGCTTTGTGGTAGTTTGAGGGGAATTTCTCCTGAGGAGAATGGAATATAAAAAGATATAAGCAGCTATAAATTTAACAAAATGTTGACATCATAATGGGTCAGACCTGGAGTTTGGGGTGAAAAAGAAGGGTGGGTAGAGAGGACTAAAAGTGTTTTTTAAAAGAAAAGATACAGTTTATATTTCATAAACCAGAGGAAAGTTCTAGAAAAATAGAGGTATGTCTCCGTCAAAGAGTTTGACTAAGAATATATCTATATATTTGTATATGAACATTCCAAGTAAAATTTAAGTGTGAAGCAAATGGGATCACATTTCTTTGAGAAAATAGTTTAAGATATCTCCAAATAAAAAGGATGAAAATCACAGCTAGAAATATAAAAATACAAATTAAACAAATGTGAATAAACTTGTCTTGTTCATTCATAAGAAAGGAGTAAGATTTTACAATTTCCATATTTTATGTGATTGAAGCAATCCAACAATAAGGTGACTTGTGCTTAATGCAGGAAGTGATTAAATAAAATGACAGGTTCTTTTCCTGTGGCAACACACTATCTGCCATTTCTATCATACCTCTAAATTTGCTTGCAAGTTTCAGCCAAAGTTGAAAGAATTTGCAGTGATAAGTTCCTACAGATTTTATGAAATGTAAACAAAAAGGCAGGTGAGTCTCAAACTGGTGTCCCAGAGAACACAACCTGTACAGATTGTTTGGGAGCAGACATCTGACCATGTAAACTTGCTCTACAACAAAAATGCACTGATTGGGCAACCAACATTTAGGCAGCTCTCTAGTTGCAAGATTTCCTATGAACTTCTACAAGAGAAGGGATGGAGAACAGTAATTGTACGTACTGAAGTATTAAGGGCAAAAGGAAGCAAATACATAAAGAAGAAAGCCTCATTAGCACTGTTCTGAGAACAGGCTTTTTTAGCATCTTAGGCAGAAACAACATGGAATTAGAAAGAATAACCCTACACCCTAAGAGACATGACACGGTACGGTTAAAAGCATCAAATTGTGTCACTCCAGTTATACTGTATTTCAGAGTCCTAATAAAACTATTATTTTAACTATTTTAAAGTACGACAAAGTCATTCCTCCACACTCACTGTTATAAGACTGAAGTTAATAGATCATACTTGATAAATATTGACTTTTTTTGGCAAGAATAACCAGGCCACTAGATAATCACGTGTGCATGTGGTAGCCTCCAAATGAGCAGTGAATATTGCTTCTTGTCCCCAGCTCACCAAGGCTGCTGCCGGGGTCTCTGGGCTCCTAGGCACTGATCTTCTTCCCCCTCGCTATAGTCATGAACCCCTGATGTCTGGACAGCAGATGAAAGAGAAGTGGATAATGTCACAGAGGAACTTGAAATACCTTTCTTGTTCCACATTACAACTTTTGCTGATGATAATTAGGACCTAAAAATAAAAAGAAAACTTTCTGAGAATGAGCATAAAAACATTTTTTTTTTCTTTTTTTTTGGTCAATGAAGTAAAACAGTGTATTGGAATGTGGATAAGAAAACTTATAAGCAGCACAATTGTTTTGACACAACTACTTCTCAGAGTGAAACAGCATGGTAAAATCTATATGAAACTGAAGTAAGTAAGAGGATGAAGAACAACATATAGCTTTTTTCTTCTGAATTGGATAATTTCAATGGAATTTTAAGTGAAGTTTTAAACTTCAGAGAAGTAGGATGAGAACTGTAAGTTATAGATCTTAAGGTGTCACAAAGCTATTGACTGAAAACATCTTAAAGCGTATTTGGTCCAAGCCAAGGGGTATTTCTGAGATTCCAAAACTCTATCTTGGCAATGACTGTCTATGTTATTCCAATCTTAAGAGCTACACCCATAGCATTGAGTATCATTGATTTATATTCTGTTTTCCAGAAGTATTAACCTAATGTGCTGAAGAAAAAAAGTCAGACAAACTCACAAGTCCTAATCCTATCCAGGTAGAGTAAACATTCCCACCTATGGATCTACTGGACAGGAAAACCAGAGAGACTATATGCTTCTTTACAGGGTGGAATTTTCCATATTCTTTGCCTGGAAGCATTTTAGGTGCCTCACCTCTTTTACATTATTTAAAAGACAGATGTAAAACAAATACATAGTCCTCATCATATTGCAATCTAAATCTTTGAATTACAATACAAATGTTTTTCCTAAATAAATATTCTAAGCTCTGTTCATTCAGCGAAGAAAATATGTGTTTTTAATCATCTTCATAAAATTTTACATATTAAATTCGTGTTATTATTGACTTTGAGTTACTCCTGCAAAGCTATCATAAAGGACTTTATATATCAGTAATAGTGCCTTAGCTAATAGGAAGGCACAAATAGACTCGGAGCCAAATTAGGTAAAGGAGGCTGGTGAGCAGTTTGATTCCTTAATACAAGCCCTGGCTCAAGAGATATGATAACTGAACTGTATTAATCAGCCTGTGTTCTGAATGGAATTAAGAGGTTTATTTCTGAATGGTGATTATTTGGTTTCACCACCAGTCTTCTGTAACAAAAAGCCACAGAGTTGAGGGAGATGAGCTGCATTTGTGAGACACCACTCTTGACGATGCATTTTACTGTTAGTATGGCAGAAAACTGAATTCAGGCAACAACAAAGTCTTCACCTGTGAAAGGACAAAGAAGCAACAAAAGCCTCAAGTATGTGTTGTTGAGAAGATCTGAGAAATAAGTCAGTAATAAATTACACACAAATCTGACAGCTTCTGCTCTTTCAGCACCACAGGAGAGCACTTTAGTACCTGGTACCCTACTGTTATTTTCTTCTGGTGTTCTTACATAAGAAAGATTTCCATTCATACCAGCCTCACTGTTGCTGTCACTCTTTCATGAAGATAATTTTAACTTTAAAACAACACAAAATGATCTGAAACTTTGAGGTCAGCCTCAGCTTCAGTGCGAAGATGAACTCACTGATATCTAGATGTCCCCACTAACATAAGTTTTTCTCAGATCCTATGACTTTAATTCCTTCAGCGAAAGAAAGATCAAATTACATGGAGTTTCTTATCCTGCATAGTGCTTACACTATCTTGTGATTAGGAGATTATGTAGTTATTATAAGGGATGTAGCACAAAGTCCTCATTTGTTCATGCTTTCCTGCGGAACCCATCTGCAGTCGCTCACATTGTCTGGGCCTGGTCACCTTTCACATTACTCTGTTAGGAATAAATATCCATCTTCGTAGGCTTGCTAGAGAAGTTGCATGCTGAACTCACAGCCGTTCAAAAGGAGATGGACAGGCTGAACACCCCTCAGGTGACCTGGCAAGCACAGCTGGTCACTAGTTTTTCATGTTATCCTCGCTTTTGGCCTTTTCCAGCCTTTTTTTTTTTTTTTCCAAAATAAAAATAAACATACATTGACTTTTACTTTGAAAACCTGCTGAGGAGTTTCAAAGTTTGATCAAGGCACAAAGATTTCATTTAGGACAACCTAGCATAAGTTGTGTTTGCCTGTGCTGCCCCATATGAACTGTTGCTCATGCTGGTCTTGTACTGCAGTTCCCTGGAAGGATCTCAATTCCCATTGGGCTCCATAGTCCCTAAACTGATGGTCCACCAGGGAAATACTTGGCAGTGGTGCCTTCTGGATTTTTTCTCTCTAATTGATTTTACAAGCTCACCTACTATTACACACCAGAGGATCCACACAGAAAAAAATGTGTAGTGAGTGACAAGAGTTGTTCAGCTGAATGTCTCAGGATATTTGTGCTATTGCCCTCACTGCGCATGCTCTGATACTTGATGGGAAATTTGATATGTGTTATCTTTGAGATCTCTACCCCAGTAGGGCTTGACAGAAACAAATTAAAAGACATACAAAAGTCATGTCCCTCACATTATGTTAATGTAAATTAATGTGTCTATAGTTATTGCAGACTTGAATACATGGCGTACTGGACAACAACCAAAGCAATTTTGCATAAGCAGTGTTGCACTTCAAGGGCAACCTTAAAAAACAACAAAAAGTATTTTTCTTATCTTTCGCTACGCTCGTCGTCCCCGTGTGCCAAGGCTGCGCCGATCGAAGGTAACCTCGCTGGGGATCTTCACCGATCCCCGAGCCCTACCGCAGCCACAGCGAGCAGAGCCGAGAGCAGCGTAACGAGCAGGTGGCAATTGCGTAGAGAAGCCAAGCAGGGAGGACTCAGCAGCTCTGCATACCAACTAAGATTTATTTAGCTGGTGGGGAGAGACTAACTCAGTCAGGCCACCAGGAGTTTCACAGAGGAGGATCGAAGCTCCTATGCTCAGCTCCAAGTGACCTCCAGAACACAGGTAACAGGGGGTTTCATACTCCCAGGGTCCCAGGGGTGGGGGCACAAACATGACCAATTGGGAAAGCCCAAGGGTGTGGTCCGGGGAGGGGGGACAGGTTACACAGCAAACGGGAGAACAGGGAAGGGGGGATACACCTGTGAAGGCCAATGCATAGCCAAATGACAGAGACCTTTCCAGAACTTGTGGCAGGGGTGAAAGGAGAATGACAGGGGAGAGAGAGATCCTCGCACTCAACCAGGGGAGGGGACAGATAATTGACGGGGAGAGTATACAGGGTATAAACAGGGGTACATAGAACAAACCAGAGTACAATTAACTAATAAAAACCGCTGCATCACTTATCAACAAGGTGAATTGCCTGTTTCTAGATGCAGACCTTCAAGGTATTTTCTCCTGTGTTATGAAAGTAACTGAAATAAAAACATCTTTTCTCAAACACCACAAAGGAAGAAGAAGGCAGTGGTAATCCAAACTCTTGTGCACAGTCATACTCAGCAGATAGCAATAAATTTTCCAGCAGTTTCCTAATTTATTTGAATGGGAAATAGCATGGGTTTATAAGCTGCTATGCACACAATCAACAATGCTGTTAATGGCTGTTGCCATATTTCTGTAACTCTATTAAGCGAATGAACTTTAGCTCTCTGTGATATACAGTGCATGTCCTGATATTATTTTGAAATATCACTGACTTTGTATCTGAAATTATTGTGTAACATATCAGTTAATTGAGGTGGTACAATCAATCACACCTTGTCTGACTAATTTTTGTTATCATCTAATCCCGTTGCATGAACAACAACAGTGTTTTCAGATCTGTGGAAGGAGAGAAAGGGTTATCTCATACTGCCTTTTTAGAAGTTGGAGATATAAAACATGTCTTTGGAAACATCTCTTTGCACTACTCTTGGTTTTACTCTGAATGACAGTTAAGCTATAAAAGTAGATACTACACCCACATAATATGTTAGCCTTAGGAAAGGGGAGATTTACATTTCTCTACTATTCTGTGAAATAGAATATATTATGCTAAGCCTTTCCAACCCTTCAGAAAATGTCTATTTCAAAAGATTTAAATACAAGACGAAAGTATGCGCAAAACTAGAGGAGATACAAAGTTCAGGCAAAGGGGAAAAGGTTTTCTGTTGGCACAGATGCTACAAAGGGACAGCAGGGTAAAAAAGGCAAAGCTGGGCACACTGCAAGTACCAGGAGGACATCCAGCCTGTGACTGCAAACTGTTGAAGCATGAGGTAGGGGAAGAAAAGCAAAAAAAAAAAAATTTTGCCTTCAGCTCAGAACTGTTTTGTACCTTTGTCTTCCTGCAAATCACTGATTTACTGGCTAATAAAAACAGTGTCCTGAGCGCAGCAGAGTGAGGGAAAAAGATACAGAAACAAATGGAAAAACTTACAGCTATTAGAGCAAAACAGGTCAGGAAAAAAATCTTACATATCATAACCAATGCAAAGGTGTGAAATTCTACTTGTGCTTTAGAAACTCATGTGCTATTTACAAGGAGGCGCAGTCACAGGGAGTAAAAAAAAAAAAGGAAAGAAGGAAAATCAGCAAGTAAGGGAAAAGGTAGGAAAAAGCAAAATGATGTTTTAGATACAGAAGTGAAAATAAGAATTTGGAGAACAAATAATAAATGGATCATTTCCTCTGCAGGAGTAACTAAATGAACTACAGAAAATATTAAGAGGGATTCATAAAACAGCAAGTAAAATACGGAAGTTAGACTGAAATAAGAAACATGGATGGACACATAATGAGCTATGAGATGTGATGGGGGAATAATGGAATAAATTTCATATTTTGATATTTACACAGAAAAATATAATTTTGATTTTTTTTTTTTTTAATGCTGTGGTTATATTTCAGTGCAGACAAAAGGAAGACACACGTCTTTCTTTTTATCATAGAATCATAGACTATTCTGAATTGGAAGGGACCCACAAGGATCACCAAAGTCCAACTCCTGGGCCTGCACAGAACAGCTCTAAATATCACACCATGTGCCAAGAGAGCATTGTCCAAACGCTCCTTGAGCTCTGTCAGGTTTGGTGCTGTGACCACTTCCCTGGGGAGCCTTTTCCTGATATCTAACCTAACCTCACAGACGCAGCTTCAGGCCATTCCCTCAGGTCTGTCACTGGTCTCCACAGAGAAGAGATCTGTGCCTGCCCCTCCTCTTCCCCTGGTGAGAAAGCTGTATATCCTTCTCGCAGCAGTGAACATAACTCTTAAGTATGGTATTTTCCAAAGTAATGGTTAATGTCTTTCCAGAAATGTTACATCTAATAACTGCACCTAAAAAGACCTGCAAGTTAAGGACACCAATATACAAATGCAGATACTGAGAGTACACAAAAACTGATATTTAAGATATTTCTTCATGCAACATGCAAAAGGAACATCAATTACAATGTTTACTTTCAGGAACTTATTATGTTAGGTGGCAATGTGGAAGAGTAAACAGGTTCCTCTGTTTCAAAAATTTAGGTTCTCAGGTAGCAGATACTACGATATATCCAAAAGGTTGATTTGCTTCCAGCAGTTAGGTGGTGGGTATAAGTTACATAAGTATGGAGCTGGGGAAATGAGTTTAATTTACGTACATGCTACCTTTATAAAATTAAACTAAATTTGAGAGGAAAAATTCTTGATTTTATTTGAAGCCTAATCTTCTAAATAAATTACAGCTCCTCAAGTTTAGTCCACAAAGCATATCTGAAGGAGACATTTTTAGAATTTTACCAGGAAGTTGACACAAGAGTAAATTAACCTCCATCATGTGTAATCTAGGTGGGCTCTGACTTTCACAGAAGGAAGAAAAAATTGTATGAATCCTGCAAGACCATGAAAGTTTTATTTCAATTATTATTTTTTAACAAATGGGTGTGTGTGTGTTTGTGTGTATTCATACATGACTGAACACATTTGCACATGTGACCACTGGATAAGTTATTTCTGTGTTCTTCCCATGCCATAAATGCTGCTTGCCTGTTGACTTATTTTCTTCTGACTGTAGAAAATCTAACCTTTTATTAATTATCATGTAATGAAACCCATCTGCCTAATTGTTGACATTCAGCTGTGTATCATCACATCTTTGAGTCAGAAAATGAAGCATTAGCCTGCATGCCAATGAGAAAGGTCAACAAAGCAGAACAGTGTTTCATTTACAAGAAATTACAAATCAGGAACTATTGAAAAACAAATAAACTTTATATGAAAATGACAGGTTGGTCTTTCAAGGGATTGTAATGCTTGCAGATCAGAAGCTTTACTTTCTGTAGGGTTTTCTGTAAATGCTGCCTCATACGTTCTCCTCAATCTGCCCACTCCACAGGAAAACCCAAACAAAAAAATGCAGATAACGGAAAATGTGAAAGCGTGTTTCTCATACATCTCCATAGCTTATTTCTTCTAGTCTCTCTTGAGAGAAAACAGAAATGAACAAGATAGGAAGCAAAAGGTTGCAAACAAAAGCTGCAATTGAGAAAGGTTTTTCAACGTGACCTAGAAAAAATACTTTTATCTATTTTGAAATTCCATTTGATATTTAAGATATTTCCTCTTCTATTAACACATGTTCTCTTCTTCTCTTTTGACTGATTAAATTTAATTTGTTAAAATTATGGTACTTTATAGGGTTTTTTTTTTTACTTAAAAAACATTTACATTATAAGGTGAATTTTTAGAAGACTGAGATTCAAAAGCCTAAGATCTTTAAATTTCAATGTTTTCTGCACTTAGAAACACAGAATTTGACAGTTAAATGTTGAAATTAATCAGATAGTTACATTTCCCCATATCAGCCCATGTGCCATGTAAGACAGTTTGTGTGGTAGGTGAGAAATTTGCCTGTTTTAACAAAGGTCACCACTGTAAAGCGTGTTTTTCTGGATTGTAAGTGAATTTTTCAAGTGGATGTTTGCCATTTCACTGAGAATGAAAACATCTCATTTAATTCACAGTCACCTGACCCCAGAGTATAGACAAGTGCATTTCTGTAAATGAAAGGAAATTGCCTGAAAATAAATACAGATAACAGAGCAAACTCTAATTTATTTTGTACTCATAAATGGGCACCTATTTATATTAGGAATGCATCCCCTAATGGCAACCTCCCTAGCTTACTCATTTACTTTTTCAGGATCCTTTTGTTTTCAGGGCAGTGGAAGCAGAGGATAAATAAATACAAAATAAAGATGAGATAGGTGCTATTCTGAAGTCCTGACATTTCAGCTACTTTTCTGCATGACAATTTTGCCATCACGTTGCACCATTTTGAGCTGCACTTGAATCAACGTGTTTTCCACCAGGTAAATTTAGGAAAAAGCAGTGCAAGTTAAGGAATTCAAACAGTATTACCTGGCTTTAAAATACCTCCAAAAGAAGGACTTTGGCCAGAACTATCCAAAGATGCTTGAAACAAGGCATTATGTGTGTTATCCTGATTTAAAGTGGGCCTTTCTGTATCCAGAACCAGCCCCTACCCCGCCTCCCCCAAAATCGCACCATCTCAAAAAAACCCCAAACATAAGCCCCCAAATGAACAAACAAAATTTAAAAAACACCCAAACAAACACAA
>WEKY01022913.1:76237-90491 GCA_013390045.1 Picathartes gymnocephalus | reverse complement strand
TGGCACAGAATAACCTCTGGGAACTAGCCATGCCCCCTCCTGGTTACTGTAAATATTAACCCCATCCTGGCCAGAACCACGACAAATGGGAGGCTGAAAAAGTTCTTAAAAGGTCTTAACCAACGGTAAAAAAACCAAAGTAGAACAAATCAATATATGAACAAGCCCGGACCGTACATACGAGCAGCAAGCTACCCATTGCAAACTGCCTTTAGATGAGCCTGGGTTATGGAAAGGTCTTTATCCATAAGGCAGAGAGTGGAGGGAAGGAATGTAAGGCCATAAGGAGGAGACAACACTAATGCCTGTCTTCTTTTGGTCTATGAAAAAGGGCCTGCACCAGAAAGCATGCAGACTGACGAGATATTTGCATTAGTATACACTGCAAATATTACAACCCTAAGCCAAACCACCCTCTTAGATGGGGAGCAACAAGCTCCTCCCTGCTACATCCTATATTCAATCTGTACTGACTGCACCATGAGGACAAAGAAATTCATTAGCTCTGTTAGCTCCAGGTTGTTCAGAATCATGTGTTTTTGAGACATGCCCTTTTGGAAAAGTACTAAAGAAGCTCTAGTTTCCTTCCCCAAAAAAAAAAAAAAAATTGCTTTAGGGGCCTAACTACTCCTCTGATTACAGCAAATTACTAATAATCACTTTGCACTTGGGAACTGGAGGATTTCAAATCAACATGTTAAGCAACCCTTTGATAACCAAATGAGTTCCAAGAAGCATAATGACACAGGTACAAATTAAATGTGTGTTAGCAATCAGATAGTTCTAAACAATGTTTACAGGTTTCCATTTGACAATGTTTAAGATATATGAAGGTTAGGGAATCAGTCTGGCTTGATATAAAATCTTCAGGTTATCCTATAAAATTGTCACTATCAAAATGAGAACTTAGAGGCTCCTAGACAGAAGCTGAACAGTTAAGAGCATAGAGATCAAACTAGGGAGACCTTTACAATTGAATGTATTACTACAAAACATCTGTTTTCAGAAAAGCTACTACTAATGGAAACCACTTCATAAAGATACAGCCACATATCTGCAAGAGAACATACTTCAGGGAGGATCCAAGCACCTAAGTCCTAGCGTAAGAGCTGCAAAAATATCCTTAATCTCTATAAACATTAGAAGCAGGTACTTGTATTTTTACCTACAAAGTTCTCCATGACATCTAAAATGCCCAAACTAATGCCATCTTGACATGACTGGACGCCTGGTTCCTTGGAGATCTTAACACATCCTGACTGAATTCCGCTTTTTGCAAAACATGACAGTATTTGTAGGTGGAGCACTACCTCTCATCTGGCAGCTGCCTCTATATTGGCTCAGAACACTACAGATGGGGCTCTAAAGCCTCCTGAGTCCAGAGGTTAAAACCAACATCACTTGGCCTTTTTGGAGTGCCTTAACAATCCAGTGACAGTATTTCAAAGGCAACATACTCGCTTCTGAAAAAGCTGTGCTGCAGAAAAGAACTGAAGATCCAATAGCCCTGCAAGAGTAAAAAGAAGTGTATATAAAACACTTCATACTTAATAGGAGTGTTCATAGAGGACCAGAAAGTTTGGGTGCTGAGTTCCTTTTGCAAAAACTGTTCCTGCAATGACTGCTGCATGCAGATGTCATAGAAGAGGTTTACCAGGTAATTCTCTTCAAGAACTAACGGTTGTTCAGAAAGAAGTAACTGTGCTGAAAGTTTCCTTGTGGCCACAACAGCAAGTTACTTTGTCTTAAAATTCTTAAGGACTTGATTTGTCAAAGCTAGTGCAGAGCATGTGTTCGAATATGGATTATCCTTAGTGATCCTCGTATTTGCTCTCCAAAATGGTAAGGAGGATATGGAGAACTACAGGTTGGTCAGATTCACTCCAATCTCCAAGAAAACTATGATACAAGCCCTCCTGGAAGGAATTTCATGACATAAAGAGTAAGAGGTATATATCAATTCCAAGGAGCCCACAGGGATTTACCAAGGACAAATTATGCCTGTTTGTCTTCTGTGATATGATGGTTGGTTCTGTGGACTAGGACATAGCAATGGACACTGAATACTGTTAGTAGAAGAATGCTTCTGACACAGTCTCCCATAGCATCCTTGTATCCCAATTAGCTAGATGTGGTCTGGATGAGTGGATAAGGATGACATCCTGTTGAGCAGCAAGGTGAACAAGCTGAGCAGGCTTCTCAGCACAAGAAAGATATTGACATATTGGACTGAGTCTAACGGAGGACCATCGTGGTGTTTCATGTATGAGAAAAAATCTAAAAGATCTTCCCTTAAGTGAAGGCTAAAAGGAAATCTTATTGCTGTTGCACTATCTAATGGGAACCTAGAGAGAAGAGCCAGACTATTCTTGAAGATACAGTCACAAAACAGGAGGAAACAGACACAGAATACTCCATTTGCATAAAATGATTTTTTTTTTTTAACTATGAAGGCTAACAGCTACTGGGGTTAAAGTATTTCCATCTTTTGATTGTTACAGTCTCTGAGCAACCTGCTCTAACCAGATCTGTTTTGAGCAGGGCACTGCACTAGGTGACTTCCAGAGATTTGCATTTCAGCCAGTGCACTTCCATGATGCTGTGGTGGTACACTGGACAGCTACACACTAACCACTGAAACAGAAAGATAAAAGCTCCAAGAGAACTCCATCCTTCAGAAGAAAGTCAGTATAGTTACTCCAGGAAGTAGTCTTGAGAACAGCATGTAATTTTGACTGAGCAGCTGCACACTCAGCAAGATCCTAAGAAGAGACTGGCATTCAACAGAAACAAAAAACTACCATGACATTAGAAATACTGAGTATAGACTAGGCTGAAGACCAGAGATAGTTTCTCATTCATACAAGATGCCACAAATGTCAAAGATTACATCAAAAGTAAAAGATAAGGCTAATGAAAATTGAAGAAAGATTTAGTCTGTCCTACCTGAAGAAGGTAATTTTTGCATCTATTATGCCTTTTATATATTTAGAGAAGTGAGGAGGCATAAATGAAGCAACCTAAGAAATACTATTTCAAATCTTACATACACATATGACAGGTATTACGTAGGCTCCAATGGGGAGACGTATATGGATTTAAAGACCTGCTAGTTGTAAAATGCTAAATATCATCGCTAATAGTATTAGGTTCCGTATTTGAGAGCTGCAGAAAGCTCAGTCTTCTCACAGGTCCATTCTCACATGAGTAACAATACACTTTGATCCACAGATGAGCAACGGGATCTCCCAATTCTGTGCCTTAAGTTCAAACTTAACTCAAATATACCTTGACAACAGACGTACCAAGAACAACCCAAAGAACTTTGGGAAGTTGTCCAACCCAATCTAAACTGAATAAATGAGCATTTATTTCTAAGCATGAGACACAAGACACCTACCCCTTTTAACCCTGCAAGCCACTGGTATTTCTGATATTGAAATATGCTCACTGGACTCCATCTAGTGGTCACATAACTTTCAGCTTTCTGAAGTTGAAGTGATTATCCTGGGATCTTAAGTAACTAATACAATAACCATAACAGAAAATCATTATTACCATTTGAGAGCGACAAACCAAGAAGGTAATTATAGGATATTATTTCCAGAAACAGTAATGGAACCATGATGGAATAAATAATGGTCAACGATAGAGGAGACTAGGAAAAAAAGATTAAAATCCAGTTTTTTAGCAAGCTTACTGTATTCAGGTAAGAGCAGCAGAAACTTCAGGCTCAAACATCCTTTTCTTACTTCTAATTCGTCTAAGGTCATTCAAGTTCAGGTCTTTCTCCCTTCCTTTATTCCAAGCTCTGCCAGGAACAAGTTCCAACTTCCCCTACAGGAGATGATTTGCTGCCAAAATATTATGCTCAATGTATTGTCCCTTGAACTTTATCAGCAAGACTGTATACAGCAGGATTATTTGATTTTTCTTTCCTATTAGGAACCTCATATTTAATGTGAGGAAAAACTTACTGGATCATGTTGTATGCTCTGGCTGGGAAGAAATTAATATAACAACCACATTAAGCCATATGCAATACCAGGCAAATAACTCTGAAGTGATAACAAGTCTGGCAAGCAAGAATCCCAGGACAATTTCTGAAGGAAACTAGAATAGCATCCTTCAAATAATTATGATGTGTGTCATCTATTCATTAACCTGAATGCTCTTTTTAAACTCACTGACGTTTGAGGACCAACACAGATTTAAAATCCCTTTTGGACTAGGAAACAGTGAGAGTGTGGCCTCCTTGAACATCCCTTAAAGACAAACATACTGCTACGATTTTCACGTAAACCACCTACTAAATGAGACAACACGACATTGCACATATTAGTGCCAGTGCAAGCGGGTGCAAATATGTCGGGCAGAAAGACATCTGAAATACCACTTGACAATATCACTGTACTGAGAAAAATGAGACATGGGCTAGATGAGATTACTTTCAATCTTATTTTCACAAAGCTTCAGTTCTCTATCATTCTATTGCCTCGCTGTAGTATCTTACCAACATGGCTACAAACAAGCCCAGAAAGGCATCAAGGCAAGAGCCAGCAGATTCTCTGTCAGAATCAGCACCCTGGTGAAGAACAGTACCTCTTCTGAAACCAAGGGATATAGAGACCATTAAGCAACACTAAAGACCAAACAGTGCGAAATAGTATTGTCAGTGGGATCAAATTGAAAAATGGATGACAACACTTCCATCACCTTAAAACTCAAGCCTCTCTTCTGTATGTTGGTACCAACATACCAAGTGGTGGGTAGTGCCCTACCTAGTGCCAGCGAGCATTTCCATTTGACTTTTGATTTCTTGACAAACCTGCTAAAATGAGAACAATATCTTACTGACACTTACCTCTCCACGGAAAACACCCAGCTCTTTCTGTGGAGCATCTACCTTCTCATCCATGTATGTTTCAGCACTCCTTTTAGTCTATGAAGGGCAGCTGTGCCTTGGGTAACCGATAAGGTAGCAAGATCATATATCTCCATGTCAAAACACAAGTATCCAGGGGCAATGGAGGCTCTGGATATGCAAGCTGAAACCAAATCTTATGTCTATAAACTCAGACACATTAAATTCCAGGCTCCTGAAATAAACTACTTTACAATTTGAGTGTTATAACAAGTGAAATGTATTACATCCTGCACTGATGTAACCAGATCTTTAAATGCTTTCTCTACTTCAAATTATGCAAGTATTATCTATTCTGATTTAAATTCTCCCACTCTTTGATGGGAGAATAATTTTACAGTAGTCAAAATATAAGCTCTTGTCTTATCTCTGAATTCAACAAGCAACTCCTCCCCATCCATAGAGTACCTGGAAGTACTAAAAACAGTTTCATTTTTGCCTCAAATTTCTAAACCTAGATCACTATCTGTCAACATGCCATTTCTCTTTAAGTCAATAGCTACACCTGAGTATCAAAAAGCACCCAGAAGCTAAGGATTAGCTGAGGATTATTTATTTACACGGATGGATCTATATTACAGGTTTCTCTGAACTCTAGCAGTTATGGATCAGCATTATTCTTTCTCAAGTTTGTTGTGACTACATTTATGTGTTCGCCTTCCTTGTTTTTTTTCATTTTGGGTGGTTTGGCATTGTTTCTCTTGTTTTCTTTGGGTTTTGGGAAAAGTCATGTTTTAAAGCATATTTAGGTAGCTGATTTTATGTGAGGTCACTTGATATTTCCACTGCATGAACAAATACGTTTCTTAGCAGAAGAAACTTCAGAAGGGACTATCTGATTTTGACTTGTAAAGACCGTAGCACTATTCATTCTTCCCTGAAAATTTCAAACAAGTTTAGACGAGTGAGGTATCATTTTGAAAAGTACTCATTTTGTAGATTTGGTGTCCTACATTTTTTATTTTACAGTATTCTTTCCTAGAATTGTTATTAGAAGAAACTTTTCTTGAGCACTATAAATACAGTTAGGAGAAAAAAAGCCAAGTCTAAATCATGTTTCCTTGATTTGCTCAGAATTATAAAGCTGACACTTTCTTTCTGAACTATCGTTACTGAGAATGTTGTACACAACAAGGTCTGCTTTGCATTTAACCTTTCCACAAAAATACTGCGAATCTGATTTTTTAGGCAATGTGCATCCTCAGCTGACATATTTCTTCCTCCTCCCAGTCTCCGGACTGAAAAATGATCCAGAACTTTCATGTTCTTTTTTTTTTTTTCTGACGGAGTGCAGGGGTTGAATTACAAATTTTGTTCTAGAGCTACCTAGCATCCTTTTCATCAGCTACTGAGCTGAAAAAAAATCTAGCTGGCTCTTTAGTGGAATAGGCCTTTCTATCCAGAGAGGGTCCCAACCCAAAACTTGGCCTGGACCCAGAGGTTTAAAACTACAATTCCAGAAAAAGCCTCCATTAACATTAACACCAATAAGTACTCCAGCCTGCATCAGCCTGCAATCTGCTTGAGCCATGGATGTACTGGAGAGAGCACAGCAATGGGCCATAAAGATGATTAAGGAACTGGAGCACCCCTCCCATGAGGACAATCAGAGAGCTGGGCAGCCTGGACAAGGCTCAGGGGAATCCCATCAATGTGTATAAATACTTGCAGGGAGGGTGCAAAGAAGACAGAGCCAGGCTCTGCTCAGTGCTGCCCAGGGCTGGAGGCAATGGGCACAACCTAAAACACAGGAGGATCCCTCTGAACATCAGGAAACAATTTGTCACTGTGAAGGTGCCTGAGCACTGGTACAGGCTGCCCAGAGAGGCTGTGGAGTCTCCATCCTTGGAGATACTCAAAAGCTTCCTGGACATCGCCTTGGCAGCTGGCTGTAGGTGACACTGCTCGAGGCAAAGAGTGGGACCAAATGACCTCCAAAGGTCCCTTCCAGGCTCAGGCAGCTTGGGACTGTGTGACAGAACCATGGCACTCCTTTGCATCCCATCCCTGGGAGAGATCTTTCTCGCTGCCTTTTTTTTTTTTTTAATTATTCTGGATATTCACCACTAGGCCCAAGGTAACACTGCCTTACACAGAGCCCTAGTCACAGAATGGAATGGTTATTCACCAGCCTGAGGTGCCAGCTCCAGACTTTTTAACAAAGGCTTTTGGTTTCTTCTTCTTCATTTTTCCCCTCACTTGAACTGCCAGGAATCTCTGGAGACAGCAAGAGAATGCAGAAGACAGTGCCTGGATTCCCCATTCCTCCTCTCGTATCTGATTCATTGGGTGCAGATGAGATGACAAACTGTTCTAACAGATGCAGCAATCCATCCTTACACTAACAAAGAATCCTATCCCTCACTCTTTGCAGTCTGATTAAGACTTTTTATTTTATTAATGTATCTGCAGCCAAGCTGCTGTATCTCCCAACTGGTCACAATGGTAATGTAAGTAGAAGACAAGCCCAGCAACAGAATGTTGCATTTCTCTGATCAAACCTTTGTGGTCTACAAGACTTTTCTTCATAAAACCCCCTTCAGAGCTTCTGATCAACTTCCTGAAGACCTTTAGACAACCTAGCACACTTTTTTCCAAAGCAGAGTCCATTCTACCAATGAAATTCTAGCGCTTGCTTAATAGAAGAAATCTAGTCCATAATGTTAAAAGGGTTAGATTTTAACGCCTGTTAATTTATTGCATTTTTAGCTAGAAGAAATCTCCTTTTTGTGAAAATGAATGTAAGCATGTATTATCTCAAAATAAATTTTACTTACAGCAAAATGAAATTTAAAACCCATAAATCCCATCGCTTTCTCAAGATGCAATACCTACCACTACCTCATGGATTATTAAATTTAAGAGACCAAAGACATCAGTGCCTCTAGACTAAGACAGAATGTAAGCCTCCTGTCAAAAATCTATCTATCTATCTTCTAAATTAAGGTCTCGAATAAACTACATGACCAGAATCATTGGAGTATCTTCTCATCTTTAGATATAAGTTATTTCAAAAATATTTCAATGAGAAAAGCATTGTGTAATTCATCGACTACTTGTGCAACTTTATGCCTTTTCTGCCTTGCATAATTAATGTTTTTCATAGACACAGACAATCTAAGGAGGGGCAAGGGAAAATGGATTTGTCTTTACTCCTGTAAAAAGGATCAAGTACCCAAGTCAAATTACGTACTTGAGACTGTTCAATTTCAACATCAAAAATAAACACTTACTAAGGAAAGAAGTTTTACATACATATTATTTTAATACATATCATTTTTTAAAGTCATTGCATTAGTAAGTTCTTCAGCCACCATCAGAAATTTCAGGTCTAAATAAGAGCTTCCTGGACACCAGCATGGAAGATGTTATTACACCTTTTATCTCCACAAAGAACCAGTGCATCAAAACACCTCTAAAAATTACAAAAAATCTTAAATAAAAGCAATACATTTTTCAAGAGGCCAAAATCAAGTTTCTCGCTGTCTTGGAAACTGAACTCCCCTTATTTGCTTCAACAACTTATGAATAACCTCTCATTATTTTTAGAGCAGACCCACATGAGTTTGGCAGAATCCCCAAGTTACCTCAAAAATACAAATAACTGGCTAAATTGACAAGTTCAGAAATTGTTGATCTTGCATACACATTCATGTCTCTGATGGTCATCTAAGCTCAGGCACACACTACTCACAAGTGACTGCTCAGCCCAATGACCACATATGCTTAAAGTTACTTGAACATTCATACCTATGCAATAGAATAAACAGTTTACACTAAAGGTCTCGTTTTCAAGATGAGTGGTTACAGACCTTTTTGAAACATTTGCATTGAAGAATAAATGCAGCATAACCAATGACTTTAAGTGAGATATATGGTTTTAAGTTTATTGCTCAAGATCTTAAAAATATAATAATCATAGAGTTGTGAAAGTACCAAGTTTAAATGTAGGTGTAATGAGTTCTACTTTCATTGAGATAGACACATCCTGATTGTGGATTAAAGGGCATGAGCAGGAGGAAGAGAGGAAAAGTAAGATATGCTGTGGTATCCCATGTTGCATAAGACGGAAAACCCAAACCAGCATCACGTACATCTGACACTTGCTGTATTAGAAACAACTACTTATAAAGCTCTTATTCTTCTATCTTAATTATCCTTATCTAACAGGGAAAAAAAAAATCCAGAAAATAATAAAGAAATAAATTGCAGCTTACAAGAATGATCTAATGTTGTTGAAAGTTTAAACAGCTACCTGTTCACACAGAAACTCAGCTGTCCAATTTTTTGTCTCAAATTGCCTTCCTGAGCAAGAAGTTTAAAATCCAAATAAATTTAATGGTATTTCTTAATAGAAAATTGAGTACTGTAGTCTACCCTCTGAATCTTTACAACCACAGAAATGTGGTTGTAAATAAATCTTCTCTGCACTATCAGACTTTCCAGAAATAAGTTTTCTAATTACTATCTTGTATTCAACCAAAAAGGTTTATATATGCACTTTGAAAAAATAAAATTAGCACCTTTATTAAAAAGATCTTATTGTCTAAAATCTTTATTTCCTTTACAAAGGGTAAGCAGTACATACTGTAAACTAAAATAACTTCTTAGGGTTGAGTACTAGGCTCTCCCCAAAGTAAAGAAAGTTCAGCAGTTCAGAGTGACTGAATTAGCATTGCTGTTTTTAGCACGTTCCTACAAGATGAAATACATTATGGTGATGTTCATTGCCAGCAACAACTTTTCCTTTAAAATCCTGAGCATCAGTTCTCATCTCCCTGCTTTCACTCATCCATACGTAACAATTCGCTGCTTCCAAATTCTTTATGTATACAATTCCACATTCCATGTACAGAAAGCTCAAGTTTTATTCATGTTTCCAGCTTTTCTGTAGCCATCAGCTCTGTAAGATCCCAGTCCTCTCTCATCCCTTTAGCATTACATGCCACTTTTGAATTCCTACTTTCCTAAAGGAAGCCATTGACTCTCTCTTTTCTAGACACATGCTACACTGAAATCTGGCAGTTAATGAGGATCCAAATTCTCAGTTCATTGTATACTGAGAAGCTGCTTCGGAGAGAAGCACACAAGCCCTCTGTGCACAGAGCATAAGAAATTACATAGAAATCAGAAAGGAAAACACCAACCCAAAATAAATACTACATAATCCTCCCAGTATTTTTGGAGAAACACTGTATTAAAACATGGCAATAATACAGCATAGAGTACACCTCTCAATCTTTTCTTATGGAGTTGAGATTCACAGGAAGCAGAGATCAGGATTGGAAAGACAAAGTTCACGTAAGTTTTCTTATAAAGAAAAGAAAAAATACCAGTGAATTTGAGATCAAAGACTTAGTAGGAGATCCAAGCATTGCCTCTGTGATATACAGATTTTCTACCAGGTCTGAAAAGCTGAATTTCTGGAAGAGTTTAAGAACTCAAGAGCTCCATCAGGTATCTGAACTTAATGTATAAAGCTCAAGACAGTCTTAAGATACAGTTCTAGCCTTCAAATCAAAATCTATTTTACGTATCAAAATCAAAAAGAACTGCATAGAGCAATTTGGGAGTCTGTCCGATTTCATCCTATTTTCCCATATCACAAGTTTCTTCTGTACAATATTAATTTTGACATGGGGGAAACAACTTTTGCTGCATTACTTGGCATATTTAAACATTTTCATTATCCGCATATTCGACAAAGGCATTTTATTGACAGCTAGGCAAAAGTAGATCAAATTTCATATGCCAAACGTTATCTTAATTGCTTATTATCCTTAAATGTCAGGTCTAATATAGGCATATTATTATTATAAATAACCCTAATGTAGAGTAATTTTGTCACTGAGATGAGTTATCATTATCATACTATTGAACAAGACACTGATGTGTATGCAACATGCTTTGAGTAACTCATCATCACTTAAAGACATCACTTCCACTCATGCATAATACTAAAACTGCATTGAAAACTGCTCTTGGCAAGATTGCTGTTTTAAGAGACATACTTGTCATCCCCATAATCTTCCCTCTCAGACATAAATGTATGAGGGTGGCCAGAGGCATCACATTAAGACACATGACAAGTCAGAAGTCAAAATAACATCAACAATGCACAAGAGGATATTCAGCAAGGATGCTACTGTCAAGCAGAAAATAGTAAAAACTGAATCCAAATAATCAAGAAATACATTATGTGCTTTACAACACAGTGAAAAGTTGATTGCCAAATAACAAAATTTCATTTCAGCCAACAAAACTGTACTTGTTGGTTCAGCAAACTACTTCCAACAGAGAGAATGTATGAGATGTCAAATGCTGACAAGAGAGCTTGCTTCATTCTGTGATGAAAACTAGCTTGGCAAACCACATCTGCAGCATGTTTTTTTACTACACAGTTAAGTTATTTAGTCTGTCAGCTGGCTGAAAGTCTCTGACTTCTAGTTCCAATGAAGAGTTATCTGAAAATTTATGATATACTATGCTATCCTACTGACATGCTGTTTTTTCTCTTCCATAAACATAATCTCAAGGACATTAATAAAATGAAAAAAAAGAAGCATATTTTAGTAATGTGATCTAATAAACCTCATTTAAAGATGGGCAAACCTTTTTTTTTTTCCCCCTTTTTAACCTAGCCATAAATTGTTGATTGTAAAAATTGATGGAATTGTTAAACCACAATAGCAACTTACAGAATCTACTCAAGCTCAGACATCTTCATAGTTCACATTTATCTGCTACTGCAAGTAATGACTGGATGATTTGCATCCCTGCTCAGTACATGTTGCTGCACAGATGTACAGTCCAAAGCAATAGTTGGTTGTAATGGTCTGGACAGATTATCCACCATGAACTACAAGCTTGAATTAATTCTTTCCTACTTCCAGATTCTACACAGCAACATTAGGCAATGGCAAACAGCTTCAGCAGTTTTTCAGAACTGGAAAACCTCAGCACTTGCCCACGAACAAGTCATGACAGTAAGATCCCTTTAGTTACCAATGCTGAACTATGTTTTAAGCAAGACATTTTGTTGACAACCCAGTTGAAAAAATCCTGGGAAAGTGCTATATCAAAGAGCTTTGAGAGGAAGCTTTGGAAGGAAAGTGGGTCTCCTTTACTTGAAAGCCCCACACCTGAACGGAGTATTCCATAACTACTACAATACTGCTAAGACTCGTATTTTCACCAGGTCAGCCTAAGAGATTTTTCAGATAACAAAGCCCAGAAACTCCAACAGCTAAGAAACAGGTCAACCTGTCAAACTCACAGATGCAAATATTTTTCAGGAGTCTTTTATAGCAAAGAACAAAACTATCCCACCTAAATTTCTCCTTTAAAAAAGTACTATTTCATTCCAAACATCAATGTTCAACAAAAAGAGTTACAGTAGTAAGAGTTACAGAGTTAACAGGAGGAATAACATGTAAATGTAAACCTGCAATTACTAGCCTTTTATGTCATTATTTAAAGAGTGTGTGCACAGGAACATTGGAGTTCAGTGATGAAATGAACAGCATTCATGATAGTAAGAGAGACATAGCAGCAGGGGCAAAATACAGCTGAAATAGGAAGGTGAACTTCAGCACAAGACTGTATGTGAGAAAGGTGGGGATTCAGCTTCATGCAACAAGCTAACATAAAAGGATCAAAAACCTGACATGAATATTAAGTCACCATGAATTGGAACTCATTACTTTTGCTTTCTAAAATGCTGATGAAGACCTTACCCATAATAAGATCAAGGCAGTACATTACTTTGCACCATCACTTCTTTAATCTCCATAAAATTCTGCAGAATATGCTGCTGTGACAGAATAAAAGCACCTGAGGTATTAGTGCCTATCACCCTATTATGTATTTGGTCAACCTGAATTAATTAAAGATGCATATAAATATTTTCCAACACATCTTCTTGACACTAGCCATAAGTTAACTGAGGAAAAACCTCTTAAAGGCACAGGAGAGAATGACAGGGCTGCAGACTACTGCAAATGAAACATTTATGTCATGAAAATATCTAAATCTCTTTTGTGCTTCCCCAAAATGAAAAATACTTTAAAATACATATACTCTTCTTCCACAGTTCCCAATAAGTACTTGATCCCTTGAGAAGTGTTAACATTTGGATGTTCAATCCATGTAAATGTGCAAGCACCTTGTGGAAAGCTGTCAGTATCCAGGTGGACTCCAAACTATGCATATTAGGTCTTTTGTAAATTCTGTAACCCACAGATAAGTAAAGAGCCATTTAATTTTAGAGCCAATGTTTTTTTAAAGAAAGGTATTTGTCTTTCAATCACAGCTACAGCATTTGTCACTCTCACAACACACAGCTATGACAAGACACTGTCCCAACAGGAGGTTTAAAAAAACACAAGATCATACTTAGCATTAGTAAGAGCAAAGAACAAAGGACAGATCAGCTTCCAGTATCAGGAATCCCAGCACCAAAACTTCTTCACTTACACAGAGTTAAAGGCTTACTGAAACATTCCCCCTGGAGATAACAAAACCACAAGGAAAACAAATGCATACCATGAGTAAGAGACCCAGGAAAGAAGCACTGAAAAGCCTTACTGAGGCTGTTTAAGATGTGATCACCTGCTGCCCCAGTACAGCATCTAACAGAATCACAGAGTTGTTAGGGTTAGAAAGGACATCTGGGGATCATCTAGTCCAAATCCCCTGCCAAGGCAGGGTCACCTGGAACAGGTGACACAGGAACACATCCAGGTGGGTTTCAAATGTCTCCAGAGAAGGAAATTCCATGACCCCCCTGAGAAGCCTGTTCCAGTGGTCTGCCACCCTCAACGGAAAGAAATTCTTCCTCATCTTGAGCTGGAAATTCTTGTGTTTATGGCCATTGCAGCTTGTCCTTTTGCTAGGCACCACTGAAAAGAGCTTGGCACCACCCTCTTGACATCTACCTTTTAGATATTTATATAGAGTGATGAGATCGCCTCTCAGCCTTCTCTAGACTAAAACACCTCGTTCAGACAACTATTTACACAAATTTACTTTCAGCGCCCAATCGTGCACTGGAGAGAGCAGCAACCATGTGCTAGTACGGTACAGGACAGCCGGGATAAACAACACACTAAGACATGTTCCTGCTACATACACTTGCCAGCACTCATCTTCCATTCCGCGCGACACAGCAAAAAACTGCATCTTAGTTGTAAAGAGAACAGCAAGATGAAAAATCACTTTTGCGCCGCTATTTCGACACACGCCAAAGCGACTCGGTCCCGTCAGGCCGGGCGCCAGCTGCTCGCGCCACAGGTGAAGTTTGCGGAGCGCGGGCGGGAGCGCCCAGCCGTG
>WEKY01022913.1:0-75627 GCA_013390045.1 Picathartes gymnocephalus | reverse complement strand
CGCCGCGGTGCGCCGGCCGGGCTGTGCCTGCCCGCGCTCTGTCCCGGCCGCCGCTGCCGCTCTTGGTCGTAGCTGCACAGGGAGGGAGTCATCCTGCCCCTCTGCTCGGCCCTGGTGAAGCCACATATGGAGCGCTGTGTCCAGTACAGTGCAAGAGAGTCCTGGAGCGGGTCCAGCGGCGGGGAACAAAGATGATGAGGGACTGGAGCATCTCTCTTGCGGGAAAAGGCTCAGGGAGCAGGGCCTGTTCGGCCTGGAGAAGAGGAGACTGAGACAGGACCTCCTCAATGTCTATCAGTATTGAAGGGAAGGTGCCAAGAGGATGGAGCCAGGCTCTGCTCGGTGGTGCTAAGCAACAGGACAAGAGGCAAAGGGCAGAAATTGATGCACAGCAAGTTGAATACAAGGAAGAACTGCTTCACTGTGTGGGTGACTGAGCACTGGAAAAGGTTGTCCAGAGAGATTGAGGATTCTCCCACACTGGAGATACTCAGAAACCGCCTGGACACAATCCTGTGCCATGTGCTCTGGGATGACCCTGCTTGAGCAGGGAGGTTGGACCAGATGTCCCACTGTGGTCCCTTTCAGCCTTGTCCATTATGTGATTCTGTACCTGTAGATGCACATGCACATAGGGCTATATAAGTGAAAGAGTCCAAAACCTTGGGAAATGGGTGCTGGAGCTGCAGCACCCACAGTATGGTATGAGCATGTGCGCTGCTCATGCATCCAACTTTTTCTCTGAGGTTTTCCTTTGTACTTTTTTGCCCTCACAAATAGTATCTATTTGTAGGTAAAGTTGCACATGTCCTTGTTTGAGTAAGGACCACAAAGGTGATAAGGAGTCTGGAGCATTTCTTATGAGGAGAGAATGAGGGAGCTTGGCCTGTTTAGTGTAGAGAAGAGAAGACAGCAAGGGGATCTCATCAATGCATATGAATGTCTCAAATGCAGGTGTCAAAAGGATAGTGCCAGACTCTTCAGTGGTGCCCAGTGACAGGATGAGGAGCAATGGCCATAAACACAAGAATTTCCACTTCAAGATGAGGAAGAACTTCCTTCCATTGAGGGTGGCAGACCACTGGAACAGGCTGCTGGGGAGGTCACCTGCTCCAGGCGACCCTGCCTTGGCAGGGGGGTTGGATGAGATTATTTCTGGAGTCCTTCCCAACCCCAATAATTTGATTCTGTGATTCTGTAAAAGTGTGGATGCCTCTGGCATGCTTAATTACCATGAATTCCCCGCTGAGAGCCTGGCCAGCAGCACTGCTGGAAGGTATGCAGACATTAGACACGTTTAAATGCCTGGAGTATTTGAGAGCATTAGAGCTTGTGCACCTTTATCTTCTTAAGCACCTTTTTATATAAGCTAACAACACTTCTCTACGCTGAATGTACAGCTTACCACCGACGGAGGGAGGAAGGGAGGGACTAAGTGCTGTGGACAAGGGGTAAGGGGGCTTTCGTGTGGAAAAAAAATAGCACAGTGTGTCTAAGAATACATACTCAAGAAATGCCTGCTGGATAAAGGGCCTACTTTTTGGCTGCTTCACAGATACATCTGTAACTAATAAGATTCCAAGTAATTGAGGTAATTCCTTCAGAAAGTCAGAGGATAAAAAATGTTTAAATGCACAAACTTGTGTCTTACACAGAGTTTTTGTCCTTGAAGGATCTTTCCTACAGATATGCAGACCTGCATCAAAGGCTCATTTATTCAAATGCATGAGATGGGATTTTTTAGTAGGATGTCTGTCACAACTTGAGTGTTCAGACTAGTTTATACCTTAAGAAAGACATAATGTGCAAGAGAGGGTGACTTGCGAGGCCCAGTAAAGATCACTAGAGTTTCTGTTTTCACAAATCCAAGACCTGGTGTGTTTATGAGTCAATGTTTAGGCTGATAAATCAGAAAATTGCATACTGGTGAGAGAGATTATCTGAATACAGAACTGGATGAGCAGCTATGTAAACATTTAGCTAGAATGAGCTATCTTAAGATCATATTTTTAATTTTTGTGTCTCAATCTGTAGGATATGTCTAGATCTCAGACCTCCACAAGTAAACATGCCCTAGATTTTATATAAATAATAGATGATTATTTTCTAAAATTAAATAGTTTGTTATTTTCAGAGCTTTCAGGTGCTTTAAATTCTGACAATTCTGACCAAAATAAAAAAGTCTAATCCAGAGATTTTAATAGTTGCTTGAATGTAAAATGGCATAATTTAACTATGTTTGCATAATTTAACTATGGTTGTTATCTATAAATAGTTCTCATGTATATTATGCATATTCCTGGAAAAGAGACTGTGTTCCAAGTCTGAAAAAAACCTCAGAATGACACCTGTATAGGTAGACATATGTAGGAAAAATAGGTAAATGATAGTTTACTTAAGAAAACCATACAGGATAGCCAAAAAATGAGGTTATGACAGTCATCAGAGTTTCTTTTCAGCTAAACACTTCAGTTAAAGAAAGTGACAATTCTGTGTATAAAACAAAAGGAAAAATATGGAAGCTGATAAGCAGAAATGTAAATTACAGTTGTGAAACAATGAGAATGACTAATAGTAGCTAAATATAGGAATGAAAAGTCTTGGATCATTGCCTAAAGGGCAAGGGGAATAATTTTTTTAAAACATCAGGATCAAGAAAGAACAAAATCTAGACAATGGTATGGTTTCCTTGCTACTTTGAAATACACAACTTTCAGTAACAATGTCAATGCATAAAAGCATTTATTTTTTAATAGAAACCTGGATAATGCAGTAATACTTCATGGATGTAATCACAAATGTTTTCCTCAATCAGGACTCAATAAGGATCCTAAATAGCAACTGGTAAAGGTTAAAACATTTAAACTTTCAAGACCAGCTAAGTTATGGCATAGAATTTTATGGGATTCTAAATTGTTCATGGTAATAATCGACCTGTGTTTGTTCCAGAAATGAAGAAGAGAAGCTGATTTGGTGTCCACTAGAAATGTAAAGGGGTTTGGAGCTAAAATAATATGATGAGAATCTTTGGCAAAATCAAGTAAGTCAGAAGGAAGAATCACATGTAGGAATTAAAGAATTAATGGGTTTCTAATATCAACATGATTTGCTGTAATTTATGCTTCTTGCTTAATGGGATTAGTGTTTCACCCGGCAAGGGTCACTGTATAGTTAAGACTTTCTATTAAGACATTATGGTATGCTCTATTGGATGCTAATATTCTATTCAAAAATATTTTTATACAAAACTTGCAACATTGCTTTATCTGAACAACAAAAAAATATAGATGCAGCTATAAATATTTATAGGAAAGTAAGGCATCTAAGTACAAAGAATATTTTAAAGTCAAATTACAGAGGTGTTATATGTGGTTATGAACTCAATAAGATTCATACTTATGGTAAAAACTTTGGATTTAAAAGTGAAGGAATATTAAGAAGTAGTAATGATGATGTTATGTATGGCATTCGTCAAACTTTTACTGAAATAGTGATGTTGCATATTAACACAAATGATTGACAAACTGGAATAGCCAAGGAAATCTGCCTTGCAACAAGAGAATGAAGAAGCATCTCTCTAGCTTATACAAAACCTTGATCATTAGGTGCTAGGATTTGCAAGAGAATTTCAAATATTAAAAGTCTCTTTAATCTGTCAGCTAAGATGACAGTGAGAACCAATAAATGGCAGGTGAAATTATACTCATGTAGAGTAAGATTCTTCTCTTTCAGCCACAAGAGGAGTTATTTGGTATTATCCCTAAGGACCCACTAAGCTCTATTTCCCAATTTCTAAATTAAGATTCAATAGCTTTTCTAAATCCTGTGATCTAAGTCATCCCTCAAGTTATGGACTCAAAGCAAAGCTCACATTATAAAATTTCTTGGCTTTTGTTGCTGTGGGGGTCAAGATCATCATAACCTTTCTGGCCTGAAAATCCTTTCAGTTAGGGAAAGAGCTTTTGAGCTAAAGTCACCAAAAGTACCCATCTCTTCACTCTCGTGACCTGTGACAGGACTTGAGGAAACAGCATGGAGCTGAGTCAGGGGAGGTTTAGGTTGGATATCAGGGAAAAGTTCTTCACCTAGTGGGTGTTTGGGCACTGGAACAGCTCCCCAGGGAAGTGGTCACAGCACCAGCCTGACAGAGTTCAGGAAGCATTTGGACAATGCTCTCAGGCACATGGTGTGACTCCTGTGCAGGACCAGTAGTTGGACTTGATGCTCCTTGTGGATCCCTTCCAACTCAGCTCATTCTGTGATATGGCCAGAGTAGGTGCTAAAAGATCAGAGGAAGCAAGAGTGTACTCACTAAACATTAGCTAAGCAGTCTGGAGGTTTTATGAATAATAAAAAAACTTAAAAATGGATCTTAAAATCCAGAGAAAATGTGGGGTTTTTTTGGAGATTTTCTTGGGGGTCTAAAAGGCAGAAGCATAAAAATCTACCTTTTGATAGCATTTTATCAGTAATTTGAGTTACTAGTTCTCTATATTTGTAGAAGTTTAATTAAACAATTAAAGAGTTTAACTAAAACAATACTGCTCATAGATAGCTTATTTAGCATCTTCAAACATACTAACCCCTTCAATGATGTGCTGGAGTAGGTTCATTTGAGGTCCTTTTTAAAATTCTCTCAAAGCCTGAAAAGAATAATGGAGTGTTTTTGCTGCATCTGGCCAAGACTGACTTTGTCCCAGATACAGCTAGTCTACCCTTCCAAATATTTTACAAGCAGTCCACACAGATATTTCTGAATAGCAGCATTTAGTTCTTCCCCACCACCCCCAGTGGAACATAAGAGCGTGCCAAAGTTTGTGTACAGAAAGGTACAAGCATTTTTAAATGTACTTCAATTTTATGACTCTGATCTTTCCTCCCCCATGAAATCCATAATATGCCTTTTTAAGAGAATGCCATTTTTTATCAGATGGTGTCCCCAGGTCTACAAAGTTCATCCTAAATTCAAATACCTGAGAACAGCTACTTAGTGTAAGGTAGATTAAATATGTATTTCCACTGAACAAATATACCATAAATTACTTTGAAGTTGTTTCCTTTTATTATATTAGTGAAAAAGAGCACATACTTGTTTCTGCTGCTCATAAATAGAAATGCAAAAATTATTCTGGTTTATTCCTTACCTGGCAATCTGGCTATATCATGTGGTGAAAAGAAGGAGCATTTAGTGTAATTTCCCGCATGTTACTGTTCATAAAACGACATCCATTGCCTGCTTTGCAGAATGATGTAATTAGTTTCAGTGTAACTCTATGTTTTAGGCTTAGTTCTTGTAACCCTGCCAATAGAAACTTGAGGAAGGACCAAGTAAATATTCCATGACCTTTCTGCCCATTCATGTGCAATTTTAAAAGCTCATTTTTCCAGTTTTATTTCTCAGGTTCAGCAGAGGTATTACAGAATTAATATAAGCAAACTAAATTTTTCTCTGCACTGATGCACAGCATAAATGTAGCTTTTTTTTTTTCTTAAAAGCAGAGGTGATGTTACCTCCCATGACCTGTCTGAAGTTCAACCAGGGTAACTATAGTTCTATGTAAAGAAATTCCTCTGCAAATTGACAAGGATACAGAATAATTCACTTTCTGTCTTTTCTACTGGCTCATAAGACAATTATGATGCTTCTTTCAGTTTATCAGTCAATCAGTTTCATTTAGGCTTTTGGCATAGTATTCCTTCTTCAGCATTAGTGGTAAGAATTACCCATGAGTATTGCTAACATCTTTTGGAGAGTTAGTCATGCAATATGAACCGAGTTCCACATGATTTTCTTCTATATCCAATGGAGTATGGCAATTGTGTGATTTTAAACCTGATAGAAAATTGATGCAGGACTTCTGAGTGGCTGCTCTGATTTTGGTTTAGTTTATTTTGGTTTATCTGAATTCAGTTTAGGTAGTTTTTGTTGGACCAAGTTAATAAAGGCTACACTTAACAAAAGTAAAAATAGATGCATATTGTTTTGTACCAATAAACTCATATTTTTTAATTACTTAGAGTTTAACTTTTACAATTTAAAATGTTTATTTACCTTCACAGCTTTCCCTGAACTGCTGTTTAGGATTGCTGTGTACTTTTAAGAGATGTCCATGACCACCAGCAGCTGCTTAAGAGCATACCATGGGATACATCTTTCTTTTATCATCAGCATAAGGATTGTTGAAACCTTTAGAAGAGGATTTCTTTTCTCAGTAGGGATGGAGATTTCCAGCTAAGCCAGACCATATGCTGATTCCCAGATTTCTTGTCTGTAATCAGTCTTTCTTTGATGTTGTCAAAGATGTTTCCATTAAAACTGCAGAATAATTCTGGTACTTCATCAGTGTTCATGTACAACACTTATTATTATGAGGCTACATCCCTTACTGCACAAATCAGTAATACATTCCTTGCAGTGTTAATGTTTGTGATTCCCCACCCACTTTAAACTAAGAGCAGCATAGAGGAGATGGCTGATAACCTCTTAACACACAGAAGTACTGACATGGCCTCCTGCAGACACTGTAATTCAAAGTAGTCTGTATGAACACAAATCCTCCATTATTGACTTGCCTGCCCATTCCCTTAATTCGACATAGCTCACATTTCTTCCGTTCTGAGTAGGTAACTTCTTCCTACTCGAAGAATTTGGATAAGTGTTCTTTGTTTCTAGGTCAGTTTAGATGCAGTTCCAAGACATGATCTGAGAAATAAGTAATAGGACATGATCTGTATTCAGAAAAGTGATTGAGCAGTGATTGTTTACACTATAGGTGAGTCCTCAAGCTCACAGTTTTTACATCCATGGTGGAGGAACTGATGCAGCAGAGATCCTAGTTGGCACCAGGGAACAGTTTTCACTATATGCTGTTCACAAGAAAAGGAAAACACTTTTTTTTTTGTATATTGCATGCTTGTCCAGTGTCTGTTCAAGTAGCGTATTTAGGAGCTTGTTTCTCTGGTACAAATATATACTGTAAAATGCTAGGCTTTGGTTCCTGTGCTTTCTTCCCTGCCAATTCTTGTGGCTGTCCCTTCTAATAAACAGTCACAGTAAGAAATGCTGTCACAAATAAATGCAGTATACTGTCATAAAATTATTATAGAATATTTTATTGTAAAGGTTTATATTTTAATACAACATGCAGCTATTAAAAATAACTGCACAATTGCTAATTTCTGCTGGCCGAGGGTTTGGTTTGGCAGATTTTGAAACTGCTTGCTAACTGCTTGCTGTGGTTGACTTACCTAAAGCAACTCGGTGGAAGCAGTTTTTAAACTTTTTAAACCAACTTTTAAATAGCTGCAGGACAATCTTAAAACAAAATTAAACAAAACAAAAAAAAAGCCAAGCAAACCCAAAAAACAGTGCATATCCAAAATCAACAGATGTTTAAAGGGTTTGAAAGTTTCATGTCCCTTTATAATTTTTGCATATTTGTAGCCTATGATGGTATACCACAACAATAAGCCTTATTCACATGGAGAACCACAATGACACTACTAGAAATAATCACATGAGGAACAGCTGCAAGAATGAATTTGTGGATGTGGTGTAAATAAGAAAATTGTAAAATAGAATGCTGGAATTATCATGACTAGTACAGAACAGAAGGGGAAAAGTCAGACATCTTTCTAAGAAGTATAAATACTAAGTTAAATAATTCATAATCATTCCTGGACTGTGTGACAGACTGAATTTATAACCTGATGCAATACTACCTAAGAGTAACATCTCCTAAGCAAGATAATATTTCAAAACATTATTTGAAACCTTTCAAATGTGACCAGTGATCAATGTCGCTCAGGATAAGAGTCAGGATAACTGTCTTAGAAGGACAGTTGAAATTTGTTTAGTTGTTAAGCACATTGGTCTTGGAGGAGGATCCCTGTGAGTGAATCAATCAGATTCCACTGTCTCCTATTTTCCTATGAAACATGATGAATGGACACTCATGAGCATTTGTCAGCCTTACTTTGCAAGGACAAAGGAAAAATGTCATTTTAGGTTTGATTTCCTAGATTTTCCTGATGTACTGTTTTGTATGTATTTATGTTGTTTCAAAAAAAGAAAGAAGACAAACAAACAAAGAAAAAACTGATCTTGCTTGCTATATAGGATTTACATCACTTAGATGCTACTCCTCTGTCCCCCAAAAACTACCAAACAGGCCTTGCATGTAATTTTAATTACATATGTGATCAAAATTAGTTGTCAACAAAATGATTGGGTTATTGTCTATTTGAAAGCCACAGCTGTCTTGTTATGTGTAATAGTATCTGTAGCAACCATAAAACCTAAGAGCCTTCCAGAAGCCTATTAAGCAATGTGAGTAATACATTTTTGTTTGGGTTTGGTTTTTTTTTTAACTCATGGAAACGTGCGTCTGCTGGAAGGTTTTGGCTGCTTTGTAATAATACATATTCCATCCATTAATCCACCAATATACTATGATTTTTTTTCTTCTGTTAGACAAGAGAAATGCACAGAAAGAAGCCGTCAAAGCCTGTGGTGTAAAGTGGGGAAGTAATTGCAGGAGATCCCTGGAAGGCTCTGTCTTCTCTGTCGGAAGTCATTTTTTCTGTAGAAAAGTGTCACGTGTCAGAAGATGGAGCAGCCAAACCCAGATTTATTTTGGAGCCATGTTGTCCTTAGGTTCTCTCCTAAACACTTCGCAGCTGTCCTATAAACTGGTAAATCCTTCAGGAGTTAACATGGCTTATATTCCAAATACAAAAGCAGCTGTAAGGAGACACAGGGCCACAGATTTACTGGCATGTTCCAGGGGGTGCAGCAGTGATAAACTGTCTGTAAAACTCACATTTGTGATGCAAGCAACCATGTAAACAAATCTGCTATTTTTATATTTTACAGATATAATAAGTAAGCAAACATAAAGCCTTGTGTTTGTCATTTTTTCTGAAACAAATTTTATTTCCATTTCTCAGCATTGTTGCTCAATCATATAATAGTGAGTAAAATTCCACTAAATAAAAATTCTCCTGCTTCCAACAAGCTTTGCATTTATTTTCAGAAAAACCCCTAATGTGTTGGGCAGTGTCTTCAGCCCTTATCGTTGTTCAGATCTATGTTCAAGTAACAGAGAGAGAGGATCAAACAAACTGTCCTCTGTCCCTGTGGCTCATTCAGCCAGCATTCCAGCTGTCCTTTCTCACTTTCTCACTTTCTCAGGGTCATCTCCTTGCATCTTAATTTAAAGAAAAGGGGTCATGTAAGTTTGCAGAGCACAGATCTGTTTGGGATACCATCTGTCCTGAAGCATCATCCCTAGATTCCTCGTTTGCTGAGAGTTATTAAATCATGCCTCGCTTTCTTTAGATTTTCTATTATGCTCTAGTCTTCACTCATAATTTTTAAGTGTCTAAAATACAATTTTAAGAAAAATCCCTGTGTGTTTCAACTGAATCCCTACATTATTTTCTTTTCTTCTCTTCCTTTAGTTTACGAAATGTACTTCAATTTCATTACCTAGAATAAATGCTATTTTTATTGTTCTTTTAACTGTCTTTCCTCCTTACATTATTTTCTGTATTACAGGCCATATAACTAGGAAGCCTGGAAAGGTGTACAAAATATATATATATTTACCTGTTTCAAGAATTGGGCATGTTCATAATAAATTTAAAAGAGGAGGTGCCATAACCTAAAAGGACTGTTGGAAAATGCTGCTTTAGGTAGATAATACAGTGTAAGGTGAAACAAACAGACCTGAAAGAAACAGACCTGTTTCAGACAGAAAGAACAAACTGTTAGAAGTTAGAATAAGATAGAAAAAAAAAAAAAAAAAGAGAAAAAAAAAAGTCACAAATATACTAAAATAATGTAACAGAAAAGGAAAAGAAACAAAGTATTTAAGCTAGCCTTAGGACTAAGCATAAGAGGAATGCTGTAAAGGAAATTCTGACTTCCAGTTAACAATCCTGCTGCTGCAGCTTTAACTTCTTGTAATTGTAACCTAAGAGTTTCCTGGAAGCTGCTAGCACGGAAGCACATTCAGCCTACTGAAAGGCAAGTTTTGCAAGGCAAACATTTTACTTGCTGTTAAAATGAACTTGAAATCTGAATTTAGTCCATTTTTTATAATACCACATCACAATGGGTATTATAAAGCTGCAGTGAATCAAGGTAAATGGTTATAGTACTACTGTCCTGTGTCACCTTTGCTTTGAAAATTAACTCTTCCCTTGTCTGTAAGTCTATATTGGTTTAGACAGGAAAGAGTGACTGACTCTGATTTAAAGAGCAGAATGAGTGTCCTAGAAAACTGAGAGTGTGCCTTTCCACACAGGAGAATATTTTGTTCCAGCAGCCAGAGGAACTGATGAATCCTAGTGGCCAGCTCCCTGAGCACGGGTGTGAGCACCACTCGGGCCCAGCCCCCATCGTCCTTCCCCCCAGCAATACAGGGCCCCCAGCTGCCACCATAGCATGTCATTCCCAGACAGCTCTCCAGTCCCTGTAGCCTTTCCACAGGCTGAGCTTCTCTTAACCATGCCTTGTGTCATCTCCAGGCGTGGCAATGCCAGTGTAAACTCTAGTGTGGAAAAGTTAGTTTGGTCTGCAGCACCCCAAGGAAGAGGCATTGGTTTGTGCCAGACATTGCGTATCGCTGAAAAATGTTAAGGAGAAACTACTATGGTGCTTGGATACTGCAAAATCTGAACTTCAGATGCTGGTCTCCACCACAGCCTAGGTGAGTTGTCTTCACACAAATGGGTAGAAAACCCTATTAAACCTGTGATTTTTATAATCATAAAACTATTTTTCAAGTGGCAAATAGTTGGCAGAATGCCCTTGTCATGCCCCATCAGAGTACCCTGAGAGCAGCACAGTCAGAGACTATCTTGGCTATGGCAATAGCCAGGTGTATGCTAGAAGGGGTGTGAGCTTGTTTGGGTTTCTGCTGAGGCCTGGAGAGATACATTTGCAGTCTTGAGGAAGCTGCAAATTTCCAGTAACCTTGGGATCCCACCAGAGGCTTTGCATGTGACTTCCACATGGCAAAGGCCTAAATAGATTAAATGGCTCAATTATGTTTTCAAAACAACTTTGACATTGAAGTTGGGGTACAACTCACCACCTAAATAGTTGCCTAAACCCCACCGTGTAGATAAAGGACAGCAACAAGTATTTCCAGAGGGCAGCTTGTTGGATCTACTTCAGCTGTCTATCTTAGAGTGAGATGAGCTGCTCTCTGCAGGTGTTCCTTTCTGATCATCAGTGCTAAAGGAAGCACAATGCAACGGGTATAGATATGGGCACTCATCTTTTAGATGCCTGACTTTCCTCCCCTCCACTCTCCTGTGTGAGATTCCTTCCCAAGCTGTAGTCTGAGGAGGACAAAAGTGTGAAACTGAAACTTTGGCAGGGATATTGATAGGACATGCTTGCACCAATACAATCAAAATTAATTTTAAAATCACAGGGTAGCTCCTCTGCTTAATAAAGTTGAGTCAACAAAGTCAGCACAGTGCATGTAACCCATGCTCCTTACAGAACAAACATAGGATTGTCATCTGAACTCATCCTGAGTAGTAATTTCCTTTGGCACTTCAAATTGGTTTTTTCTATACTTTTGATTTGGAGATGCACAATGGAAAAAACTTTCTTCTGTTTTATACTCAGAAATGCACATGAACTACACGCCCTTGCCACGTAGTCTTTGGGAGTCCTTAGATCAGGCCTGGATTTTATACACTTGTAAAAGGGAAGGGGGGGAAAAAAGGCAGGAAAGTTACTCCAGGTAGTATTTGCATTAATAGAATTCTGTGAGTTGTTGACATATTTTGTACAGTTTAATAACATTAGGCTCTAAATTATTTTATATATACTTCAATTATTTGACTGGTAAAATGAAACAGGACTTCACGTAATATAGTTTGTTGTTGATAAGCTTTCAACAAAAGTGTCAAAGAATGACTTATCTCTACTCATAACTAGTTCTGATTCTAATAAATACATTAAAAACTTAACAGAACTTAGACTTACAGTTTTTAACATAACATGGAAAAATAAATTGTAAGTTATTACATAAATGAATGAAAGATCATATAATGCTCAACGACGTCTAGCAAAATCAGTGATCTCATTACTGCTGAAGTCTATATTAAGAGTGTTGCCAGTTTTACTTGCCATAAAAAGCATTGTGCTTCTGAAAAGCCCCCTTGAAATGGAAATATTTGTTGGAAAATATGGTAAGAATCCTAAAAATGGCAAAGTTTGAGTATTAGGATTTCTAACAGAATCAAACCTGAGTTAACACTGTATGTCCAAATATAAAATAAGTCAGCTGTTCAAACACTCTCTTACCAACAGATGATGTGCTGTAGGCATCAGGAACCTATAAATATATAAAGATATGCAAAATGTATATTCTATTTAATTTCTCTGGATATCAAAAGCACAATGATTTTGTTAAAAGAACTGTTTTCCATAGACAGGTTGGTTGACATACAGTGGATGCTGACACAACATTTCAGGGGATATGTGCTGTGATAAGAACAGCTACTATTTGTACTGGAAAACTGGTTAAGCATAAGCTGGTTTAGAAGTCAAATTAAAAATACACTTAATCCTGTGAAGATAATTTCTTTCAGGCTGACCAAGCATTTGCTTATATCCTGCTATCTAGCTTTAATGATGCTTTTCTAACCTTGCCCTTCTCAGTGACATTCTTCCTTTTGAAAGTCTTCATTACCCTCAATACACTTTTCCCCTTCTCATTGGTTCATCTACCCTTAGGTTTGCCATAACTGTGGCCGCTCAATTACTTTATTTCTGCTTACCATTTCCTTTTCCCTTTAAAGCTGAACATGCAGCTTCGAGAAGGAGCTGTTGCAGCACACTCTATGTAAGATGGTACTCAGAGGTATGAAAGAAATAGCTGACAATGGTGGTAGTCCTTGTGAAAGCTCTACTTTGATGCTTGAAGGGTTGCAGTGGTTTCCTATTTGTCACTACTTGTATATTGGCATGTTGCAATTGGATCTTTAAAGTGCTATGTGGTCGGGATCCTGTTATTTACAATGCCACTTCCGTCCCAGTGACAGCTGAGACAATCACATCTGCTTTGGTTAGCAACTCTGATATTAGTAAGTGACTAAAATAGTAAAAATAGAAAAGAAAAAAAGAAGCAAGGAAGGCCAGCAGCAGTCAGGTGTCAGGTCCTTGACTCTGTCAGCAGTTGATACAACAGAGTCCAAGGGTATGTCAAAGAAATAAACATAAGTGTGTATTAAAATGTTTGCTGTCATACTTGTGATAGCATGAGTTTAGACAGGGTTTCGTGGGAACAAATAGTTTTGTTTCAGGCAACATTGGACAGAAGCCAGGGCTGGTCACATCAACATCCAGATGTGGTCAGAAAAAAACCCAAAAGGGGTTATTATGCTTTTCTTGCAATAACTGTGGGTCTTTGAAAAGCTCTCCACAGATTCCATCCTAGGGGTACACAGTGACTCACAGAGGCCATGTTTATTTACTCTGCCTGTAGGATGTGTGGATTGCCTACACAGCATGAATGAAGACTGAGCCTGGTCAACTGAGTGCCCTGCCATGGAGAGCCAGTCTGGGTCCTACAAGGCTTCAGTGCCTGCACAGGACAGATGCACAGTGCACACACGGCTGGCTGAGTGCAGTATTGCAGGTATGACTTGTGAACTTTATCCACCTAGGTGCAGAAGCTGCTTACTGACAGTCCCCAAGAGTTGCCAGCTGCTATGAAATACAGGAAATGCCACATCTTGCACAGAGCAATACCAGAGATCCTGTAAAGTCTGCAGCAAACCTAGCCCTGGCTGATTAGTGTTACTGAGGGCTTGGGCCCACAACCATTACTGCAGTCTCACCAACCTTGATAAAAGCACCTTTCTCGTGGCAGGTATTCTATGTGTTTCCCTGTTGCTAGAGGTAATCCTGTGGTTTTCCAATTCTGGATTCAGTCCCTGGATGCCAGGCCTTGTGCCCACCCCCAGCTTTGCAGATGCTTGCAAAGCCATCACCACCAAGTAGGTAAATTCCCTCCAGGAATCTGTAGTCAGTCTTACCAAGGATACTGAATATTTTTCCTCAACTAGCCAGGCTGCCAATTCACCTAGAAAGAGTGATCAGCAAAAACCAATAGATTTGCCACTAGTCTCCTGCTTAAAGCCTTTCAGTGCTGCAGTCCTTGTTGCAAGGAGAGGGACTTGGATTTGCTACAACCATCCTATAGTCCTGGCTGAGTCTCTGCCAGGCCGCTCTCCTTAGGGTAGTGCATCCGCCTTATTGATGACCAGCTAGCCAGGATGGGAACAGATTTTTTCCCTTCCCAGCCTTTTACTGCTGGAGATGTTCCCGAGCACCAGTGGCCTTTGGCATCACACTGGCTCACACACCTGAGTGCAAATATCCCATTTGTTCTTCAAACAATGCTTCCTTCTTTCCTCCCTTGCTTTGCTCACTCATTCATTCCCCTGGCAGGCCGTACAGCACAAAGCATTCCTGTGAGCCGGCAGGGCTGCTGTCATCCCTCAGGGCTTGCTGTGAGCAACCTGCTACTGCTGGCAAGCTCTTGCAGAGTGATGTAATCCTGGGCAGATCTTACGCCACCATCCTGATGCCAGATACTGTGTTGGCTCGTGTTGTTTGTTACAATTGTGTAAGGCTCCTTAATTTCCCCCCTACCCCCCGGCAAAGGATCTGAAATTTGATCCATGCTTGTCTTTCTGGTTCTCGGTTTTTCTGTTGGAGAGCTCTGAAATCTCTGTGTCTGGCATCTGTGGAAGGCTCTTGTCCTTCCTCTTATGTGTTCCAGCTGCGCTAGGTAATTTCCTCTGTTTCACAAATTCTAGTTGTTTTGTTAACATTTAACCCAAGTCTTCCAGCTTTCCAGTCTTATCTTCCCCATCCAAATAGGCTTGCTTCATCTAAGTCAACTATTCAAAACAGTCAGCCTGAGATCAGTCAACCTTTTCCTGTCTTTTACCCTCTTTACCTACCTTGTGATGAAAAGAGATTTTTTAAATAGTTAACTCCTACATTTCCACATTCTGTAATACCCTTTCATGATTCATCCCCCTGGTTTCATGGAACAGTATCAAAGGTACAAAGTGCTTCATCTCCTTACCAGAAACAAAGCCAGGACCTGGCTGGTTTCCGTTTTGCTGCAGCTGTAGTATTGTTACATTCATTATCTTTCAAGTACCTGGGTGAGATAAATTTTGTAACAAGAAAGGCAAAATACCTTTCATTAGCGTGACATTTTACAGACACCTCTCCGATTTCTCCTCTCACATGAAGGTGAAAAATGTCCCTGCTTATCCTATACATTTCCTGACATTTTCAGCATTCGGGGACCAATATGCAGCTTCTCTGTCCTGCTCAGATATTTCCTTGGTTTCTTGTCTTCACCTTATTATTTGTTTGTTCAGTGATGACTCAGAACATGAGAGAAACTAACAGAAAACTATGAAAGAGGTCAGCCTAGTTGTTTTCCAGCTTTCTAAAGGTGCAGTTATCCACCCCAACAGGAAATTCAAGACTTCTTTGCGAATGGATCTTACAGAGTTATAGTGGCAAGAGAAGCCACAGTGCCATGGTCTGGCACGTATGCAAGGTGACTTGGCCTAAATAAATTAGATTAATTGAGTGGAAGTAAAAATCTTCCCTAAATTAAATACACTGAAAAGAGAGAGCATTTACAGACTGTGCTTTGAGGAACCTGAAAAGGATTTTCTCTTCCTCCTATGCCCTAAAACCTGTGGTCTGACTCCTGGAGGGAATGAGCTCATGCAGGAATCCTCTCACTGGTTCCATACTAAACCCTAACAGGTTAGAAAGGTGATTTGTTCAGAGGCAATATAAACAGTATTACAGCTTGGTAGTTGCTTTGTAACATGGGAAAACACCTCACACAGAGCAAGGTCTGAATATTGAGGAATGCTATCGAAATGCATGTAGATTGGGATCAGCAAAGCTCATTGAAGCAGATGTCTGCATTTCAGGATTTTTCATCTACCTTTTGACTGCAAGGTTACAGTGTTGACTCAACCTCCAGTTTACTTCCTCTCGGATTTCCCCATCTTCACATTTTGTTTCCTCTGTCTATTGTAGGAGTGAAATGTTACAAAACAGGCATTGAGATCCTTTCATAAACATTGCTTTTGAGTAAAATTCTGGATTAACATGGAGTTATAAAATTAGATTTATTGGCTATTAATTGGCAATGAGACCTGAAATTTTTTTTTTTGAGGATTGACACTGATTTCTTGTTCATCATTGGAAGACACATAAAATCTTGATTCTGTGCTATTGAGAGCTCTTTAGCAACACTCTCTTCAGGATCATGCATCTCTACCATGAATATTCCTTTTTTGCAATCTGCTTCATGATCCTTTACTTTAGAGTAACAAAAATCAAAATTGTTTAATTTTCAAGCAGTAACCACTGCAGAAGTTATGAGTTTCTGTTTCTTCACTTCTGGATGAGATACGGAGAATGGTGCAAGAAAATTTGAAGCAGCTCCTTTAATATGGAGCAGCCTGGAGAAGAAGGAGTTCAGGGTGCTGATGGATGAGAATGTCAACATGGGCAATGCGTGCTTGTAGCCCAGAAGGCCAGCCATATCCTGGGCTGCATCAAAAGCAGCGTGGCCAGCAGGTCAAGGGAAGTGATTCTGCCCCTCTACTCTGCTCTGGTCAGATCCAGCTGGAGTGCTGCATCCAGCTCTGGCTCTCCAAGATAAGAAGGGGGTTGGAGCAAGTACAGAGGAGTGCTACAAAAGTGATCAGAAGGCTGGAGCATCTCTTCTATGAAGACAGGCTGAGAGAGTTGGGGCTGTTCAGCCTGGAGGACAAAAGGGTCTGGGGAGACCATGCAGTGGCCTTCCAGTACCTAAAAGGGGGTACAAGAGAGCTGGAGAGGGACTTTTTACAAGGGCCTGTAGTTATAGGACAAAGGTGAATGACTTTAAACTGAAGGAGGCTAGATTTAGATTAGATTTGAGAATGAAATTTTTCTCTCTGAGGCTGGTAAGGCACTGGAACAGGTGGCCCAGAGACGTTGTGGATGTCCCATTCCTGGGAGTGTTCAAGGTCAGACTGGATGGGACTCTGAGCAACCTGGTCTAGCAAAAGGTGTCCCTGCTCTTGTCAGGAGGTTTGGAACTTGATGATCTTGAAGGTCACTTCCAAACTATTTTATGATTCTAATATTTACAAGTACCAAAATCACACTTAGAGGGTTTCAGCTGCTTTGTCTGTCCTATTAATAACTCCTAACGTAGCTGTCACTGAGCGACAGCCTCTGGGGAAGGAGAGGCAGGGCATCTTGCCTGTGGCAGCACAAGTCATGGGTGGAATGAGGTTTGTGACACAGGATTTCCTGCTTCCCAAATCTCTTCTGGTTCTTCCAGATCAGGCTGTCTCCCAAGCAGGTATTTACATGCATATCAGTCATACCTCTTATAATTTTCTTATCTTTATTTATGAGCTGTGATTGTCCTACTTAACTCAGTTGTACTTCACTGCATTAGCTGTGCTTAACAAAACAACTTGGAGAAGTTTCTAGTTAGTGTCTTCATGAAGTCAGGTCCAAGAAAGGTAACTAAGCTTTTAACAGGGCTAGACAAAAAAAACCCCCGAAGTCCAATTACAATATATTTGAAAGTGCTTATTTCTCTGCCAATCAAATGTGGCAAAGCCATTTAATCACCCACAACTCTGGGGGTGAATTAGTTGCAAGGAAAATTATAGCTGCACATATTGTCTTCAGGAATGAGATTTGCATGCTTAAACAAAATGAATTTAAACGCAGTTAAAAAACTCACACATTTTGTAAGTGAGTTTTTTTTGTATAAAGTGATAAGAGGAAGCTGTGTCTTCTCTTAGTTTTGGAGGAGGAAGAGGCCAAATCCTCAACTGCAATGAAGTGATTTTGGTTCAAGGGAATGAATGGACGGAGACAGGTGGTTTTAATCCATCTAATGATCTACATCAAATATATGACACTTACAATTCTGAAATTCATTTTGAGAGATGGGGAGAGAATGGCTGTTTTGAGAGCAATCTTGCTTGCACTTTAAAGAAACTGTTGGCCAATTTCATCAGATTTGTTGTATAGTTTCATTTTCCATGTCATTGAACAATTCTGCTCTCTGTTTCAGTCATGCAGTATTTTATCCTGTGGGGCTGGTGCGTTTGTTTTAAAAGTACCTCATCCTTTTGACATTTTACCCAAACTGAATTGCTTCACTGAATCACAGAAAAAATTATAGAATATTCTGAGTCGGAAAGGATCCAGAAGGATCCTTGAATTTAACTCCTAAGTGAATGGCCCCTATGGGCATCTTCATTGTTTCTGAAGAGTTCTTGCCTCCATTTAAGAAGGGGGACATAGCAAGCAGGATGTCAGCTGTGCACACCAAGACAATGGCTAGATGATATTGCCCAGAATACCTAGAGAAGTGAACATAAAGTCTGAGCACAGAGTTTCTGCATACTTTAGGCTATTTTGAATATACACAGCCACAATTAATTTCTTAAAATCATTTTCTGATCTGCTGCTTCTGACCTCTTCTGACCTAACTGAAGAAAAGCTGTGTCAGTTAGCTGTGTTTTAACATCACTATCAGTTTGCCCAAGAATTTCAAGAGAACAAAACAGAATCATTGCTCTATCCTTTGCATAGCTGGTCTGAGTGAGAGAGCACTGCTACTTTTACAAAATAGGAGTAGTAATGCTTTATAATTATTATTTTTGGTACAATTGTTCGCATAGGCAAAGTAGGGCAGAGGTGACCCTACAAAATACTGCTAATTGCATTTCCCAAAACACATGAGTAAGCCTCCAGAAATAATAAAGTACCTTTTACTAACTTTGGTGTTTTCTTTCTGAATCTCTGGGGCAAAGTTGCATCATATTTTTCAAATCTTTCTTTGCAATGTCAAGGCCTCAAAGCCTTTCCTTTGGAAAAATAAAAGCAGAGATTCTCTGAAAATATCTGGATTTCACTTTAAAAAAAAAACCACAAAAGGTACTAAATCTCATAATAAAATTATGGGATGCTATAATACATCTGGGCTGCTTTTCTATTTTCCAGTGCCTGCAGTACTAAGGTAGAATGGCACAGGCAGGTACTGAAACACACACTGCTACTAGCTTGTTCATACATGTTCTCCAGAAAAATATTACTATGCTCCAGGGCTGTCAGTTGTGATGAGCAAAATATATGCATGTGTGTATATGCGTATATGTACATATACACACACACACACACGTATAAAAACAAAATCTAAATTCACATTAACGTGACAGGAGAATCAAACCTTTACCTTTGCATAATTTTGGAGTACTTGTCTACACAGGGACAGCCAAAACTGAAAAGGAAATACGTGCAATCAGCACATAACCTAGTCATGGGGCTTAGAGACAAGGAGAGATTCTCATATAGCCATCCATGCTGTTGACCAAGGGTGCAGAAATAACCCCATGTGAGCACTATATTAGTGGGTCATGTGGTGTAAGTCATGAAATAGCTGAGCAGGACAGCACCACAGTGTTTGACTCCTGTGTAAGGTGGCGCTTCTCTTGGATGTAGTACTGATGGAGCTCATGGTGGACTGGGTGAGTGAGCACTTTAGACCCACATTTGATTTCCACTTGTAAACTTGTGCTGGAGAGCAGGCTCTTTACCATCACTGCCTTGTTCCAATCATCTTCTTGGTTGGTGAGCACCTTGGTTGGTGTCAAATGTGTTCACATGAAGAAAAAGCCTGAAACAACAAGTGCTAGAAAGATGCTGTGCACCAAGTGATAGTCTTGAGTCTCTAGCTGGCGTTTTGTGTGCAAAAGTTATTCTGTGTTAGGTTATGCTAAACCTCAAGACAGCCTTTCTTGTAAAATAGGAAGATCCATGCAGAGGGTAGATATTAAATAATTATTAAACACTAATTATGTCTCATAGCTATTGCACAAGATTTTCCACACAGGAAGCCTTAAAAAGCAGTTGCTTGACATAGGACGAGAGTGGATGGATGAGGCATTTGGCCCCTGGCACTTAAGTCACAGATCATAGAATCATAGAATCACAGAATCGTAGAATCATAGAGTCACAGAATGCTTCAGCTCGAAGAAAAGTTCTAATATCCTCGAGTCCAACCATTAACCCAGCACTGCCAAGTCCACCACTAAACCACGTCCCTAAGTGCCACATTTACCCGTCTTTTAAATACCTCCAGTGATGGTGTCTCAACCACTTCCCTGGGTAGCCTGTTCCAATGCCTGACAACTCCTTCTGTGGAGAATTTTTGCTAATAGCCAGTCTACATGTTTCTTCTACCAGCTGTGCTGTGGTGCTGACCGCCATCACCAGAGAGATTGTAACAACCTGCTGCAGGGGAGCAAGGGAGAACAGTAATATTAATTAGGTAATAGCCCATGATGGCACTCAGGATGAACTGTTCCATCACCTTCCCCAGCACCAAGGTCAGGCTAACAGGCCTGTAGTTCCCCAGGTCTTCCTTCCAGCCCTTCTTGTAGACGGGTGTTACATTTAGTAATTAGAGTGTCCCATTTGCTGACTTCCAGTCACCTCTCCACTGAGCCAGGGCTGCTAGTAAATGATGGAAAATGGCTTGGTGACAAGTTCTGCCAAACCCCTCAGTGCCCTTGGGTGGATCCCATCTGGCCCCATAAACTTACGTGTGTCTAAGTGGTATAAGCATCTGAGGTCACACCTCCATTTTCATTCATTTGAGCCCACACAATTTAATTAGGGTTCCCTATTGCCATAAAGCAGCACAGCTGATTGAAAGACCAGGTATCTGTGCAAAGAAACTGTGACAGAGCCATATTAGCACCCAGCTCCCTCACGCTTGGGCAGTGGGAATATGTGGAACTAATTAGTCCAATTATGAGCATTGTCACAACAAGAAGGAGATGAAATAATCCCTGTTGAGTCTGAAGACAGTTTGATTATGAAAGCTGTCAGCAAAGATTCCTAGGCCTAGAAGCAATTTATCAGTCAGGCTATCCCATTTTGTTATCATAATGTGAATAAAAACCAAGACACTCATTTGTACACTGTGATTTAGGGGGGCATGGTTATTGGTCAATAAAGCTTTGTAGGAGACAGGAACATCTGTTGTTTAATCATCCTCTCAAATAGGCCAAAATCTAGAGTTCCTTTTAAACATACTTACTTTTTTTTTTTCTTGGCTAAATTATTGTTTGTAAATCTATTCAAATCTCCTTCATCCCTCAGATCTGTCAAAAAGCCAGCCGGGGTGCTGACAGAGGGACCATAATTTCTGTGGTTTAGCCAAGACAATATTAGCACCTGGATTGTGACAATGTTGTCTGGTTTTTTCTCATTAATTCAGCTTACCTCTTAGATGTGACAACCCAGGAAAGAGAAAATACTCCATCTTTACTTCTACCCACTGTGAAAGTCTATATGATTTTTTTCTCCACACTAATTAAATCCTTGAAGTTCTTAATTCTGCAGTGACTAATCTACTACCCCCTTGGATCTCAGTTCTGTTCTCAAAGTCTAAACATTCTTATCTTGAATCCAGGCCAATGTCTTGTTAATTATGGCTATGTCTGAGAAGATCATCTTTGTTGTTACTATATCAGCAAGACAAAATGAAGAAATCTAATAAGTGATGAAAGACACACACCTTTTATAATTTTCCATGTCAAAAGTGTTTCTCAGGCCCCACCCTACATTCTTACCATAGCTGGTTGCACAATGTCACTTGAATTAAGTGATCCACCTACTGATTTCTTCCTTGAGCTTCTCTCAGAGAAGGGAGAAGCCAAGTTTCATGCTCCCTGTATTTAGAAATTATTAGCCTCTTACTTTCAAAGAACTTTGAAACTTCCTTAACAGTGCTTGTAGTAATCACCCAAACACCGTAAGTCATCAAATTTCAGTTCAAAGTCTATACAATTGATTTTTTTAGATTCTATTAGGACTTTTTCTATCATAGCATTAGATCTCTTCCCATTTTCTGCTCATATCAGGGAAGAATTCTTTCTTATAGGCTGAAGGTGCTGGTAGGGCTTTTTAGCATGTGCCATTGCTATGAGATAGTCACTGATCAGCCCAGGTTTTCATTAAGCGCTTTCTATGACAGAAGTACTAACAGTAGACAAAATCAATTTTTAAACTGTGGGGTTTTTTGCTGGAGCAGTACCCTGATCTGTTTAGCAGCGTCCCAGCATCTCCTTAGTTTAGACTGCAGATTATGGATTGTGTGCATTGTGGTTCTGTGTGTGCACGTACATGAAACATTTATTGGCAAGTACTCTCCAAGAAAAGTTACCTACCTGCACATTTTTAGAGGGTTTTGCTGTGTGTTGCCTATACCCACACTCAGGAGGTCTTATAATGTTTGCATTTTACACAGGAAAGACACTTTTTGTACTTCTTTTGTACCTCATGTGGAACATGAAGTTACTCAGAATACAGAACACCCTAGTTAGACAGTGCAGCACAGAAAACACTTTTGTTGCATGAACTCCCAGGAAAAAAAGAGACTTAGTGGACACCACATACAAAGCAACCAGAATTCTTCAAGGTAATACAGCATCGCTTCTTTTAGTATTTTCCTTTATCTCATTTTCTTTCTCTTTTCTTTAAGTCATCATGCCACCATGCACCGACCACCTGGGCTCCATCCTATTGGTGTTACCTCCCCTGTCAATCCCCTTTACCACTTCTCCTCCTCAGAGCTTTTTATGGATTCCTCCTCCGCCTGTGTCAGGGGTTAAGACCTGCCAAATTGCATAATCCCAAGAGTGCCTCTGTTTTTTTCTTCTGTCTCTTGCTCCACCCTGTGCTAATTCCACACATTCCACCCAGCCTTCCCCTCGGACCACTCCCTTCCTCTCTCTTTTTGTTCTCGCCTCGGTATCTCCATTCATGCCATCGCCATCCATGTAGAGCAAAGGCGGCCTCCCACTCGATGTCAGCTCTGTATCCTCCCGCTCCCCTCTGGAAACAAAGCTGGAGCGCGGCAGAGCCCATCTGCTCCCTGAATCATCCCGGCTGTGACGGCCACTTTCCATCTGCCCCAGCTTGCTGCTGCACTGTCTGCGGTTTGGAAGTTTAAAGTGCACCCATGCGAGCCAAAGTCTGCTGAAAACACAGTACGCTTCTGGCTGATGAATTCAGGGCACTGTGAATCAGGCCATAAATCACCTGGGGCTGACATGCTCTTTTTGTTGCATTTTTTTTTTTCTTTCCTGTTTTACAGCATAATGTACTGACGCATCTCAAGCGTTGCATCATATGCAGATACTTCAGCCCCAGATTGGTGCTTTTCCTGGGTATGGTGTCTATCTACACAACGACCTTCAGAAAAAAGCAGTTAACTTACAAGCAGGCAAAATTTCTGGGGTTTGTATGGGATACAAATGCTTAATTTTTGCCCCCAAATGTACATGTCACCAGCAAAACCATTGATGCTGAATTCAGCTGAAGAGCTGCTTCTCCTATATACACAAATATAACAGTTCTTACTCATATTGACTGGACAAAAAGTTCAAATAATTTTTTCTTAAGACCTCAACCATGCTGTTGTGGAAGGACTAACTGCAGTGAAATCTGAAATCATAGAAGAATGGCTGAGAAAACTTTCTTTACAATATACATTCACATGTAAAATTAATCAACTGCAGTGTTCAGTACTCATGAAATAAACCGATATGTGTACTAATCCTTTCTTGTCACCTGTGTAACATGACTTGTGTTGAAAATATATAGTTACTAGTATAAATACTCAGCGAACAAATATATACTTAAGGAAAAAATGTTGCAGTGAATGCATGTCTGGTACGTATAAAGGAGCATATTGATTTTGCTGGTTTATTGTTCTCCCACTTGAAAAGTTTACTAACAGTTTACAGTAGGGACAAAGCAATAAATATGAGTTTTAGTATGAGCAGATTTAGTATTTCATAATTGTTTCTTAAGGGCCAAAAATGTCCTTGACACAACCTTTAGCACAACTGCCAGATCAATATATGAGCCAGTAAGACATCTCTGGGCTCCAGTTGCCCAGCATGGCTGGTTGCCTGTGTTCCCAGAGGAGTCTGAGGCAAGAGCTCCAGCATGTGTAAAATAGAAAAGATTAATGGTGTGTTTTACACACCTCTTCATATAAGGTCTTCCAGTTCCTCATCTTGCAATGAATCCCAACTGCTGTCTCATTTTTCCTCAGCACAGCTGCGTTTGCTTCAGAGGAGCCACCCAAGAGCAGAGAGGCTTTCAGTGCAGGATGGTCTGTCCAGGCTGAAGGCCATGTGGGAAGATCCCCTGGAAGCTTCATCACCCAGGCATTTTGGGGTTTACTTTGACAATTGTGGTGACACGAAATGTCAGCGCTTGTTTCTCTGGTGAAACACCGCAGTCAAGTCTGTCCTGGGAGCTCAGTGGCAAACTGCTCTCACTGTGGTGCCAGCTGACCGGAAAGTGACACCGTCCCACCTCCTGGGTGAGGTGAGGAGGAGCCCAAAATTGCAGCTGAGTGAGTCAGCATGCCAGGAAAGATTTCTTGACACTGTTGGTGATTTGTACTACATCTAGCCCCACAACCACAGATTTTTGTAGTACCCCAATTTACGAAGTGCCCCAGGTATTTTAAAAATATATTAAGTATATTAAATTGTTCAGCAAGTAAAACAAGAAATACTTCCTATGTGCAGAGAAGGCAGCTAAAGGAACAGTAAGAATGTCAACTTTTGCATTTAATTAGTTTTATATTTCAGTCTCTTACTGGATCCAATCTTCAGTTTTAGAAATCTACCAAGCATTACAATGCCTGTAGCAGCAAACAGATAATGGCCCATACCGGAAAGAGTATAGCACAGAATCAAGAATAATTGTAATAAACCGTATTTTTTGTGGTTTTAATAGCCCCACTACACTTAAATATTATTTATCAATACACTGATTGTTTTTACAGTAGTTCCTCTTTCTGATAATGAAAAGCAGTTTGGTTTTCTGATGGCAATTTAAAGGACACAGCTGGGCAAAATTTTACGCTTTGGTATGCTAAAGTTTTCTGACACCTGATTTTGCCATTACCAACATTTATGGAGGAGAAAAGAAAACCTGGGAATGCCCAATTCCTGTAGGTGTACATATTCTTATTGTAAATATTGTGCAAGTACATTTCTGGGGTGAACATCCTTTAATTTTTTGCAAGTTCTTCTGAGGCATCATTGTATTTCAATAAAATTATATGAACACAAACTTCTTCTGATCTGGGTAATTAGGTGAGAAAAAGACAAGACTATTCCTTCATGTTCAAATTTAACTCAAATACAAAAGAGATAATGAGAACTGCTTGAAGCTTTACTGGTTTTTTTAATCTCTTAGCAGTGTTACGCTACAGGCCTGATAACATCATGATGTGGCCCATCAAGTATTCCCTTAAACACAGATTTGCCTCCAAGTGTAAACACAGGTGATTAATAATCTTTGCACTGTGTGGAGATACACAGATAGCATTACAATATGAATATGAAGCAAGAGGATGAGGATATCTGAGAAATATGGGTAGGTATCAGGGAGAGAGAAGGCCTTTAAAAACCCTATAAATACCTTCTAACATCTAATTTTCAGAATAGGCAATTTCAGCACAGTTGTATCTGTGTGGAACAATGCAAATAATTTTCCACATCTCAGAGGCTCAAGTGTTTTTGCTATCACTGATAGTTATCTCGGGTAATTTAGCATATGCTCCAGATCTCAAAGGTACTCTTTGACATAAATTCAGCCTCAAATAGATGACTACTGCTTGATCTCTTGTATGCATTAGAGAACACAGATATGCAAAGTACATTGTGTTATGCAATGCTATACATAATTATTTGCCCTCCTAATGGATTCCTTAATTGGGTCTTCTGAGCATTACTCTTAAACATTATAATTTTGTTAATGCTTACTATGTTTCACAATTTACCTTGCAGTAAATTAACAGATTTCAAATGAGTGATCTAAAATGCAGTGACAGCTGCTCAACCAAGGGCAGCTGGACCAGTGTATTTTTATTCTCACAAGAAGTCTCATCTAAGTGAAAAAAAACATGAACATTGGCAGATTGATTCTGGTGCTTCCTAATTGTTGATTTTAATCTGAGTTTTTAATATGCTATCTTAACCTTGCTTTCCCAGTATGTTTGTATTAGGATCTGGTTCCTGGTTACGCCTGCCATATGATCTTGTTTTTTACAGGATCTCAACGTTCATTGGAAGCTATTTATTGAAAATAAATATGACAGGGAATTTAAGTACCTTTAAGGCAGTGTTTTGCAAGTACTTAGAGACCAAGCTGCTGATGAAGTGCTTGGTGCTGCACCTTGAACACAGAGATGCCAACATCTGGGCGCGTGTGGTGCCAGTGCTTAGGATTGCATGATCAATGGTGAAAGGGAAAGCGATGGTTAAGACTTGCAGTGTAAAGGTGTATGTGGCTCAGCTCCAGATAAGCCAGTACCTCAGAGTAGTACTGCACTGTCATTGCCTGCCATTCAGGGGGTCCAGCTGAAAAACAAGACAGGGATGTGTTTGAGTTATTGAAGCAATAGCTGCCCACATATTCATGTTAATAGACATTGACAGGGCATTCAGGTTTAACATGGCATTTTAAGTTTTACAAAAAATCTCACACCTAGAATGATAAATAAAGGAATATATTTGAGTATTCTAAACATAATATAATATAATATAATATAATGCAAAATCAATTGCAAAAATAACTGACAAAGCCCAATACTTCTTCAGCTACTCCATTGCTCCTTATTAACTGTAAGCTTACCAGCTCTACATGGAAAGAACTAAGCTAGAAAATGGTCTATATCTTCTAGTAAAAAACTCCAAAGCTATGTAATATAATGATCATACTACAATTTAAGAGGACAGCAGGTCTGCTGCAGGAAAAAGTTTTGTTCATTTCTGAAGAAGTGAGAGAAATTCACTAATTTTGGAAAGGTACAGGTCAAATCAGTCCAATTTCAGCCCAGTAAGTCTTTGTCTTCTGTCCTTCCTCCTGTTCCCATGCAAGCTGCTATCAGCAAGCTGCACTGCTGCTGAACTCTCCTCTGCATGGTATGTGTGTTGCACAGCTGTTTTCCTTAACATCTTCTGATGATCAACTGAACACAAGGATTAGAAACTGTAGGCAGAAGTTATGTTAACCTCACCTTAGGTATCTGTTAATATTTCAGGTAATTGTAATAACTGCAGGTGCTACTATTAATGCCTTGGAAACCCTAGACATCAAAGAGACAGAGAACACTTGGAATTAACCTGCAGAATCATTAACCTGCACTGAGTTTAGTCAGAAAATTCCTAAGTGAGGTGTTACATTTCCACTCTGGTTTACTCTGCTGCTGTCCTTCATTCTATATGCCAGGGGAGCATCTGATTGTTGGAGATTAATTAGTAATGAAGAGTTGTTTCAGACACATCACAAGTTCAGAAAAGAAAGCAACTTAATCATGTTAGAAAATAGTTAAAAATTTAAATTCCAGTCTCTTGGGATTTTCTTTTGAGCAGGAAATTTAAATAACTTTCTTTGTACCATGCCACACTGACCCCACTAACTAGATGTAATAAACAAGTGGGAGATATTCAAGCTGACATTTGAGCAGTGTCAAAGCCTTCTAAGCTTGTTCTGAGTAGATTAGTAGATAAGTGCTAGCCTTCCTATTCTGGGATATGTTCCAAGGCAAGCATGAGGACTGATGATTTCATTTAACTCCAAAGTAGTCAACATTGTATACTTAAACAATGCAAATAATTTGCTTAATTCTTATGACACGCTACCAGTTGACAGCGATGGTGTTGTGATAAAAATAACTCTCTGCCTGATACTGTATCTGGAGGCAAAAACTACATTTCCTCTACTATTCAATCAGTATGTGAAACTATAATTAGTAGAAGTGAGTGTGCAGCTTTCTCAAAAACACATAATGGGTCTCATCTCACCTAATCGCAGAAATACTGACTTAATTTTTTTTTTAACAAGCGATATCATCAGGTGTTTCACAGATTTTGTAATATATTTGTAGACATTTATAAGACAGCAGCAAATAAATTGAGAGCCAGCTCCCTGTATTCCAGCAGTATTGACAAATCTGCAAGGGTTTTGGTTTGCTGTTGGGAGAAGCTTGCCAGCTATTGCTACTCATTCAGTTTTGGTGTATCTGTCAACGATAACAAGTCCACAGAGCTGCTTTCAAAATGGCCCTTAAACATTTGCCCAAAAGCATCCCCATTGAGTGGGATACATGCCTAAGTCTCTAGCATGTTCAGTGATTATGACTTGAATCCAATTCCAGTGCCTGAAGTTGCAGAGGAGAATCCCTCTAATATGATTACCTTGCAGGACATCAATCAAGGGAAATCTTCAAAACAGAGCCTATAAAACAGAAAAACACTAGGTCTTGGCTCTTAGGACTGTAAACTTCTAAATTAATGATTGTTCTGTCACTCAATTCTGTGAGACTGTGAAAAGAAATAAAAGCAAGCTTTATCTTCAGCACCTAAACAACCTTTCTAAGCCTATTACACAGGCAATACTGGAAAAGTTTTCAGGTTTTATCCTCACCTACAGTAAAGCCAAATCCACAAAAAGGCTTAATTACTTTAAGTGGGGGTTAGTCAAAAAAAGTTCAAAATGGTAATTAATTAAATCATGAGTACCTCTTTAGATCCCTAAAGCTTCAGGAGGTACCCAAGCTTTTCCCAAAGAGGTGTCATGCTGGAACTTTTTACAAACTTCGCAGGCTTTGCAACTCCTTATTTACCTTCCTATTCCTTAGCAATGAGGGTTGCCTGTCACTTATGTGTGGTTACAGGCATTCATCAGTGCACTGGCAAGACAGAGTTTGCATATGTAGCATACAGGACCCAGAGCTATTTGCATTTGAAAGAAAGAAGGAAAATTTCTGAAGGAAATCATTTCTTCCAGCTGTGCTTTAATAGCAGAAAGTAAGCTGGTTGTCTGTAGCCAAAGACACAAAGTACACGATGGGTTTCATGCTGTGAATCCAGTTTAGATCCTTTTTGGAGATAAGAACCTCAGCTTGGGATAAGTCGGGATTTCCAATGTGCTATCTCTTTGTCTCTTCCTGCTGGCTGGTTTAGACGTACCTCCTGCTCTGTGAGCGGATTGTGAATCCCCATCCTACCTGCCTGATGCAGGCCTTGTACAGAGAGGACAAGCGAGCAACAAAAATCTGAAGTTAGTACTGGAAATTGGCCATTTTAAAAATACACGCTGATATGCTGAACTTAGATGAAGTCTTTGTGGATCAAAGCATAAAGTCTTTTTATGTCCCCTTGGAAGTGTTTAAGAGATTATGTTTACAAAGATTCAGGAACTCAGCATTTCTGAGTGCTAGCTAATAGTTGCATTTGAATACAAACATTAAAATACTTTTTTATGGTATATATATAAAAATTTATGGAATATAAGAAATAAATGAGTTACCAACATTTTTTTTTACTATTGGTTGCCTACTTAAAAATTGTTACCTAGCTGACAAGTCACATTTTCCAGTTCCAGAGGGGCATTTGTCTTCAGTCTTGTACTGCAGTAAGGTAAATGTGACTTTGAGGCCCACAGTTCCATCCTCACACGAACACAAAGTACACATACCTTGTGCTGCAGAACACTGTCACCTTTTTAAATGCCTACCATGACTTATTTCAGTAAAGTCTGGTTTCTACAGACTTGAAAATGTCAGGGAAATTTGGTGCCCATATAATTTCAGCCTTATCATACCGTATCTCCTATGAAACTGGGAATTTGTCTCACCTTGTATTGGGTGTCTACCATGCTGGCAGAGAGCTGGAGTCTGATGTGCCATTAGAGCTTGGGGTGATCTGTTCAATGCTAGGTCTCTAGGTGGAGCCTGGGGAGCAATTAATTTGATCCTAAAGCGGACACCTCGATTTGGCTACCTGAAAAGCTCTCCAGACTCCACTGTCTCTATTGACTCTGTCTCCGTAAGCTGGAATGACAGCTTTCCCACGGCTCCTAATGAGACATTTAACTGCTGGACTCCCCAAATTAGGGTGAGCCTCGAGGGCCAGAGTTTTCCAAAGTGTGAGGAGTCAGGCTTCCTCAAGGCACCTACAAACTTAAAACTTAAATCGTGTTGATTCACGAAATCACAGAATAGTTAGGGCTGGAAGAAGCTTCTGAAGATCATTCCCAACGCACCTGCCAAGGGAAGGCCACCTGAAGCAGGTGACACAGGAACGTGTCCAGGTGGGTTTTGAATGTGTCCAGAGAGGGAGACCCCACGCTCTCCCTGGGCAGCGTATTCCAGTGCTCTGCCACCTTCAGTGGAAAGAAGTTCTCCCCATTAATGAAGATAGGAGTAATTACAGATAACACGCGGACACCGACGTCCCGCCCGCCCGCCGGGCCCAGCAGGGGGCGCCGCCCGGTCGCCTGGCGGCGGCGTTTGGCCCATCGCGGCCGCCTTAGCCCTCCCAAGCCCCGGCCCCGGCCTCGGCCCCGGCAGCCGCGGCTCCTCAGGGGCTGCCCGACCTCGGGAGCTCCGCCAGCCGCGCCCGCCGCCCGGGCCGGGCCGCTGCCATGTTCACCAGCACCGGCTCCAACGGATTCTGTGAGTACCGGCCCCGCCGCGGTCCGGGGAGGGCGGCGGCCAGGGGTGGGAGCCCGGGGGGCGCTGCCGCCGCCGGCCCCGGAGGAGCCGCTGGCTTCAGTCCCCTCTTGGCCTGACTTTTAAACTACGTGACGGCGGGAGGAGCCGCGGGTGTGTCTGTGCATGTGTCTGTCTGTCTGCCTGTGTATGTGTCTGCATGTCCATGTGTGTCTGTGTGTATTTGCATACATCGATGTAGATCTTCCTGCCAAGATACGTATCAGAAAAAGCAAAAAGCCCTATTTTCTTAATGTGAAATTGAACTTATTTTAAAAAGCAGCTTAAACGTAAGTACTGACGTGCCCCTAGCTCTGCTTAGCTTTATTTTTACACGCAGCACATGTAAATAACTTCATGTCCTGGTGCTACCTGAACTGAGTTCACAGGTATTGGGAGTTGACTCTGAGCTATTTTACAAGAATCTGCAGTGAGGAATTGACCTGGCTTCACTGTGGACTTGGGCACTACAGTCCTAAGAGCAGGCGAGGACAAATGATAAGTCAAAGCTTTGCTGACTAACTGCGTGCTCCGTACAAAATGAGTGGGAGTGTCCATCTGCTGAAGGGCAGGAAGGCTCTGTAGAGGTATCTGAACAGCCCGGATCAATGGGCCGAGACCCAACAGTATGAGGTTCAAAAAGGTCAAGTGCTGGGTCCTGCACTTGGGTCACAACCACCCCAGGCAGCACTACAGATCTGGAGAAGAGTGGCTGGAAAACAGCCTGGAGAAAAACCACTCGGTGCTGGTTGATGGCCAGCTGAACGTGAGTCAGTGAGCCCAGCTGGCCAACATGGCCAGTGGCATCCTGGCCTGTATCAGCAGTAGTGTGGCCAGCAGGAGAAGGGCAGTGTTTGTCCCTCTGTACTCAGCACTGGTGAGGCCGCACCTCGGGTACTGTGTCCACTTCTGTGCCCCTCAATTTAGGCAGGGCATTGCGGTGCTGTTGCATGTCCAGAGAAGGGCAGTGGAGCTGATGAAGCATCTGGAATGCATGTCCTATGAGGAGTGGCTGAGGGAGCTGTTTTGCCTGGAGAAAAGGTGATTGAGGGGTGATCTTATCACTCTTCACAAGTACCTGGAAGGAAGCAAAGTGAGAGTTGGCCTCTTCTCCCAGGTAACCAGCGACAGGACAAGACGAAAGGACTTAGCCTCAAGCTGCTCCAGGGGAGGTTCAGGTTGGATATTGGGAGGAATTTCTTCACAGAAAGGATAATCAGATATTAGAATGGGCTGCCCACAGAGGTGGTGGAGTCACCATACCTGGAGGTGTTTAAGAAAAGACTGGATGTGGCACTCAGTGCCATGGTCTAGTTGACAAGATGGTGTCTGGTCACAGGTTGGACCTGATGATCTCAGAGGTCTTTTCCAACTTAAATGATTCTGTGAAATCCAAGTTTGGGTGTGAAAGCACCCTCTGACTAGGGGGGAATAATTCTGGCGTTTAAGAAGGGGTGCTAGTTGTAGCTGTATTTTGTATGAGGAATCCAAAGAAGGGAAGAGTGTTTTTTCAGATGGATCTGATAATGCTGCACCTTGATTCACAGCTCCTGATTTTTCAGCCTTCCCTGTGCACCCCAATAGGTACTGTAGAGGGACTTTTCAATGGCATATGTCTTTGAATAATTCTATGAGAAAGAATGTAGGGGAAAAAGTATCCTTGTTTGACTGAATGGGTAGGAAGTCATGGTCAGTATTTACAAGTTTTTCCAGGATAGGTCCATCAGAAGGATGAATGGGAAATGGTTGTCATAAGAAGCATATTTGTGGTAGGGAAAAAACCTAGACAATACATCATTCTGCAAAAGGAAAATAATAGAATCAGAATATCCTGAGCTGGAGAAGACGCACAAGGATTATCAAATCCAACTCCTGGCCCTGCACAGGACAGCCCAAGAATCACCCCATGTGGCTGAGAGCATTGTCCAAGTGGTTCTTGAGCGCTGGCAGGCTGGTGCTGTGACCTCTTCCCTGGGGAGCCTGTTCCAGTGCCTGGTCACTCTCTGGGTAAAGAACCTTTCTAACCTAAACCTTCCCTGACACAGCTTCATACCCAGTGCTGTACTTTTTTTTTCCTTCTCGAAAACAAGTACAACATACATTCTTACTGACCACACCTGTTGACTTAAAGTGAGATTTTACAGTAACACTTGGCTGTTACAGTGCACTGACATACTCCAGTAGCAGCATGGATTTAGGTGGCAGTAACGTATGCTCACCCAGAGCACAACTGGCAGTTTCGGGTGTCCCTGTGCTCTCAGACTTTTGTTTCTGTGTAGCAGAAGTTGCTGCAGTAGCAGCAGGTGTGCGGGATTCCGTCACTGATGCACAGTCTGATGGTTCAGGTAGTTAATGAGTTGGTGCCTGATGCTGCACTGTATGTGTGTGTTCTGCCCCTGGGGCTTGGGGGCAGTAACCTCTGGCAGAAGGCAGTGTGAGTGGATCATGGGACCTGTATCAGTGACCTGGATAATATAAGTGGCCACCTGGTTCAGCAGCAATAAGAGCAATCGTGCCAGGTCACACTGAAGGCTCCCGCAGCCTGCTGTGCCATCTCTGACAGACTGCTTAACATCTATAATGTTGGGACAAGGAGGTGTAAATGTAAAAATAAACATACATGGTACTCGGTACAACTGTGAGATAAGGAAGCCAGGAAACAAAGAAGACCACCTTTTAAAAGGACAAAGACAGTTTTTCCTTGCTGTGAAAACTGTTTCTGTTATCTGGAATACTGGAGGAGCTGGCATGCTCTGGAAAAAAGAGCCAGTGACTCTGGGTACTAGTAGGAGTCACAGCACAGACATATGCAAATGGCTTATGAGAACATTAACCCAGTTGAGCTGCCTTGTCAGAGAGCATGGCAGTGTGCTCAGGGGGCATCCTGCCAGCACCTGGCTTTAGGGGTGCTTGAGAGGTGGGCTGTGGTGCCAGACCCAGGCTTGTTGCTTGTGTTCAGTCTGCTGGCGGCTTCAGTCCCATGAACAATGCTGCTGAAACACTTCAGCAGTTCTCCAAAGGCTCACATGAGTGTGTGAATGGCCTGGCTCTTTGCTTTACTGTAGTGCTGCTTAGTTTGCCAAGAGGCTGCGTCCCAGGAGCAAAGTATGATACACAGGAAAGCTTTCCGTTATAAGACAAAAAGGCCTTACCAACAGTTTAAACCAGTTAGGCCAACACCAAACCTTTCTGCAGACATTATAACATTCCCTCCCAGTATTCTTCATGCTGTTTATGTACTGCACAGAAGTGTAGTAGAAAAGCCTGTTAAGAGTTAGTCTTCGTTAAGGTAAAATTTGAGTCCATGTTTTAAAGCATATATACTTGTTATATCTGGAAAATATCTGACTACTTTGGCTATTGCACACAAGCTACTTCTTTTAGTAGTAGGGAGTAAAATCCTTTGAACTTGCTGATGCAATTTAGGCTTTTACCTCTCTGTGAACCTTGTAGTGCAGTGCTAGCAATTTATTAAAAATCTCCAAGGCAAGAAGACATCTCTCTGCTCCTCTGCTTGCATAACTGGCAGGACTGAACTCTGTTGTGCAGAGGCGTCAGAAAAATAATAAAGCTGTGTAAATTGATGCTTTGTGGTATGACTGAAGGAAAAATGAAGCATGTATTGAATACATAAGATTTTTGTGCATAACAATATTATGCAGTACAATACTATATGGGAAAGCAAATTAGCTTGTACATCAGCGTGCCACAGTGCAGCCTGGTTAGCTTGAGCCCTGGGAGCAGCATAGCATTGAAGGCCACAAAACTGTGGCTATTCTGCTACTGCAGAGCTAGCGCATGTCATTTCAAGCTCGTGTGGGGATCTCCACATGGTCTTGTGGTGTAGCCATACCTGATATTTCTTACAGTGTATGCTAAAAGTAGTATGGTAACATAGCTCTCTGGTTGGAAGGAGGAAAAGTTTGCTCAGTGGGGTGAATATTTTTTTTACTTTCAGCCTGTTTCAATTTCTATTCCAAGTGTTGGTTTTAGAAACAAAGGTTTTCTTTTTTTTTTTTTCTTTTTTTTCTTTTTCTTTTTGTATCTCCTTTTTTTTTTTTTTCAATAGTCTGTGACCTAGGCTACACCTAGCAGTTTTCTAAACAGTAAATGTATAGGTAGGTGGTTTGATTACAGTCTTACCTGTGCCTTTAAAAAATAGACTTAAAGCATGATCACAGGTTTCTCCGTTAACTTTTTTAATACTAATATTATTCACTTCTCAGCTTCTGGATTAAATTTAGAAGCATTGGGTGAAAAACTCTTCCTGCAGTGATACTGTTACTGTTTTTACTTGCAATCAAACATCACTGCTGGTTGGTGAGCCCGCTGCAGGTTCTTCGACAGGTCTTGGAATACAATAGATTCATGTCTGCATGATGGTTTAGTGCAGGAAAAGCAACCACCCAAAATGCAGATTCCATAAGTGCATTTGGGAAGTACTGTGCATTCAGATGTGTATCAGTTATGGTTTAAAAGATTCATAGATCTTGTGTATCAGCATTAAAAAACTCGTTTGTGGGTATTTCATGCCATTACAGTAGCCCCCAGTTAGTTGTCTGTTTGAAAGTGACGTGCCTGCCTCATAGCAGCTGGGTGTGGGAAAGTTGTGGATGATAGTGGAAAAAAAGAGTTGTTACACAGCAAGTTTTGTCTGCAGCTGTGGTGTAAGCTCAGTAGGGATCCCCGCAGATATTGCCCTGAGCTAATTTGAGCTTCTGCAGCCACTGCTCATCAGCTGGCTCATCACATCAGCTGGCAATGAGATCCTCTCCCAAGTCAACACTTGAGCCTTGAGCCTGGAATAGCAGTCCAGGGGGTGAGATTGTTCCCGCAAGGGCTCTTCTGCAATAGTAGCTTGGTCTGGCTGCTTTTTTTGGTATGCCCATCTGCTGTCTCTTTACCTGTGAGTAGTGAGCAGGCAGGGACAGGAAATAATTTCAAAAACTGTAACTATTGCTGTAGCTTTCTCATTCTTGTCATTAGTGCAGCTGTGACTTCTGAAGCTACAACTGGGGCAGTTGTGCCATCAACTTGCCCCTCTGTTTGTGACAGATGGACACTTGCATCCTTCACTCTCTGTACTTTAAAAGTGGTACTGGCAGCCAGAAGAGTAGTAGGTTGTGGAAGAAGAGGATCTGTGGGCTTTGGAATAAGGCAGGAGTGGAATGTGGAGACTTAAAGGTGGTTTTCTCATTTATGTCACATTTAGGATCAGCTTCACATTGCACAGTTGGTAGCATGAAGGTTGGGACACTTGCCCATGAGATTATGAGGGCAGTTTTGGGGGGGGAACTTCTCCATTGCACCAGGAAGAAGCAAAGATCTGTAGAGGAAGCTAATGCCTTGCTTTTCATAGCGTGGTCATATTCTGCTGGTTATTAATGAAATTTCTCTGTGTACTTAGGTGGACACTCAGTAGATGTGTTGCAGCACCAGTGCTATAACTGCCTGTTGTTTGAAAGAAATGCCACTTAAGGAGCTCTTTGGGATTGCAGATTTATTCCAAGAGCTTTGAAGACAGTATTTGATATATTTTAACTTTCAGGGTCAAAATGAGTGTTTATCCTTTCATTCTTCTTTCTCTATGTGGTATAAAGACACCCTGTTTTCTCCTTCTTGTGCACATTTGCATTGGTGCTGCCAGCAGACTTGTGCCCTGGTAGGTTTGTGGTACATATTTCCATCTCACATATGGTTGCAGATCCATTGGATTAGAATTTTGCTTTCTAAATTTTACTTTTGCATTGTAAGTAAGGAATTTGGCTTGGATGTCAGAATGCTTGATTATGGAAAATCTGGCATTGTTAGTCATTTTTGGTCTGACATGGTTGAGACATTCCACAGCAGTGGGAAGGTTGCTCCTTCTGCACAACCTCACAGCGGTCCTTGGGAAGGATCTATATGCTGTTGAGGGATATAGCAAACTGCTATACTGTGCAGTGAAACACTTGGAAAAAGAATTTCAGAGGATGCATCATTGTGTTTTTCAAGTTCAGCAGACAAGAATAAACTTCTCACCCATTATGACATTATGAGAAGCTGGAGAGTAGAAGTTTCCTTCACTCACGTGATGATGTTCCCTGTGGGTAACTGTCAGATTCATGGGTTAGTTGCTTCTGTGGTTTTTCACTTGATGACATGTCTAATAATAAGTACTTTTTCTCTGTATCAAGGTTTAAAGTGTCTAAGCTGAAAGCTAAAAGGAGGCTCTTAATAAAATGTGTGTTCACACTTTTGGAGAAAACAGATAATGTTCTGTTGGTTTGTTATTTTTGAATGCATTCAAATTAGGAGTTAACTTGATAGGATGAAGTATTTCAAGTGTATGTAATGTAAAAATCATTTAATCATTAAAAATTGCAGTAAAATCTACATATTAAAACTGCATAGAAAAATATAGTTACAGTGGGATATCTAGAGACTTAGTTGTCATGTGTTTTGTGGTAATGTGATCCTTATGTAAAAAGTTTTATAGGATTAATGAGTTCTTGTGAAAATTTCTTAAAATTAATGAAATAATGTAAATGCATTTGGTAGCAAAATAACAATTTTTATCAAACTTTGGTTCAGAAATGTTCACTGTTGTGACTATTACAATTCTTCTGAATTAGACTGTAATTTCAAGTATCAAAAATCTGTATCCTGATTGTAAATTTGACCTTTTCACGTTAAGAAATGTTAATTTAACTGAGTTAGCTGAGGGAGTATTGCTTGAGGTTTCAAATGGATATGTGTGTGCGTTGTCTGCATAGCAGCTTTCAGGAAGCTCCAGCTTGTTTTTCCCCCCAGTGTTCTACAGTTCTCTGGTGGCTTCAGATGGTTTTGAAAAGCCCAACTGAATCAGAGGAATGAATAATTTAAAAGATGGATGTCCAAAGAATATAGACTATTTTTGGAGAGCAAAAAAACCCCAAAGAAAGATAGTAGATTGAAAGGTGGATAGTTTTCTTGCATTAAAAAAAAAGAATCAGCCAGACTTTCTTCCTGGATGTTTCATACAGTCATAAAAGTAGAGCTCATAGTTAGCAGAGTGACATCAACCTGTGTCAATCCAAGTCACTGCTTAATTTCTATTAAGGATAGTTCTTCAAAGCCATACTTGCTCTTAAATGGAAACTGCATGTTTAAATAATGAACCCAAAAGGTATGGGTGTGGACTGAATTAAGAGTTTTAAGTACAGGTTTTCATTATGATACACATAGAGATGTTTTCTTCACATGGTGAACATTGGAAGACTGCAGTTTTCAGGGTGGTGAACAGCTAACAGTGCCCATCAAAGTAATTCTTGATGTCATCAGTTAACATTTGGATGAGGATCTTACTGTTTAGCAAGAGCCATATTTTCGATGGCAGTGAGATTGTGCCATAATTGAAATCTTCCTTTGGTACCTATTGCCATCTGCTTTTTCTAGCAGTTCACTGTCTTAGTGCACAGCAGATGTTGAAAAAAATGTTCATGGTAGTCACGTTAATCTGGACAGGTAATAAATGTTTATTGTATTACACTGTTTCATGCAGTTTTGCTCCTCCTGTGCTCCTGCTCTTTACTCTACATTAGTTCTTTCAGAGCAATCTCATTGTTCCTTTTTATTACATTAAGAAGAATGACAACAGAGCTATGGATTTTGTAGTACCCTGCAAAAACAGTTGTCTGAAAATGAATGGATTCTGTGCCATAGCTGAGGTGTTTGGAAAGGAAGTAAATGTGATTCAAGCTGCATATGTGAAAAGGAGAAAAGTCATAGAATAAATAATATTTCAGTCTCTGTATTGGCTTGAGTTGTTGGGCAAGAGTTTGTGTTTTATTGCATCAACTGCACCAACAGGTTAGGGTGAATTGCTGCCTGTGGTCCTGCTGGATATTTTACTTGGCAGTTTGTAGTAAATGTGAAATGTGTATTGTAGATTTCTCTATTCTTTGCTTGCTTTCTTCTGAGTGTCCTTTCGAAAGTCATGCCCCTAGAGGGAAAGAAGTTCTAATTTCACAAACATCCTGATACTAGTAATTTCTTTATGAATAATTGTAACGATTGAATGGAAGGAAGATGAATGTCATGTAAATTGACTTAGATGTGCTTTCTTCTTGAATGGTGGATCTAAGTGCAGTGGTGAGAAAGTCAATTTATTCAGGACATTTATTCAGGTAGCTCATGTTTCATAGCCTCTAATAAAAAGCTAATCTTAATCCCTATGCAAAGGAAACAGAAGTATTTGTCTTAACTAGATGTGCGTGTATATTTTGCTAGAAAAAGGAGTGATTATTTTACTTCCTGAAATGCGATTGAGCCTTAGGAGGACAGTATAGGAGGACATGACCTCAGTAGGTGCAAAGAACTTAGGTTTAATTGTAGCCTAACAATTTCATGAGACAATGTTAGAAACAAAATGTCTGGTTAATATTTAACTGTCATTAATATATCTAAACATTTCCTTTGATTAGTGTGTTCTTCCTATCTATTTGCAAGCTTTTGAGAACTTGGGAAGTTGTTGAGCTAAAAAGTCAAGGTGGTGTCACTGCTATTATGTCTTCCAGTCACCTGTTTAAATATGTCAATTTTTCAATGTGAAAGACTTCTCTCTAAAATGGTTGTTTATTTTTTTGTGTTTAAGATAAAGCGCCTTTGTCAAAGAGTTTGTTACTAGTCCCAAGTGCCATCTCGATTTTGTTGACTCTTCTCTTCCAACATTATCAGAAGTTCTTTGTGTATAACCTGCAAGCTGTAAAAGAGGATTTTCAGGTAAGAGTCCGTTCACTTTGTGTGAAAAGAGACTGCAACCAGAGTTCTCTACGCACTTTTTCTCCACAGTCTGTTTATCCTCTGGTTCTTTCCCTTTGTTCACTGCTGTAGACCAGCTTGTTCTTACCTTTATTAATGTCACCCTAGTATGCTACTTTTTGGAAAACATGAGAAAAACTGATCTGAAACAATCAACATAGCTTTTCACTTCTTTTTCTTGTCTGGAAATTATTTGGTTTGTGTCATTTTTCCTTTCAGGCCCTGACATTTGGAAACTTGCTGTGAATGAAGTGTGATTTAACCCATTTAGTAATACAAGTATTTTGATATGAATGTCAGTATCTTATTGTGCTTAATTTTTGAGGCTGAAGAGGGCTATTTTGATTAGACACACTGATTATAAGTGATTGATTTTAACAACAGAGGCTCTAACTTTCATTGTGTCACTTTTATTGTAGTTAGTTGTGGAAAACTAAACTTTGCCTGTTGAATAGAATTGGTGCTGCTTGTAAATTAAAAATTCCAGGTTATGGGGCGCTTGTCATGCTCTTCAGTAATTGGCTGAATTGGTTAATTTCTTACTCATTCCTGTTTCAAACTAAGATACCCTGTCTTTTAGGTATTGTATCTTGTAAGGTTTTATTTTAAGTTTAATTAAGAATCCTGTAGTATTAGCTCTAAATGTTGAAATAATATGCTTAAAAGTAAATAGATAAGTTCTGTGGGTATTTGTTTTGGGATGTTTTCAGTTTTTGGAAGTGCTCAATAGAGAAGGGTCAGCAAATGCCTCTGTCTCTGTCTTACCCCACAGATTTTACAATTGCATCAAACAAAAGATATATAGTCAAATTAATGTCTTTGAGGATGCCAGCTGTAGCCTATAAGCTTTAAAAGGTTGTTAGACCTAGCTAGTGATATGATACTCTGTGCTATTGCACTCTCTAGGATCTCTCTTGTCAAGAACAAGAGCATTATTGTAATATTAAATTACAACTCTGCAAGAGCACTACTCATGTTTTCCAAGTGTCTTGCTGATGCTGTGCAGTGAAAATACATAAATGGTGTTATCCTTTTAAAAATGTTACAGCCAAGCGTTTGGGAAGGGAGATGAAAAAGTCTGAGAAACTATTCAAGCTTTACATGGAAATGGTGTGAGTTTGGGATTTGTTTATTTGTTTCTTTTGCAATTTGTCTTTAGAGGAATCCTCTCTTTCCATATGTTTATCTGCTGAAAAACATTAGTAGCTGTGTCTTAACCATAAGCATTTGCAAGTATCTGTAAAAGCTATGACACTTTTATTGCGGTGCTTTGGGGAATTTGTGAGTTTGGATTTTTTATTTCATGGGATTGTTTCACTTGCTGCCATAGCCTTTGAGGTAAGCTATATACTGTATCACTGACTACCTCTGAGATCAGGGAGAACAGATTGTTTAACTCTTGTCTGGTGCTAACATTCAAATGAGAGCTCTTAAAAGAAAAGTTGTTTAGAATAAATTCACCTGCAAGGATGTGTTTAATGGAAAGGATTTTTTTCAGGGGCTGAACAAACATTTTGAATGTTGGATTTTAAGACTTCTTAAAGCTGATAGCACAGAAATTAAAGTGAACAGTTGAAGAAGAGTACATTTGATTTGGAGGGCGAAATATTTGCTGTCCAAAACTGAAAGGTCTTTGTCTCCATACAGAGGACCCTCAAGAGCAGTAAAGATGCTGTGTGTGAAAGACCTTCATTACATCATATCTGTGTATTTTTTAAGATGGCTAAAGCAAAGAGCAGTAAGGCTAGAAGACTTTCATAGTCTGTGTGGGGGCTGCTCAGTGCGTGTCATGAAATATTCAGCTGCAAGGTCATAGCCCTGTCAGTCTCGACTTAAGGAGGCGTGTTTCTCAGGGTAGGATTTAAAATTGGGCATGTTGACATGGGATAGTGAGAATGGTGAGTGAACTGGGGCCAGTACTGTTTAGTGTCTTCATTCATAGCTTGGACAGCAGGACATAGCATTCTTTCAACAAGCTTGTGGGTGATGTAAGACTTGGATTTGTAGTTTTTACACCCGTTAGTTCTGCAGCCATTTAGGGAGGGATAAAAGGGTCAATAGGAACCTTAGTTCAGTAGAGGCAAATGCAAACTCCTGCATCAGAGAGGAGTAACACCATGCACATGTACAAGCTGTGGGTTAAGCAGCTGGAAATCACTTTACAGAAAAGGCCCTGAGGGTGCTGTGAAGGCTTAAGTTGAACATGAATCAGCAATGCAGCATTGCAGCTAAGAAGCTCAACAGCATCCTGGGCTGCTTTAGGAAGAGCGTCACAACGAGGCCTGGATGGTGACCATCTCTACTCGTCTCAGTGAGAGCACATCTGAAGTGTTGTCCCTTGTGCTGGGCTCCTGAGTACAAAATTGACCTTGACATGTTGCAGAGAGTCCAGTGGAGGGCCACCAGGGGGGTCAGGGGTTGGAGCATTTGGTGTGTGAGGAGAGGCTGAGAGAGCTGGGATTGTTTAGCCTGCGGAAGAGAAGGTTTAGGGTAGATCTTACCAGTGTGTATAAATACTTAATGTGAGGGAGCAAAAAGGACAGAGCCAGGCCCAGTGAAAGGACAAGAGGCAATGGGCATGAATTGAAATACAAGAAATTCCATTTAAAGAAAAAGGTTTTTTCTGTAAGACTGATGGAACAGAGAAACAGTTTCCATCCTTAGAGATGATCAAGACTCAACTTTACGTGGCCCTGAGCAAGCTGATCTGATCAGACCTTCTTAAAACAGTTACACTGTACTAGTTTATATCTAGAGGTTACTTCAAAAATATTTTTTTTATAATTCTAAATTTACTAGGTTTGTGATTTACATTTTTATTTGTAAGTGTAAACTAGGAACATGAAAGTGTATTTGAGGTAATTTCCATTGCTTGTTTATTTTAACAGTTAGACATCTGCCTTGAAAATATTTTCGTTTTAAAGAGACTTCTTGAACTCTCCATAGCATTCTACTCGCTGTATTGCCCTCCTTAACTGTGCTGCATTTCTGTTATCTGACTCCAGTATTGCATTCCATCTGAGCAAAAATTCTGTAAAGAGTTTCCTTGAAGGAAGAGTGGCTTAACTTGATGATCATTAACCTTCCAGATTTGGAGACTTGTATGTGGAAGAACAATATGTCTTGATTTGAAAGACACATTCTGCAGCAGTTTGCTCATCTACAACTTCAGAATATTTGAAAGAAGATATGGCAGCAGAAAATTTTCAGTAAGTTCCAGTTTTGAGGGTTTTCTATACAGTTTAGTCTTGTACTCTTGGATGAATACTGCAGTTTTATTTCTAGCATGTTGTATAGAAATATATGTTAAGGGGTTTTAAAGATGATTTGGTTTTAATAAATTCAAATTTATATTGGTATTATCATGCAGTCAGTAGATTATTCTAATTACTGTTTGCAGCTGTATCAGTTGTAAGATACTAGACTCATAGAATTTAATTTTGGAAACAATCTTTATTCTTACTCTTTATTCTTCTGTATCTAGACAAGTAGACCTGAAATTACATTGTATTAAAGATTGAACTTGTCTTAATTGAGCTAATATAGAGATTTTCTTTTTTTTTTTCTTATATTTAGAGGTATATTGAAACCTTATTTTTAAACTGTTGAATTGATTTAAGTTAACGTTTTTCTTTCCAGTCTTTTTTACTGGGCGCTTGGATGCTGTCAGCTTTGTTTGATCTTCTCGTTGTAGAAATCACTCAGTATATATTTGGCATCACCATCAACAGCTTGCCTTCTGGTTTGTAAGTAGCTTCTAATGAATTGGTTATTTTAGATATAGTTTCAAGGGATTGTTTTCTGAAGATATTATTTTATAAGACCGTCATGTAACACTTCAAATTAAATTTAATCCTCTTTTGAACTGAAGTGTAAAGGTTCTTAGCACAACTATTATAATTTCAAATGTTTATTTCTTAGCTGTGATTTGTGTTTAATTTATAATTTATCCCTACAATGACTAGTTTCTGATCTGTTAGTCCCATTTCCTCTGTTAACATGATTGCAACATGGCTTGCAGTGCACAAATTATTGGTGTATTTGTTCAGTCTAAATTGTTTGGATCCATTCATTTTGTAAAAACCAGAATCAGGTTGTGCTGATTTCTGTCTTAAATCAGAAAGGCAACAGAACTGTAACTCATGTGCTTTATGTTCACTTTTAAAATGCATATGCATTTCATACTGGTATTTTGTATGTTTTTCAAAAATTGAGTGCTAGAGCTTGTTATTCCATTTTGTGCTTGCAGATGAAGTTCTTATAGCTTTAAGGTGTTCAGTTGTTCAGTTTTGCGTAACTTATGTTTGAGATTTCTGTACTTAATAAAAGATGTGCGCATTACAGTAGAACCACAGAGCTTGCAACCCTTTGTGGTTAAGCTTCTGGCAGGTCATAGAGACTTGAGTTTCCATGTGTTGCACACTCTGAAGTAATAATAAAAGCTTTTGGAGTAAGACTTTTAATATTAAACACCATATTAGATGGTTATTTTTATTTCTGCTTTTCCAGAGCATTTATTGAAAGTATCTAAAGACTGATTTATAAGGGACAAAAAGCATGTGTTTGATACTGTAAATATACATTTTTTGTAGAGTGTTACTATTCAAAAGGAGTGGAAAGCTTGAGTAGCTACTGCAGTTACTCATCATGTTTGTTACTTACAATTTGTTCCCAGGACATACGCTGCTAATGTGTCTGGAGAAATTAATATTTTCATATGTGTAAAAAGATACTTTGTGCAAAAGTAAGGTGTAATAAATGCGCACATCATACCCACAGGTAGGTAATGAACATTGTACCCTTTGATGGTATTTTTATGATTCCAGAATGTAGCCAATTACAAAGAAATCTGCATCAAAGCAGTTTTTAATTATGTAAAATATAAATTTTAACTACATATACCTTCACATTAAGTCATGATTTCATTGATCTTGAGAGAATGAAGTTCATTTTAGAAGTGTGGGATATACAGTAGTTTCAGGAGTATTTGATTATGCAAGTATAAAAAAATTAATATATACATTGCATCATAATACTTCAGTATTGTCTACTTTATTATATTAATAATCACTTTCACATCTGACAATATTCACAGTCTTTTGAGGTGATAAAAACATGGGAAAGTTTAACACCAAGGTTTTAGTTCATTTCAGGTGAAACAACAAAAGATGTTAAGCAAATAAAAAGAGGTGCAGTTATTATTCTCCTTCTTTCATATTTACAGTGCAACAAATATATCTGTTGCTTTTGGTTGTAGAACATTCTTTTGTGTAGCCAAGTGCTAGAATTTGGAAAAAGAATCACTTGTTTACATTGTAGAAGTCCCCTGACATTTTTTCTCTTTTTATATCATTTCACTGTTCATATTATTGAGTGATCTTACACTTCCAGTTCGAAAACTTTTCCTGCGCACGCTTCGAAGGTAATTACGATAAAGGATTACACTGATGACTCTTGCCTGGAATTGTTTGGAAACAATGTAGTACAGTATAACATCCAAGCATGTGCTGAGATTCATGAGAAAGGTGGTAAAGGCTGCCCAGGGATTGTAAATTGTATTTTCATCTTGTAACATCAGGAAGGCAAAACAAATGTGGAAGGGTACAAAGCAGATGAGTACCTGAGCAATCAGAGTAACTATAATTCTTATGGATCTCTCCTTGGCCTTAGGCTTCAGTTTAGAAGTCTTGCCGTGAATAAAATTGTAAATAATGACTAGGTAACATCCCATCATGATAAACAAAGGGATCAAAAAGAAAAAAATCAAGCGACAAAAGTTCAATGTATTTACTTCCTTTAAATGGATGATATCAAGCATTTTCATGCAGGTGGTGAAATTTGAGGCTTGATCTGGATCAGATCGTAAAAAGACCAATGGGGATGTTGTTGAGAGGGTCATCATCCAGATTCCAGTGCAAGCCAACACAGCTTTTTTTGTATTTTTCAGTTCTTTGACGTGTTTGGGCTGGACAATAGCCATAAATCTGTCTACACTGATAAAAGCGAGCAGCCACAGAGCAATGGCTGGATAAAACACGGTGAAAGCACCAACAATCCGGCAGAATGTATCTCCAAAAGGCCACCTTTCTGTCCCATGGTAGATTATCCGAAAAGGCAAGGAAAATATAAAAAATAGGTCAAGTAATGCGACATTCATCATATATACAGTTATAGTTGTTCTCTTCTTGGTAGTGCAGCTGAACACCCATAGTGCAGTGGCATTCACCAACAATCCCACTGTGAACACAAAGCTGTAGAAGACCAGTGATGCAATCCTGTATTCTTCTGGGTGGGGATTTTCAGGCATCATAGTTCAATTGAATTTAGGAATACCTGTTGCACTCCATAAATATCCTAAAATTAGATAAAATATGGGAAGTCATTCTCAGTCAAATAAAATCTACCTTTAAAAACAAACAGAAGATTGTTTTAGGATGGCGTTTAATGATGAAACTGTATTGTTTAGCTCTGAAATGTGCTGGTCTTGTTGCCTTTTCTGACTGCAAATACATTATTGTCCTGTGAGGGAAATGTATGTATTGTCAGACTTGTGAAAATAGTATTTATAAGCATGTTTTAATAAAATACTTTAATTGCTTAAGGGGCCTTTTTAAATAAGGAATCAAAAAAATCAAGACTGACACTTCAAGTGTCCATCAGTAGCTGATAATTAGATTGAAACAGTTTTATTTGAACTACGAGAGCTACTTTCTAAAGAAAATATTTCTTCAAGCTGTCTCTGTTAAAAAAATTCTTGACTAAAACTAGCTATGAATGGAAACAAGTCACAATGGCATATAGTGACATTTGGATATGCAAAGAGTATTGACTTTGCCTTTTATCTGTGTGGGAACTACTTAACTCCCAAAAGAACAGGTGCTTGCTCATAAAAGATACTAAAAAACTGTTTTACTAGCTACGTAACTTCTAATACAGTGTTTAATCCCAGGGCATCAGAACCACTCACCCAACATAGGAGATGAATAGATTAATAGACTTCTTGTTTAAAAAAGTAAAAAGATGGGAAGTAGCACTGTCAGGCCATATAGGAATAGTATTTGAGGGGAAAAGTTGCTGACTGGTAGCCAGCTACCCCAGAGCAGAGTTGTATTCCTTTGTCCAGCTTTCTGGTCATAGGAGTTAGACATCTGAAATGTCACTGTGCAGGCTGGGGTGATGAGAGCTGAAGGAGAGGACCCCTGATTTTCTCTGGAGCCCATGAGGATGGCAGACCTTACCTGGTGTTTGCATGAGTGCTTTGTTTAACCCTCGCCCCTAGCACTTTCCTGGCTCTTGCTGTGGTCACAGTTTCATGACTCTGTGTGGGAGGGTTCCTCTAGTCTGGCCTTTTACCCAGTACTGTGGCAGCTTTGTGAAGAGGAGGAGGAGGAACAAGTTAGTTGTTGTCTGATCTTCCCACTTGTGACAAATGGCCAAGGAAGTTCCACAGTATCAGTTAGGCACCAGAACTGTTCTCAAGAGCAGAAGCATGCATAGTTCCTGTGTGTTTTATCTCCAGAAGTGAACAATGCATTAAAAAACAGGTTTAATGTTACTGCCCATCTGGTAAATGCTTTCTCTGTAATGTTACCAAATACTTTCTCAGTGCTATGGGAATGCATAGGGGTATGAACCAGTGTTTATTAATCTGGCATCCTGGTTTGACACTGGCAAATACCAGCTGCTTTTGAGAAGAGTACCCGTGGAGTAACTAACTTAAATATGACCTGTTAAATCTTTATATAGGTTAATTTCTGCCTTGAAATATGAAATTTGGGCTTTTAATTTTCTTACAGTTCTCCAGTTTACAGATATATTAAAAAGTTATGCATAGAAATATCTAACCCTTAACTTTAAGGTCTTTTTTCAGCTGTACAAAACAAAAGAAAAGTTTTCTGCTCAGATGAGAACATTAGAACATACAACAGAATTTATGTTTTCTATGGGAAGAGCTATGCATGTAATGCAAAATAGAGGTTTGGAGGGCATCTGTATGAATGCCTCTCAAATTCCTCATTGTGTGAAGAACTCTAAAAATAAGAAAAATAAAAGTATTAAAGAATGCTAGCAAACCTTATTGGAAGTTACATGGCATATGCTTAAAAATTTTGCGCATGTGCTAGCAGCGTAGTTAAAATACTATCTGGCACAGTGTTCCACTTTCACTACTGTTGCACGAAATTGTCCGAGCGTTGCTTAATATACACCTCCCCCCTGCCCTTGCACATTTTAAGTGGGTTTTTTTCTCTTTTGTTCTGGGGTTTTTTTTCTCTTGCTAGTGATTGTGTATGACATTGTGCAGGACTACCAAGTTCAATATCCTGTGTATGATTTAGCAGGTGAATTGAGTAGTAATGTACAGGATAGGTAGAAGATTTCACTTGAATATTAAGAAACATCATGGATTTTGGTTTTGGTTTTGCTCTTCTCTCCTTTGGATTTGCAGTGACTGTAATTATTTCTGGTCAGGTCATGTTTTTGAAATAAATGGTAGGCTGATGTTGATGGGAAGAGAGGAAGCTGAATCTGTTGTGATCTTTCAGGAGAAACAGAGCTTCCATGCTGTGTTTGCTGGTTATTTCAAGCTTGTGACAGTTTTGAGATATATCAAAGAATGGACCTGCTGTAACAAAAAGGTTTTGTTGGTTTGTTGTTGGAGATGCTGTTTCCCAACTTTGGGAGTTTAAATGCATGCCAGTCAATTTTTAAGAACCCAAAATGTAACATTTATGTAGGTAAGAAATATTGAGATTTTTAAAAAGCTTGAATTACCTGTCTGCATTTATGCACAACTGGAGATATTTTGCTTTTTCATTGGTACTTGACTACATGAAGTTCAGATTAAAATCTCCCAGGTCAGCCTAAGCAGATCTTTGCCCTAGTTGCCATTTTTCCTAATGGGAACATTTACTTACTGGTATTGATTAAAGCACTTGCTGAAGAGCCCCTGGAGTCACTGGTTTCTGGAAGGCTTATCTGTGTTAATTCTGAATGATTCCTCTGTTGTTTATCTGTATGTTTTATCAATCTTTTAATTTTTTAATAACTGACATTCTGAATGTCTAATGTGAATTGTGAAAGCCAGCTAGATGCTGTGTACGAGAACAAGATGTTCACAGCAAAATCACAATTAAATCTTTCCTCTAGGTTCTTAAGGCAAGCTAGGTAACAGTGGTTCCATTTAAAGGACCATGCCTGTATCTCTCTTCCCAATCCCCCTTTTTACTTTGTCTGTCCATTATATTTGCTTGCATTTCCCCAAGGAGAACATGGCTTTCAGTGAAGCACAGAGACACCAAGCAATATGATCTCCTGGTTTTAGTTTCATGAAAACAAACGTTTTTCTTTTAGTGATAAGTGTACTTACCAATGTTTTAATTCATTGCATACTTCTAAAACTTTTGTTAAAATCCTAAACAACAGCATTTATGGTACTATGCTTTTATAAATGCAATTTTTTTTTAATGTTATTTATAGAATGCTGGTGATATTTTGAAAGTGCATTAAAGAATTAAATGTCTTTTCATTCGTTCTAGAATTAATGCCCATGTTTGGCTTCTGAACAAAGAAGTCTCCTAGCAACATGTATGAACATCCAAGTTACTTTGTTAGCAGGGCATAAGGAATTGTTACTCACCTTTTGTGCTCTACAAAGTTTCTTCAGAGATGCTTCTTTCATGGCCCCAAATCTGTAGAAGGTTTAGACTTCCTCTTCTTTGCTCAGCTCCACTTAGCTAAAATAGCTCCTCTTCACAGGCAGGAAACAATGACGTAATCTTGCTAATTTTGGGCTCTTTTATTGGTCATACTTAAAAGTTACTATTTCACATAGGTGTGGTGTCTGTGACCTGGTATTTCTATTACCTTTCAACAGTCAAACTTTTATAATATTTTCAGCATTGGGTTGTTGTACTATGTATCTTTTCAACTTTTAAATGTATCTGTATCTTTTCAACTTTTAAATGTTTGTGGTATGATGAAAGCATATTTTAGGTTAAAGTTTCCATAAAAAGATATCTGCAAGAATGCACATCTTGGTTATGCATAAATTTCTAATGAGCACAATGTAAATGTATTTTCAGTAGAACATAGTCTGGTGGATTTTTTTGTGGAAATCCCCATTTTTTTTATATTGCCTTGGATAGTAGTCAGTCTGAAAGTGACAGAAGGTCACTGCCTTTGAAACGAGAAGTTTGATTCACTTGAATACACAACTTTGTTTATGCCTGTACTTACAACATTTTATTAACACAGCAGCAATATTTCTGTATTTTATTTGCTGTCTAAAAGAGTAATGTGCTTCTTCAAGAGCTAAAATGCAGAATGAAGAGAGATTTTAGCCTGTGTAAAAATGGAGTAAAATCTCTCAGCTGTGTAACTGCAACAGACATCTCAGGTGGGAAGGGAGTATTCACAAAGGACTATGGGTAAAGAAGACTAACTTCCTACGTTTCCTCTTTGTCAGCTTGAAAAAAGATCCACCCTTTAAAAAAGCCATTCAGAGAAGGAGCTCTTTCCATATTCTCTGTAGAGTGCTTGCTACTTCAAATCTCTGACTGGCAGTTTTTGGGATGTGGTAGCAGAGAGCTCTGTGTTGAGCAGGGGAGCAGTAATGTTTCTGTCTCTACCTGACATGGCATCAAAAATTTCCCCAGGATGTCCACTTGGTGCCAGAAGCAACAAAGTCCTGCAGTTCAGAAATAGCCAGAATGAGGTTTGATTGTGGGAACATCTTTCTTCACTGACAGAAAAACTAATGTAGGTAGGTGAACATCACTTACTGCTCCAGATAACTTCTGTGAAAAAAAAGCCCCTCTGTACTGGAGTAATGTAATTTATCTCAGCTAAATGTATTTGTGTTAGCATGTAGGTGTCTGAATAGGTCAGTGTGATGGTTCAAGTAATCACGGGGAGGGACCTGGATATGATTTTTGGTGTGTAGATTACCTTCAAGTATTTGGTTTTTTCCTATTTAGGTGAACTAATAGGAAACTTTTTTTTTGTGATCATTCTAAAGGCCTCTTAAATGCAATGAGCTGCAAATCCTACCCAGAACACCCTATAGAAATGTAAATCTATTTAAATGTGCTTGATATTTTATGACTAAAGAGTGTCTTAAAAAGACTAACCAGTGTTGAAAACTGTTCAGTGGCTCTATCGTTAGTAAAGCAATTCCAGAGCATGCTTCAGCAGAACAAAGCATTGTTTTCAGCTGTTCAGTGAAAGCTCAGTGAAATTCAGTGCCGTACATATATCTTCTGTAAGAACTGGACTTTTGAACTCTCCTAGGCAAGAGTACTTTATTTTAGGAAAAAATACAGAAGTGTAGAGGCACTTTCAAAGCTGAACTGCACTGTGAATATGCCAAAACAGGCAAGTGGACAGACAGTGCCTCCTTTAGCTAAAGAGGAAGTACAAAAGTGATTCTGGGTTTAAATGGAAACAGGCAGATATTGAGTTTGGGATCAGAGAAGCCATATGCTATGAGTTGTCTCTTGGCTTGTTGTCTTCTTGGGAGAGGCTGGGAAGTGTGACCTTTTGTAGCTGTGTCTCATTTTGTCTGGAGGGTGGCTGATGTTCTGACCCTGCAGGGGAGGCCATGCCTTACGAGGGCAGCTGGAATCAAGTCCCACAGGTGAATAACAACAGCCTCGTTGAGTTTGCTGGCAGGTTAGCCATCCATCTGGTTTGCTGCAGCACAGACACGTCAGTCTATGTTCTGCTTTCACTAAGGCTTTTCACAGCCTTCCTGGTGGAGAAGAGGCAGCCAGACCTCTCTGCTGCTCGTAGGCTGGCAGGCCTTCCCCCCAGGCATGGAGGGGTAGCTCTGTCTGGCAGCAATAGGCTGAAAAGAGGTGTTTGCAGTACCAGCAATTGCATACTCCTTGTCTAGTTGCTCAGTCTGGCTGCAGCTGCAGGGTGATAAGCATTTGGAGGTGAACACCCAAGTCAAAAGTTGTACTGCCTGTGGTTTGTGAGAGGCAATGGGCTGCTCTGCTGTGCCGCATTCCCCTGTTGCATTGTTTCTTCTGCAGGAAGCACCTGGCTATATTTTGGTTTCCTTTGCTCTTTTATCAGCTAGAAATGAGTGCCTTGCATTGGTTTACCTCAGATGGGTGAGTACTTCCTCTGCTCCATCTTTTACTGAATTAAATGCCCAGTTCCATCCAGGGTCTTCTTTTGCTATTCTGAAGTTTGAGCAGTTGACAAGGTAATTTTAGTTGCATTATCTTGTGCTAAAGCTGGTTTTAAGTAGTTAAAAGCTAAGCCAATGTACTTCCTGTGTGAGGATAAGACAGAGTGCGTGTGTTACGGTGCCTTCACTAACTGGCAGTAAGCCTCAGAAGGAATAAGTTTGATCACCTGCAACAACCTCGAAGTGCACTGCTGAAGAGATTGCCTTCATGCTGTTGCTTTTGCACAATTAATGTACTGCTGGGTCTTTCCGTGGTTTAGTCACAGTACAGAAAAGTATGTTTTTCCTGTTCATTTACTGTGTAATGTAAGCTTTGTCCAGCTGATACAGAGAAGTTCTACATACAGAGGGACAGAAGGGTTACTCTCTGCCTCAGTTTGGTGGGCAGCTGGCTTGAGTTCATGTTCTCCTTCTCCTTCCAAACTTTCCACCTTTTGGATCTATTGAAAAGAAAGAACTGAAGCTTCTTGCATGGTTCACTGCACCAGTGGTGCAGGAAGCAACTCTCCCATGTCAGTTTGTTAACTTACCGGCTTGCTGTTGTGGGTGAGTTCACATGCAGTTTTGGGTTACTGTTCTCAATCTTGATGAAAACTTGGCTTCGTTTTTTTATTCCCATACTGTGTTCACCATAGTGAATACTAAAGAATAAACTACTGGTTAAAAGTTGTGAGGGCACTGAATGCATAAAGTTACTGCAGTTGTTTTCAGTTTTGCCATGTGTGTGTTACTCAGAGGCTCCATCATGGCATAGCCGTCCCTCCTCTCCCACTCATCTGTCTGAGCGGGTATAAATGCAGTGTGCAGCAGATCTGAAGGAATGGAAAAGGGAGCAGTTTAAGAGAACTGCAGTCTAGTTAGCTGTACCTGACATGTCTTATTTACTGTCATATTTTGCATTCTCCTCCCTGTTTTGCTAGATCATGGTGTGGTTTCAGGAAGGAGCTCCTGTTTTTTCCCTTTAAAAAAAAATCAACATTCTGTGTTTCTCCTGGGTTCATTTGGTTTTTTTTTTTTTCTACCCCTCTTCCCTCCCCCCCAGCCCTCTGCACCGTCTCTGTACAGCCAGGACACACCCTTTGTCACTAAATAGCCTAAAAATATACAGTGCATCTGGCCTGTAGTTCATCTGTTTATCACTGTCAGTCAGCCTTTGAAAGAAGCAATACTTCAAAAATTAAAGTTGAATCTCTGAGGTGTCTGTGACAGTGGCATAGTGGACTAGAGACAGTGGTCTTTTACACACCAGCAGTCTCAGAGTGTCCATAGTCTAATATTGACTCATGGCAAATACCAACACAGCCCCATGCTTGTTGATGAACCCATGTTGCCTTTAGCAGATTTCTTAAACTGTTGGGTCTGCTCTGCCTTCCTGTGTTCTGTTTTGTTGGGAAGCAGTTTTTTTGATTCAAAAAGTACACATTTCTAATGATAGATATTGCATAGTTTTTTAAAACTTGCATGAATGCTCAACTTTTTTTTTTTTTTTCTTTTTTTTTTAAATCTGCATTGTCAGGAACTAGTTAGTTGTTCCAGTTTGGAAGTGTCTAGAAGAGTTTTTTCCAATACACTTTCCTTATTAAGTATGTGGTATGTGATGTTTTTACTATTAAACTGCTCTTAAAGGTCTCAGGTGCATAAGAAGTATTGTTCGGAAACTTGATACGCCTCCCAGGAATAGAGTTAGTGTTTCAAAAGAAATGTCTTTATATGGAGCTGCATGTACTCAGATTCCTTTGATGAAGTCAAGTGCAGGAGTTGGGAGAGTTGTTCTGACTCCTCCAGAGTTCAGGAGTTGGGACAAGCTCTCTCAGTTACTAGCCTGAGTATATGCTATCAGAAATTAAACAATTAAAAATTGCTACATAGGCTTTAGCAGACCAGTGAAGTTTTGTTTAATCAAAAGTACCTGAAGTGAGAGTGGGCTATGTGAGTTAAAATAAGCACTTCAAATTCAAGGATGCCTTACTGTGTTGCCCAGTCCTGTCAGGTAGCTTGCTTTGCTGAAGTGACAGTCTTCTAATGCTGTTCTGCCTGTGCCACCTGTCCCTGGCACAGGTGAACAAGCAGCAGTGTGTTGAGGTTGTGAAGCTTGGTGTGCTGTGGTGGAGTTCAGGTGACACAAGAGGGAGCATCAGGATGATAACGGGGCTGGCATAATCCAGACCGGGACAAAGCAGCCTGGTGCCTGCTGCACAGCAGTGAATCTGTGGAGCTCTGCTGGGCAGGTTTGCTTGGTGTGTAGGCTCAGCACTGTTCTTGGAGGGAAATGCAAGAGCAGCTGAGTGTGAGTGTGCTCAGTGCACCGGAGCACCAGCACAAGGCCAGCTGGTGCTCTGAGCTGGTTCAGGTGGACAGCAGAGCTGGCTGGAAGCAGGTGATTTCAGAGTCACTGTCATTTCAGGTATGAAGCCAGGTCCAGTCAGAGGACTCTATATTTCCCAACCAACTGTTCAACTACAAAAATTAAATTATATTTTACACACACACACACACACACACACACACTTTAAGGGAAGGAGCTGAAAATCCTGAGCTTTATCATGACAAGATGCCTAGGACAGTAAGTCAGGGCATAAATTTGAAGTTCAGTAATTTAAGCAGCTGTTTTCCTTATGTAGACATTGTGTTGGTAAAGGTGGCTTTAAGATAGGATGGAGCAGTGAAACTGAGCTGGGACTTGTGTATTGCGTATTCTCTGCCACTTTCAACCTTTGCCTCCAAATCATACAGTCTGTCAATGCTTTTTTATTTTTGTCCTACAACGTCTGGGACACTGCCTTTATTTGCTTGTAACTGAGCCATATGATGATCGGGGCCACCAAATTCATATCACTTACCCAAACAGCAGAAATGAGAGGGAATGCAAAGCTTGTTTTGAACAAGGAGCTGTAAGAGAAGAAGGGGCAGTAAAGGTGGCAGGATGTTGGGCATCTCTGTATTCCTTCTTTCAAATTTGGCAGCAAATGGAGGTACCCATAAGAACTGTACCAGCGGCCCATGGTTCACAGGGCTCATTAGTGTCTAGATGATGTAGTTTATTTCCAAGATAATGAGGCCTAACCTGTCAACAGTTATTGGGCAAGTGATTGGCATAGTATCTTGTAGTAGTGATCCTGGATCTGGCTTCTCTTTACTGTCCAAACAGTTCTTGGCCCAGTGCTTGTACTGCCTGGTGCTAAGATCTGTGACTCCGGAAAATGGGGTTCAACCTCCAATAAGAAACAGTTTGGTGAAATGGTTTTGACCTCTGCCGTGGTGAGGATTAATTACTGCATCAATGCTGCCATCTGTGGATCTTTAGCAAGCATAGCAACACGTCTTTGGAACAGCAGAAAACAGGTATGATGGGTTCATTTCTTTATACGCCTGAACTACTTACCCAGTTTTTCAGGAGAACTGGCTATAAAGAGTGAAAGCTACTTTGTCTCTCCTATGGAAGGGACATACCACGTGGCATGGAAGCTTTGATTGTTCCCATAGTTGTAGAACTGTACATTCTGTTATTGCTCAAATAGTGTACATTTTGTACACATCTCCCTTTTGCATTTCTGTTTGTACATTAAGATACAAATCTGAGAATGAGTTGTAAGAAAAGACTTTCTTACTGTGCATAGTCTGAATTTACTCTGAAAAAGTGAAGAATTAGAAGACACCTAGTGGAGGAAGAGAAGAAAGACTGGAAACAACATTTACCATTCTTTTGGCTTTGTTATATAGCACAAGGATAAAAACTAATATTAGAAATTATGCAACTCTGTGTTTTTTAAGCTACCCTATTCCTGATTTTGCTGTTTTATTTGTCTGATATGTCTTTATCAAAATAAAACACAATAGCAATGACTTTCTTTGCCCAGCATTCCATTTTTCAGAAGGAGTGTTTGGAAAGTTTTATGATTAAATTGTTTCATGATAATTAACAATGCCCTCTTTTCTGTGTGGGAATAGGGGTCTCCTTTTTAGCTTAGTAGTTGACCCTTGAAGGTTATTTTCAGTCCACATGGGCATGATCAAGTTTTCTTTCTGTCTTTACTAGCATCTTGGGGTTTTTTTCCCCCCCCTCTTCTCTTCCTCTTTCCGGAGTTAGGAACACCTTGTTTGTTCCTCATGTTCAATCGTAGTAAAGAAAGACAGGGATGTGGAAGTCCCTTTGGAATTTAAAAGGAAATCCTGCATCTAATTGTAGATGTCTGTGCCAAACAATTCTGTACAAATTACATTTCGGCTATTGTTTGCAAATTGGCTCACTGCAGTGCCCTCTGTCATTTGATCTGAAGGGAAACAAGCTTAAAGGAGTCATTGTATCATAGAAACATCAGTTGTCTCCTATCTGTAGAAATTCTGCTATGAGCATAGATTGTTGCATTTTTATTTTAAGGATCTGATACCCTTTCATATAAATGATATCCTCCTCCATCAGGAATGAACTGCTTCCATTCCAATGATGTTCTATGCATCTCTTCCCTCTCCCTGATTTTTTAATTATTTGATTGCAGTGGAGGAAGAAAAGAAGAAAGAAAAATGAATGAATAATTCTTCAGAGTGGTTGGAGACATTGTTAGTGTGAGAAGAGACTCTGCCTGTCATAGCCTTTTGCAAAATAGAGTGGTGGTATGATTGCTCTCTTAGGACAGATGAGGAAGGTAATGAAGTAACTTCACAAAGCAAATCTTGCAGTGACTGATGCTTTAAAGAAGCCCCTCTTGATTTACAAAAGTAATGAACAGAAATTGATTCAGTAAGTTAAGTGGTGTCTGATAAGGCAGTTGTATGACAGACTTTAACAAATGTGCATGAAACAGAAGACAGTGTGTACAGTTAGTAAAAAAAGTAATGCAGTTGTTTTGCTAAAGAAATAAAAATGTCTCTTTTTCAGAGTTAAATGACCTTGAAGACTTTCTGTATAAGTAACAAGATCTTTTAAAATTTCCTCTTTGCTTTTTATTTTATGCTTACTGAATACGCTCCTTTTGTTTAGTCATCACTTTGCTTCAAATACCTTGGTCTGTAGTTGAGAACATAGGGTTATATGGTGGTCTTAATGGGGAAGTATGTTTTGCAAAGAAATCACTTCTCTGCTACAGTTTTTCTATTTTGTTTCTGTTTTATCATGAACAAGCTAAAGAGTTTCCTGCCAGCAATTTGTGCCTTACAATACTTACTCATTGGAAAAGTTGAACTACAGCCTTGAATCACAAGGACGTGTAAATGACCAAAAAACCCCTAAATGGTGGGAAGCATTTTTAATGTTCAAGTATTGTGAAGTAAGCCAAACTGTGTGAATAAGATAAACATTAAAATCTCCCTTTACTAGTCTTTAGCCTTTGAAGATATGTTATGATGTCTGTTACAATATTCTTATAATAATTTGATTTTTTTTTACCAAGAATACAAAAGTAGTTAGAAAATGGCTCAGCCAAAAAATAACACAACATTTACCAATATTATTTACTGTACAAAAGGACTGAGAAGTAGCCAGTAACTCAACTGTTCTACCAGAAGTAGGCTTGAAATCTTGAACAGGGGATATATGAGTCACATTCTGTATTTAGCTCCCACTTATTGTCTCTACCATGAAAATAGGTCATAATAAATGAGGCAAAAATAGCTTGTGTACTTTGCCATGTAGGTCAACATTAATTGCCATCCTTTGGCTCCACTCTGCCCCAGCATTATGCTAAATACAGATTCTGGTACGATCATTTAATGCTTGTATCAGATGGGAGCTGGGAGTGAAGACCCTCTTCATCCCATCACATATTGAGGTGTGGACTGGGTGATGTGGGCCATTTGTGGGATCAGTAGGGTTGAGAGAAGCAGGGTTTCTGTGCTGAAATGTTGGAGCTCACAGTACAGTGGAGGATCAGATGTCAGGAGCTGGTAGGAAAGGCCGCAGCTGTCATTCACGTGTGGTGCCCACCTCTCCCTCCCCAGCACAGACATGTAGCCAGATTTGTTCATGCAAAGGGTTTTGGGAGACTGATGCTACCCAGTATGCCTCTCTGTGCTTCCTTTACTCCAGAAATATTAAATAGGTGACGTTATGGGAGCCATAAGTTCAGGTAGGATCTGCATGCTTTGAAAATATTTCTCAGGTGAAGTAAGAATGGCTATGGAACTAATAATGTTGAAAAGCAAGTCAGTGCAATCATAACACTTGAAATTCAGGGGTGTAACATGCCAGAGTCTTGGGTCACTACTTACAAATGTGTTTTCTCTAAGGCAAGAAGTTTGCAGAATAAAAATATATATATTAGATCCAGAGTTAAAGCTAATCTCCATTACAAGTTGGACCATTCCCAGTATAAGGTTCCACTTTTGAGATTATATGTGTCTGAAGGATGTCTTGAAGTAGATGCTTATCTTAAATGAAGTTGCCCACTCTTCTTGATTCAGTAGAGTGCCTCACAAATGGCAGCTTATCAGAGTAAGTGTCAAGATCCTTAAGATCTGCTAGACAGCTCTCTTTAGATTCAGAAAGAGTATAAAAGGCTCAGCTGTCCCCCACAGAAGCATGAATTTGCTTCCAGGCTATCCCTGTCCTGGCTTGGAGGGCAGGCACTTCACTGAGGCTGGGGTAGCCTCACATTGCTCTGTATGTGAGTACCTTCAGTGAGTCCCTTGGCAGCAGGTCCATACCTGATGCTTTGCTCATTGCTTGCCTTGCACTCGGGCATAGCTTGAGAGGGAGTGTACAGTGGTGGTAAAACCAGTGCCCATGGTATTATAGCCTATTTTCATCATTACCAGGTATGTAGTCACAGATTTCTATGGCCTAAATCAGGAACCTCCTCTGACATCTTTCAAGGGACAGAGACCTTGTGCGTTTAGTTTCCCTATCTGTATATCAGCTAGGCAGCAGCTTTGGGCTAAGTGGTCCCTTTGTCCATCCAGGTTCAGCTTACTCAAAGCTGACTGTACCATGGTGTATTACACAGATGTGAAGGGTGACACATCACCCTCCTACTTTGGTTAGGGATGTCGATCATTTGGTTGAACTGTGTATTGACAGATTATTGAGTGGGATTTTGAGTGCTTAAGCTGGGTGTGTTATGAGCAGGAAATCTGAAATGTTTTCTCAGAGCTATTTTAAAAATGTTTTCCTCTGTTCTGGAACCAGTCAGACATGTGGACACCTTTTACAGTTTGCTGACAATACAGAGAGATTGGTCAGGATGTAGATGAGTTAGCTGTGATGACGACATTCCGTCTGAGAGGGAGCTTTGGTTCAGGACTATCTCAGCTACCAATGTAGTCACACCACATCTACTTCTTTGCTTTTTGTCATTTTTTCTGGCCTGAGGATAGCTTTTGCGCTTGCTAAAGCATGTCCACTAAATCCTTAAGTGAGAAACAGTCAAGAAGAAGCACTTATTCCCTCACAGATCTTGAAAGAGCTGATTTCCCATTGGTATGAGACAAAATACCGTTCTCAAATTTAAAACCTTTGTTCAGTTTTTTTACATTTTCATTTGTGTGTCTTGTAGACTTTAGAAAATAAAATCAGTTCCATAAAGGGATACTCAGCAGTAATCTCTGTGCTTTTCTCTGGAGAGCTTTTCTGTCTCTTGTCACCAGGGGTTTTAGCAAGGGCTTGATGAGAGGTGATTTTGTTTGTTTTGCCTTCACTAAATGACCCTTTCACTTAGTGAGATGTTCCTTTGATGCAGTCTTTCCTCACAATACAGCTCTTTGAGCCTGTGGTCACCAGCTTTTTTCACCTTTTGATAGTGTTGTGTGCTCTGCCACAAGTTTGAAGGAAGATTGAAGCCTGTGTAGCTGAAACAGTACGGAACATCCTGTGCTTTTCCTCTTTTCTTTTTTTACGATTCTCCTCAGAATTCATCCCACACTCCTGTATCACTTGTCAGAAAATCAACCTGCTGGTGTTTCATTTAAGCCCTTCTGTTTTTAGAACTGGAGCATTTCTTTACCTCCTGGACATCAAGCACTTTCTTCTTTTTGTATTTCTAAAGGTTGTTCAGGAGTGTTTCTTGCTTCTTCAGTGCGGTAACTGTCTCCATACAGGCTGTTGTAGTGAACAGCAGACTGTGAGGTGACGAGGGGGCTCAGGGCAAACACAAGGCAGGGGCCCCACAGTGGCATCATTACACTCCTTCTTCAAGCAACTTTTTTGGGCTGTGGTTAAGACAAGTGAGTGTTTGCAATAATCCCGGTGAATGTTCCTGCAAATATTCATTCAAAGGAAAAAAAGGACTTCTTGATTATAACTGGAGACAGGAATGTACTATCTGTATGCATATGTCCATCTTCACATCTGCTTCTGAACTCCCTCTGTGTGTCAGAAGTTTGAGATAAGCAAATGGAAAAGATAGGGTGTGTTTCACTCCTTCCACACTGTGTTCAACCAACAAGGGGAGTAGACAGTCAGGAATCCACCTTTCTGGCATTAAGCTAAAATGTCTTTGCCTTTAAGTGTTTAAGTAATGCACTTCCAGACTGTGATTGATTTATCCCATCCAAAAAAACCCACAAAAAACCCCCAAAAAACCAAAAATATAAACCTTGTGCCAAATATGTGTAGCAGGGACTTATTTAAAATAATGCTTAAGATAGGAGTGATTGTGAAAAGAGATGAAGAAGCAAGGGGACAGGATCAGAAAATGAAACCAAATGTATTTAGACTCTTGAGGGAAATCGGAAGGTCTTAATATGTGGGGCAGAAGAAACAGAGCAATGGTAGACAAAGAAATACCCGTATCAAATGCAAAGTGACACTTGATCAGTGTAAGGGAGTGTGAGGCACCTGAACTGAGGAGGGCTCTGACTGGCATTCAGCTGGTTGTGAGTGGTACTCCTTCAAACTATAAACATGGTTTCTAGCCGTGTTCTCCACTCCTCTGCCAATGCCTTGCACAGGAGGCAGCAAGAACAAGCACATGTGGCTTGGTTTCACCTGCTGAAGGTGCAGTTTGTAGCAGGGCTGAGCTGGTTAAAGTGTAGGCTGCTGCTTAAGGAGCAACCAATTGGCCTTCTGCCTGTACTTTCCTATCTAGTGCTTCTAGCACGAGTCATCTCAGTTCTTACAGGCAGTGGTTATTAGGAGATAAAATAATGTTTGAAAATAAAACATATGTACGTTTATGTTGTTTCAGGGATCATTTCTTAAGTTTTTAAACCTTCTCACTTCTGGTGTAGATGCATACCAAAACCAGAGCAAGAGAAGTGAAGGAAACATGTAGCTTAAAGGTAGAACAGGATTTTCCATTGCTACCACAATGATTGTACCACAGGATTCACAGTTGATTACATCAGCCCAACTTCAGGTGCCTGAGGTTAAGGCATGCATTGCTGCAGTCAGTAGCCCCTGACAGAGGATGAGGGTAGATGGGGCAGAAGACCATAACCTCTGACCTGGGCTTCTCTGTGGTGTTTCACACCAAACCCTGATTTTAGTATTGTAAGAGGAGGCATTATCATCCAAAAGCTCTGCCCTATACCAAGTTGTACCATTCAAGATATCAGATGTAATAACAAATGGGTAATCAGATGTTTTTTAAGTGGTATCAAGATTTGCTGAGGATTTTGAGGGTGTTCTTGAAATGTGGCTATGCTCCATTTTCACGTTAATTAGGATACTTACCTCTGCCTTGCAGTTGGGATGTGAAGTCTGTCTGCTATTGCACCTCTCAGATAGGCACACTGATGTTCAGTAACAGTACGTAGAGGATGACAGCAGTGGGAGGTAATTTGACAAAAAGTCAAAAAATGTTACCAATGATTAAACGTGTCTGGAAGCAAGATAGTACATCTTTGAAGGGCGTCCCTGAAATGAGCTGTGTTTTTCAAATTCAGAGTACTGAGTGGCACTTGTAATTGCAGGTAGTCACCACTCTCTCACTAAAACCATTTAGTTGCTTTTGTTAAGTGGAAAGTACCGAGCATGGTTAGAAGTCTGTGAACTAAGTGTATTTATTCTGATTGGAAATTGGTCTGCCCTGCAGCAGGATTAATCTGTGCAGTCAGTACTCTGTAAACAGCTTATGGAGGTAAACATTACATGTGTCTCTCCCAGCCTGGCTAAATAATGCCAGCTGTCTTAACTCTTCTTGAAGATAACTGAGCTGTAATTGGATTTCTGCACTGGATAATTTTAAACAAGGGCCGTTAGAAGCAGTAGTTGTTATGAAGAAACTCCACAATAGGCATATTATGATGAGATATTGCATCTCTCTGAGTGATTTGTCTGTTAAAATCAGGGTAGCAGATTAGAGAGAAATGTGCTTTGGTGAGGCAGTTTCCATTTTTTCTTATTATATGTAAGCAAACAGAAATGGCAATGAAGTTTGGGTTGAGATGGCCAGAGGGGGGAAGTGGTGCTACTGAGAGTTGCACAATGTCCCAACATTGTGAACTTATTAAAACCAAAAAAATGAAAAGGGAAAAGATAAATTGCTATCTTTTGTATTTCAACAAAACTTTAAAAAATAAAAGCAGACCTTGTTTTTTCTGCAATAATATACTTAAAAGAAAAATCTGAAATTTTAGTCAGAAATTTTTTCTCCATGCAGACAGTTTTTGTGAGAGGGAGGTAGATATTAAGAGTGGAAAACATTAATTTGAATAGAATTTTAACCACTCTGCTGGCAATCTTTGCTTGTTGAAAAGTATTGAAAGCTTAAAACTGAAACCAAGTGGGGAGAACAAACTGTGATGTTGCCCACAGTATTTTATTTGCTTGGTGTTGTTACCAGAGACCAATAAGTGGGGTCTTTTGGGAGGCACAGATAAGAGTTCTCAAATAGTAAAATCTAAATTTTTATATTTCGGGATCTTTTTGTTTCACCAATTTGTTTTGAACAGATAAAACACAAGTTTATTTAGCTTCTGTGGTGTCTTTGAGTTTTTTGACACCAATGCTTAGGCTTTTATGTATGAAGCACAGGAATCACTAAAAATTGTAGCCATTTTTTCCCAAGTTCATGTGGCATTAATTGGTGGTTTCATTTTTGTGTGTTTTTTACCTTCCCTACACCATGAAAGGTGGGGTTTTTTTCAAATTCGTGTTATAATTCCTTTTTTTCTTACAACTATTGCTTGATTACAGTTTTTCTTGGAGCACTGCTTGATTCTCTCTCACAGATTTTAAGATCACTCACTGTTTGGTTTTCCATGACTAGTAGTTTGCTTATGTTTTTATTCCTTTTTTATTCTCCAAAAAGCCTTATCATTAGGGGTTTTTTCTGTCTTTTTTTTTTTTTTTTTTTTTTTATTTTACTTTTCACAAAAATTAATTTATTTAAGTTTTTTAACTTAGTCACTTTGATTTGATAGAATACTTCTTGGAGAAAAAGAATTACAACTCCTACATTTGGAGAAATGATAAATAAAGTATCAAGGAGGTATTTTGCACCAAGGAGAGGACTGGATCCCAGTAAGAAAGGCACGAACACTTGCAAGGCAGATAACTAGAAAAGCTGATAGCAGCTTATGAAATCCTACATCTTTTCTGATGCTGGGAACAATGAGATGTTACAGCACTGGCTGGACCTCAGGTCAGGGGCAGCACGTGGTACAGATCCCAGCTGTGGTGAGGTTCTCCAGGTCTGACATCACTAGTGTTCCTCCAGGGGCTTCTCACAGTACATATTGACCGGCAGAACTCAGCAGGGAGTGAGGACATAGCTTTCAAGACCCCCTTGAGCAATATACACTCTTATTCCATTAACAAAGCTGCAGTCACAAAACTGTTGCATATAAGAATTCGTATGAATGAGACATTACATTATATAGATGTACTTAATTTTTACACATTGGGCAATTGTGTATTGACTGTGCATATAGTGGTTTCTTATCCTATTGATTAGGTGCATCTTGATTAAGTAGTGGCCATGTAGTATGCGTGATACAGAGGCCTGCACCTCAACTATTAGTTATGTGGGTCACTGCCTCCTCACAAAACAGTCGTCCACTGCTGTCTGCTGCAGTAGATAAATCATTCTTTATAAGGTTATTTCTGCAACTGCAAACATTTTGGTTCAAAATACAGCTGATTTTATGTTTTCTTATCAATTAAAGTAGTATTGCTGTTCTAAGCAAAGGTCACTTAACTGAAATAAAATTTTCTTTGCAGTTCTGAGGTGCTCTGCAATTCTTGGTGTGTCTTGCTGGTACACCCTGACATTCTTCCCAGGCTAGTGCTGTCATCATCCTGTGTATGGAGGAATCCTGCTGTTAGCAGGAATTGTATCATCAGATGAAATGTAGTATAGGTCATGGTTCTTACTCAGGCCTTTTTTCGAGATGTTAACAAAGTTGAGTAACACTGTGAAAAGAGAGTAGCAAAACCTTTTTCTACTGGTGGATCTGCGGCTAGTGAGGCACACTTGTTTCCTGTTTTTGTTTGGGACTAGAAAGTGGCACTTCATGAAAGAGCATTAGAATCAGATTTCTGAGAATTTTTTTTTTTTTTTTTTTTTTTTTTTTTTTTTTTTTATGTATGTGTGTGTGTGTTGTGATGACCTGATCTGGACCATATGAAAATGAGACTTCATCTGTAGTTAACATATGTTATAGTACTAACTCTTTATTGATCTCTGTTTCAAAAATCTTTTTTGTAAGCATTTTAAAATTACCAATCTGATCATTAATCACTTAATTTTGGCAGGAATTTGCAAGTTGCAGCACAAGAAGTGCTGCAAGGGGATTGTGATGGCAGTGGTGCTTCTCTGCTTGAATAGAGATGTTGAGCTGTACAGTAAGTGCTTCCACACCACCAGCAGGGCTGGTGGAAGGCAGGGCTGTAGCCAGAGGAATTAGTTTTTCCAAGTTCAGCTTCCTCATGCAATGGAGGAAATGTAGAGAGACCTTTTGTGGAGCCAGTAAAACCAGTTCAGACATGAGGAGGCATTTCCCTGACCCTGGGCTCTCCATCTGCAGTGGTCCTCAGCTGGTTGCTCTCAGCTGTGAGCTTGGCCTCTAGGTTTGCCAGCTGTGGGCAGCTCTCCCTGTGCTCTTGGGTATGGCCATGGGCCTGGGATGTGAGTGCTGGCTGAACAGCTGAAATGGTGCAGGAGAACAGCAAGGAGGGGCAGAGGTGCCCTGGCTGCACCTGGACTTGTGAGCTGCTCATCTCACAGTCACCCTTGGTGTTTGTGGTCATTAGTTTTGTTGCTGGCATCTGAGTATGTTACTTTTAGAGCTTCTGTTCTAGCTTGTGGGTTAAAAGGAGTTAAAGTGCAAAACACCTTTGCTTAATGAAATTATTACAATGTAATCTGTCAGTAATTTCAGATGACTTGATGATCCTAGTAGCTACTCCTTGAACAGTTAAAATAGTTGGTTTGCCCCCATCTGAGTGAATGAAGAAGTAAGATTCTGTTGGGTGTTCGGGCTGTTTTGAATAGCTGGCATTGAGAATACACTGTATTGATTTTTTTAAAAGACAAAAAAAAGAATTGACCCAGGGTTGTCTTTATAGTCTGATAACTTGTGAGGAATCTTCAGTTGTCCCTTTTTGTCAAAAATGCCTCACACATGCAGCTGGCTGGGGAACTTCATCTGTCTCTGTACCACTGGGAACAGTGATCTGTAATTGTTACTTCTAGACAGAGTTGCTGTAACTTTCCATACTTCAGAGTTATGATACTAAGATATCTAGTTCTTAGTCCTGTAGTATCAGTAGCTGCCAATAAAACGCTATCTGGCTGCTCTTCAGGCTGGTGAGTTGAGAATAATCAGTCTTCAGCATCTCTATATTTAAAGTAGGCTGCCTTGGAGTTAAACTAACCACAACTTCCCTCGAAAGTTACATGCCACAGGAAGGATAAAACTGCTAAGCTTAGCTGATTAGAGGGAGGAACATAGCTCTCCTTTTGCATGGTATAAGACAATGTATATTTTTCTGGAGGGGATAGGATAACCACAATGTTGCTGCCTTCCAACAGGTGCAAAATTTGCTTTTTTTAGTTTAGCCCTTTGCAGAACATCTGTCACATCTGAGGAAAACAAAAGAGGAAGAGGAGAAATTCATACTTTTGCAGTAAGGAAAAATGAATGCAGTTCTGTGAGAAGAAATCTATGCCATGTCTTGACCTTGCTTTTATTTTAGGAGGATGCTAATGACAGCATTTTGATAAGGGCATAAGTAGAGGACAAGACTATAAGATTTTAAAGTTATGTAATTTTCTAGTTTTACTGCAAGGCCATTGAGTTTCATGTTGCTTTCCTGTCTAACTTGGACCAATTTGTTAGTCATAAAAGAATGCAGGTTGAAAGGGACCACTGGGGATTATATTGCCCAGCCCTGGAAGTATCAATTTCACCAGGGCTGTGTCAAATCAAGTTTGGAGTATCTCTAAGGACAGATATTTCAAAGGCTTTCTGTGCAACCTTTCCTAATGTCTGACTAATCTCATGATGAAAAAATGCTTCTTAATAGTTAATTGTTCCTTGGTGCAGCTTGTGCCTGTTACTGGGTGTTGCCATCTTTTCTGTATCCCTCCCCATTAGGCAGTAGTAGATGGCAATAACATCTCTCAGTCTTCCCATTGCAGGCTGAACCATCTCAGTTCCCTCCGCCTCTCCTCCTGTAACATGTGCTGCAAGCCCCTTCAGCCTTTATGGTGGCGGTCTGCTGGGCTTATTCCCTATCTGTCTTGTACTGGGAAACCCAAAACTTGGTACAGAATTTCAGGCATGATCTCACAAGTACTGAATGGAGGGGAAAGATTGCTTCTTTTTGAACACAGTCCCATACATATTTGGCTATGAGGTCACACTATTAGCTCCTCTTTAACTTGTCCACCAGGAGCCCAGACTTTTTTGCCAACCTGCTTTCTAACCAGGTCATGCCCAGCCTGCACTATTTTGTGGGGTTATTCTATCTCAGATGCAGGGTTCTGCATTTGGCATGCTGAACTTCATGAGATTCATGTGAGTCCATTTTTCCAACCCACTGAGGTTCAGTTCTTCCTTATTTAGTGCACTGGGACAAGGTTATCCAAATCTGTCAGTCATGTGGCAAGATCGTAGTTTAGAGAATATGCTAATATGGTAGGAAGAATAGATCCATGTGCTGTTGATCTCGTGTGTATAGACATACCCTGTTCTCTTCTGCCACACAGCTCAAACAGAGCTGGATTTCCATTCTTTATTTACAATTGCCTCTTTCCTTCCTTTAGAATTTTAATGAAGTGGTGAACAGCTTTTATCTGACTGTTCACAGGAGAAGAGACAAGAAGACTTGAAGGAAGGGGATGTGATGCAGGTCTGTAAAATCACAAGTAATGTCAGCAGGGTAAATAGGGAATCACTGTGTCCATTCGTTTCTGGTACAAGAAGCAAGGGACTTCAGATGAAACTAACAGGTGTCACAAGTGAACGAAAATGGCTCCAGACACCATGGGTAGTTATTCTGTGCAACTTCTGGTTGCAAAACGCTGCAGTCGCAGACATTTTATTTGAGTTCAAAAAAGGACCAGACAAGCTGATGGAAGAAAACATTGATTGAGGGCTGTCATGTGCAAAGATGAGACATCTGCCTCAGGAAGTCTGAAGTTAGACATTGCAGGAAGCCAAGGGAGTATTCTGAGAGGAAAAAAAATTGAGGAAATATATCTTAGTGTTTACTATACAAACAGTAATTCCCGTTTTTCTTGAGAGAAGGCTTGCAGCTTGGCAAAGTTTTTTGTTTTTATTTTGTACCACAGTCTTAGTCCGCAGGCTGCAGATTAGCCAAGACTGTATTAGGAAATATTGCACTCAGATAAATTCGTTGTTTTTCAAGTAATTTGTGTGTCTGTTGACACACTGGCTCTGTATTGAGCCAGCACAGTGGAATACTGCTGAATACAAACCTTAGTTTATCTTCAGTTGTTCCCCTGCTCTCTACCACAGATGGGGTGATAGAAGAGAACAGAGTATGTCACTGCTTTTCAGTTCCTCCAAAACTGGTCATATAAGGCAAAGCTTTTCTTTGTCTCTTCAGCTGCATGCTATTTATTTTTCCTGTGTTGCAGACTGTCTCATTGTTTTATTGGAGTCTCTTCATTCCTTGCTTACCTAAAAGCTTTTAAGTTTCAGAACAATGTTAGTCTTAAATGGAATATCTATTTAAAAGAACTCAAAACCTTCCTTTTTTATTTTTACACTAATGAGTTTGCTGATTTAAGAGGAGTAAGTAACTAGTTTCAATAAGTGTGTTTTTTGTGGTAGCATGTTTACAGCTTCAGACAGTTGTTATCGCTGTCTTTTGCTAGATGACCATGCTGCTTACAGGTTCCTTATCTACATAACTTTCAGAGCCACAGACCACAGAGTCAGACAGCAATGCCCTGGGGAATACCTGTCCTCTTCTGCTGGGACTGTAAGCTACAGGAGACTGCCTTCTTTATCTCCACAGTTTCAGTTAGTCTTTCATACCTTTGAGTCCAAGGCCGCTGAGGGTACTTGCAGTATTACTCTTTAGTTTTCTGTTCTCAGCAAAAGAAAAGATGAAGGTACTAAATGCTCTTCTGCTGGAAGTGTGTGTGTTCTGGGATTTTTCACATGGTGCACCTTTACTTGGTCATGTGTTTGACAGTAGATGTCTATCCAACTTTCTTTTCTGGACTTGGACAGAGACAGTCAAAATTTACCATTTGGCCAGCATAATAAGTTTTACGTCCTATGTGCTCTATCACATTCCCTACCAGATAAGGTTTGAGAGGGATGTCAGCAGTGGACATGCAATATTAGTACTAGGACTAGGACTCCACATAGTTGGAGTCCTTGTAGCAACTGCTTAGCCTGACACTCCAAAGTGTAGAGATAAAAGATATTCTGTTGTTTCCTCATGAACATGTGGTTAAAGATCCTGACTAGACTTCACCTTCCAAATAGAGACCCAGTTTTTCTAAAATGCTCCGATCAGATCCTCACAGTGAGGAAGCCATTTGAACTTACTGCTACTTGTCATCTGCTGTATTTGTATGTGAAAAGCATGAAAGAGCCCCAGGTCTGTGTAACTATTTACTAGCCTTTCACACAGAAAGGAACATTGCTTAGAATGTATGAAAAACTTTTCCTAAAGAAAAAGCTTATTTTCTCTTGCAAAGCTCACACTGCTCCAAGCCACAAGTTGGATAAGGGCATTGTGAAGGAAACCAGTTGTTTGAGAGCAGCTGTAAGTTTTCACTATCACTGTTCTCCTTTGGTCTTGTGCAGTAGGTTGTTACCATTTCTCTGGTGATGGCTGCCAGCCCCATGGCACAGCTAGTACAAGGAACAGGACTGATGCTCCCTAAATGTTTTACTTCAATGCAGTGTCCCAGGCCAAGCGAATCCCCTACTGATACTTTTGGCAGATGGCAGAAAAGTCTCCTCATTGATACAAGTGTGCTTGAGCTGCAAGTATGTCTGTGCTCATAGGACTTCTGTCAGGAAACTGAGCTTATCTTAGCTTTTAAAGGTTTTTATTTTATTGTTTTCTTCAGCATTTGAGAAAAAGTAGCTTTTCTCAAACCCGTATCTAACTAGACTCACGCTCGAGCAGTATTTTGATGTAAAGTTAACTGTTTGGGAATGCTGATGTGATTTAGAAACAAAATCTAATGTTGAAAATAACAAGATTGCTAATGTGAGAAAATGGGGATAGAGAAAGATATTCAATAGAAATCTTCACTTTGCTTCCACTTAGAAGAGTGTACTTACCTGCAGTATGTGGTGTTTTAATACATATTTAAGTTATATTTTACAGACAAATATAAAAAAGACTTCTTGTCTTTAAGATTTTATAATCACAGTTAGATGAAATGCATACTAAAAACCACAAAATGCCTAGACATTAGTAGAATAAAATAAGCTTTTACTGGTGCGATGTTAATAATACATAAATTTTATTTCTACAACTTCTGGGTATTCATGAGTGGTCTGTCTGTGATTTTATCTGGTTACCATTTGCTTAATTCAATAGAAACACATTCTTAAATAATAATATTTTAAAATAGTTTATTAAAAAAGCTGTCAAGAACAGAACCTCTAGAACATACAGAATTAAGTAGAACTTCTGATAAAAATTATTCTTCTTACACTGCTTTTCTGGAGCTGCATGATGTCTTTTACAATTAGAAAAGAGAGAATTAGAATTTTAGAATTAGAAACTCAATTTTGGCAGCCTAAGTGGTATGAAATATAGGGGGTTTTGTGGTTTCTTTGCCATAAAAAAAGTAATTTTAATTTAATGTTTCCATACTGCTCTTCAGATACAACCCTTCTGTGTTTGCAGGTAGGCAGAGGTCAACATGTGAGGAAGGAAGGAGTTGCAAAGATGACAAATGTAATATGTTTATTTGACTTCCAGTACAACCTCGATGTCAGAGAGATACAGCTGCAATAAATAACATTTGTTCTGACATCTGACATAACTTTTACTAATGATTATCAGGCACTCTTTAATTTTACATCACAACCTCCGGGTGGAGTTACCAAGTTGTGTTGGCTAGTCTAGGTATATTAATAAGATAGAACACTAAAGAAAAGGTAGAGGGGCCAGGAATAAAGTAGGGAAGGAAACTGAAATGTGACGGAAGGGCACATCAGCAGGAACCCGGGGCTCACATCCTGGATTTTCAGCTGGTATTGAGCTGATTCCAGCAGGATGTGTTTAAGGTCATTTGGTCTATTTCCTGAGCCAATTTCAGCATGCCTAAAGGGATCCCAGATACACCATATGAAGGCATGATGGGAAAACTTGTTCTTTCCCAGCGTATTCTGCTGTTCTCATTTATTGATCTGTCAGGTAAACAGTGCTTAAAAAGAGGTAGCCATCTCACAACATCAGAATTAATCCATTAATTTACTTTTTGGTGGTCTCAGCTATGAACATTTATTCAGGTTTCTAAAATGTTTGTTTTGTGTCCATGTCTGACTTCAGCAGAAGTTCTGAAGAACACTGTATCACTGTTCTTTTAACCGAAATGGTACAGTTTTCATATTACAGTCTCTTGCTTCAATTTGTGTTTATAAATAATCTATATACAACAGGAATAGAGAGAGACTTTTTACAATACACACCAGAAAGGAAAGTTTTCCCTTAGGAAAAGGAGTAAAGCAATAATACACCTTGTGAAGTTGAGCAATTTAACATAGAAGAGATGTTCAGTGTTGGGGAGAACCAAACAGTTTGTTAGCTTTTCATGTGTTATATTTGACAATGTTTTCTATATGAGTTGTCCAATAAGGCCTTTGTGCTCCAAATATTGTAAAATGCAGTTTCACCTCCAAAGGGCTATAAACTAAGTACTTGTCATAGTCAAATAAGCAAAGAAGTTGTCCATTTTATCTCAAAATTTTATTTCCTTTGTTTGTGTGACTGGGCCAACAAAACCATTGCTGTAATAGGAGCTCAGCTAGAGGTCTTGAAATTTTCAGATATTCTGGTTGTAGTTGGTCTGAATTGTAAGCTATATTTGTGTTCAGTCCAAACCGTGAATTGACTCTGCTTGAGTTAGTAACATCCAGGCATGTGTATGTGCAGCATGGAATCTGAACATTCACAATGGTGCATATTTCCTGGAAAAAATAAGAGATCAGTCAAAAGGATACAGCAAGAAGATTATAATGCTGAGTTTTTCTGCAGTCCTGTGACAATTCTTTTTCAGCCCATCACTCCTTGATTCCCTGACATCCTGAGAAACGGTATTTTCCTTAAGCTGCTGTACGGGGAGCACTAAGAGTTTTTGCTATGGACCCTGGATTTTTAGTCTTGGTCTACTGTGGTGTGCTACAGACTTTACTTTTCAGGTAGCTTTCCATTGGAAGATTTAGCAAGTACCATCATTTGCGTTTCTCCCACGTCACGCGAGCTTTCTTCGTGATGTGACCTGGCAGCGCTTGAAATTGATACACTCACTTGTCGTCTGAGTATTTTCAGTACAGTTCTCTTGTATCCTTTGCATGCAAAGAAATAGATGAAAGGATCAAGGCAGCAGTTAAAATTCATCAGAAATACAGTATAATGGAGTGACTTCTGGAAAATTTTCTTTTCAGTGCATAAGGGTTCTTCCTGAAGTTTCTTAATCATGTGTTGTATGATTGCAACATGATAAGGGGTAAAGCAGATAATGAACACTATAATTACAAATATGATTGTATTGATGGCTTTTTTGTTTATCCCTGATTTTTCAGTCAGTGGATTTTCCTTGGCTGTTTGAAAAAGTTTGCAGCTGATTTGAGAGTAGCAAAATAGTATAATCCCCAGGGGAATAAGATACCCTATTAAACAGGCAGCAAGAAGTATAAATGGTAGATGTGTTATTTTCTCAAAGTTTGGATATTCCATACATGTAGTCCTTTCATTTTCTTCCTGTGACATGGATTGTATAAGTAACGGGAAAGTTTGACTAAATACAAGAAACCAGACAAAGACACAAATACCCTTGGCATATTTAATCTGTCTGATCTTGTATCGGAAGGGGTGGACAACAGCGAAGAACCTGTCAATGCTCAGGCACGTCATGAAGTTTACACCTGCGTAGGTGTTGATGTAGAACAAGAGCGCGGTTATCCGGCACAACGCTTCTCCAAACGGCCAGTGAAATCCCAGGGCATAATAGGCTATCCTGGTTGGCAAAGCAATGCAGAACAGCAGATCGGAGAAGACGAGGTTTGTTGAATAGAGGGTAGTGGAGTTGATCTTCTTTCTGTTTTTAAAAATGACAGTGAGGGCAATGGTGTTTCCAAGCACCCCAAGAATCAAGATGGAGCTGTAGAAGACAGACAGTAATATCCGTGCTGTGTCTTTGTGCTCGTATAAGTCGCAGGTGGACATGTTGGTCTCAGAGGCTGTGAAAGGGTCCATTTCTGCAACCACTGTTGTTGCAGGAAGTTCAGTAGACCTAACATGAAGAAAAAAAACCAAAAGGGAACGTGTTGTAATAAACATAGATAAACTACTTCTACATAACAATGGACAGCCTCTGTTGCAAAATAAGACTAAAAAACTGAAATGAAACTTCATTGCTGTGAAATACTTTTCAAGACTCTATCTGAAAACAAACAGATGCCTCCTTTTGGCTTTTCTGTTTTGACCCCAATTGGTTCTCTAATGAAGAAAATCAGACAGGGAACAATGTAATAAACCAGGGATGTAATATATTTGGAAAGTGAAGTCTATAGATACTCAGGAGGTGGAAGACTGTTTAAAGCAATCCAAGGGGAAAAAAGAGTCTGAAGAAACCACATGATAAAGGATCATATGAAGTCCCCAGGGATCAGACAAGTGGGCAAAATGTTTTAAATGTGTATCAATTTATCTTTAGGGAGTTTTTGTTTCTAACAATTCACATTGTTATACTTTGACTTGTTTAGAGAAACCTTTTTTTCTCAGCATTCTTATCATATTGGCATTACCGTAGAATCATGGATTCATTTAGATTGGAAAAGACCTTTAAGATCATAGATTCCAACCATAATAATTCAACTTGTTTAATTCTAGTTTTAAGAATTGACTCTTGGAATCTAATTCAAATATTGTTACATACATAAATTCTTAAGACTACTACTTTAACCACTTTAGTGACCCTGCTAAAGAGAGATAGTGCAGGGGAACTATTTTACTGTTTGTCAATTTAGTATATTTTAGAGATTGTTTCATCTGTACAGTCATAAGTAGCATAGAAGAGTTGCAAAGTGGCAGTGATTTGAGGAACTCAAAAATATTTGGAAATGATCCAGCAGAATTTCAGTAATGGAAAGAACCCCATCCTGTTGATACTGCTCTCAGTGCAAACATACATTAGGTCTGTTGTTACCTGTCAGTTGTGTAGTGTAAGCATGAAACGTAGAAAGGATGGGGCATCTCGTGTTACTCCTTGAGCAGTTGTTCTACAAAAGGGTGCCTATAAAAGGCACCATTTATGAATTTAAACAGCAGTCAAAACAAGATTGCTTCTGCTTTAACAAAGGATACTACCTGAAGATAAAAGCTGTTGCAACTGGAAATTTAAGTCTTTCTTGTACCTTTAATTAATATGTCGGTGTTACTTCTGAGGATTTGTCTTTCAACACGCAGTATTTACAAGCAACTGTAGCCTGTTGCACTTCAAAAAAAAAAAATCTTTCTTGGAAATACCTCTCAGTTTTAAGGGATTTAAACCACACATTTTAGAAAACATTCATTATCCTTTTATTAACTTGTGTAAGTATTAAAAGGTTAGTATTTTCTTTCATGATATGAGGAGATTCTCCTGCTTGTTTTGGGGTGTTCACAATTAATGGTTCTCTGTAAACAGTAAACCTGCAGACAGTGGATGATGTGTATTAAAATATGTAAATTAGTTACATTACATGTTTAAAGAAGAAATTTGACTTCCAGGTAGTACATTAAGTCTGCATTTGCTGCATTCCATAGGTGGGAGGGAAGACAGTCATTTCTGACTGATAGATGTACAATGTTCTGATTCTTGGATATTTGTGAAGGAAGTACTGTCTGTCAGGAGATGGGAATACTGCATTCAGGGTTGTATGTCAAACCGGAAGTGCGAGTTCCGTGCCTTGAATAAAGGAATTAATCTGGTAAATAACAACTCCAGCTGCAGTGCAGATTTAAGAATGTCAGAAATTTTGTAATACTTAATTCTGCATTGTTCACGCTGTCTTGGTGTTAGTGTGTTTGGTGATTGATTAATGCAGTAGTTATTACCCTGAGGATAGTTCTGGTGTGATTTCCTCCCATCTTTTCCCTTGTAGAAGTGTTTAGGGTGGCTTTTGTTTTACCTAAGTGTAACAGGTTGCTTTTTGCCTAAAATGGTGTGGGTTCGTATAGGCACCAGTATATGAATCAGTGAGATATTTTGGTTTTTTTCTCATATTTAAATGCTTCTGGTTCTTATGTACTCTCCCAGCATCATGGCTATCTTCTATAAATCTCTTTCTTGAAATTTAGGTAAAATAATTTTGTCAACACCTTTGGGAAAGATTTATGGTAAGATTTATGGGAAAGATTTATCTAAGATTTATGGTAAACAGTTCAATTGCAATGACTAGCTAGAGTATATTAAGTATATAATTTTATTTTTGCTTTAAAGTTGTAATAGTTTTGGTTCAAATATGGTGCACATAATTGTCATATCCATTCATATGTCTTTCTGTAAATATTTGTAAAATGTAGAATATCTATTATACGAACACATTGAACTGTAGTTTAGGAAAAAAGTCTGTAAATTCAGTAAAACATATTTTGTTTTACTTCAGGAGTAAAATTTCATAAATTGCATGTTACCTAATTTTGTGCTTTGAACTTGGATCTTTAATGTAATAAATTAACCTGGAATCTGTTGTTCAAAATAGGATGTTCATCCTCACATATAACTGTGGCTATATTGAGAAGGAGTCCTAGCTGATACAGTGTTTGTGTCTATCCATGGTGCTAGCATGGATATAAATTGGGAACTGTTCCATGGCAGGACAAACTGGCTGTAAATATATGAGGAGAAAGAGGGAGGAGCACAGCTCTTGGATCTTGGAGGGCAGTGTGCACGTCAGCTAAGCTGTGGTCCTTGGCAGGCTCTTCTGCCTGCTGTGGGAGTCAGCCCTGGAGGCAGAAAGTGTTCTTTTTGATCTTTTGTTATCCCCAAAATATTTTGACTGCTAGTGTAGGGAACATCTTATACAATACTATAGATGAGTATTAATGATTTCTCCATCTGTAGATATGTATGGGCATTTTTGAGAGTCACCAAGGTGTTTAGGTGCTACAGTACCTGAATATATTTATTTAAAAAAAAAAAAAAAAAAGAGAGAGATTTTAACTGGTTTGTGGCCCAAACAGATGATAAAGTTGATACCATCTGCCATAATGTGCATCATCTGAGCTGTGGTAACTTCTTCGTCCTTCTGAACTCTAATTGTTGTTGGATGAACTCCATTCACCTCAGCAGGTAAATTTCACATTTTCTGGGCAATCTTGGAGAGGGCTTCATTTAAAAAAAATTTAATGTAAAATTCAATTAAAATTGAATT